>CM032663.1:9875437-9893439 GCA_019095985.1 Streblospio benedicti
CAGCTCAGCCACGTAGTCGTCCAGGGGATGACCCCATGTCTGTTGACAGAGACACCACACGGTTACGTTATGAGTGGGGTTTGATGTGAGATCATTTGCACTGTGATAGTTTCATTCCCACAGTCAATTATACCTCAAAGCTATCATGACTCATGTGTTTCACAATTGACAGTTTTCCAGTGCTCCCTCACTGCGTATAGTCACAGCAAATTGTATAAATCTGCAGTTGGGTGTACGTGTAGATCTAATACAGTTTACGCTGCCAAGCGTGTACAGTCCTTCTAAGTCCATTTATAGTTCAAGGGTTTTGCAAACATACTCAGGATGAGTACAGACACTTGTCTCAATGTGACGGCAGACTTTTAAATTGGACAAGACAGAAACATACAAGTAAAAATATCAGTATTTTACACATATGTTTTTACAACCATTTAGCACAAATATAATGAGTTTTCTCGATTGTTCTAGCTCTGTTTGGAAAATTACGAGGCTCTCACCGAACACAGCAGACTCGCAGCGACCAGTAACGTCCACATGTTTCCACTGACAGGCGGCGGCAGCTGCCGCTATTTCTAGCACCGTATCTCTCGTTATCTTGCCTTTGATTAGATTGTAATCGATTGGTGATCATGCACGTTATTCGATGTTTAAGGCATAAACAATATGTAATAAATAAGTAAATATTATGCTCGACGATTTCGTGGTTTGCCGTGAATGTGGCATTGAGAACACACACATACCCACGTGCCTTCAGGGGCTAGAAAACATAAATACGTATAAATAGGAATTCGTAACAGTTTTGGGGATGTGCGGAGCTAAATGAATTACCGGTGGCACCCGTGACTCACTAGCCTCAACAGAAGGATCAGCATTTTGGACATTTCCTCACGCACAGTATTCTTATCTAGTATTACTATTAAATTTCTGAACTTTCAGACTCATCCTCATACCAACAAATTTGTTTAGTCGACGGGATTTTGATCACTCTATATGATAGAGATGACACATTGTACAAACAAGTTTTGAGTAATAAATCGATCCACTGACATTCAGGGCGCATTTCTTTCTATCTTTGAGACCACTGAAGAAATATTTACTTGTTTTGCGGGCAATATTGTGTGATTCAACTAATGGGGTTAATGACATGAGTCACACAATATTGCAAGTGTGCAGAAAATCAAACACATATACAAGTTTTTACACCATTCCCATATTCGTATGTACGTTATTTGGATGATCACTTTTTAAGGGCAATATTGCGCAGAGTATATGTGTAGAAATATATGCTAGCAGCCTTGAACGAGTTCATCGTGTTGGAATACACATATATACATTATTTATTAGTTCATCTTTACACAACACAAATATAATATGTGGGAGGAAGTGAGTGTACTGGATAGGGAGGGGGATTGGAGAACAAGAACCATCAGGGAGGCGATAAAGATATGAGGACAGAAGCAGGTCATGAACCGAGACGAGGGGGCCTTTCAACTCTCTCACGTGTACGACCCGATTTTCGGCATCGGAAGTCGTGCTGAGTGACCTTGACATGCGCAGAGACGTTTTGAAAATGGTGACAGGAGTTGCCGAAACTGTCAACAGTAAATATTATATTTGTGTTGTGTAAAGATGAACTAATACATAATGTATATATATGCTAGCAGATTTCGGCTCTAAGCCAATCCGAATGCAGGATTTAGGGGGTAGTAGATGTCAAAGATCAAGTGTTATAATAAATGCTGTTTTTGCTGCACATGTGCCATCAAAATGGCCGCTTAAGCTGCAGCTTCTAAAACCTGAAGGATTTGTTCAGGCTCTTTCAGATTGAAGGTAAATGTCTCCTTGGTACGTTAACTGGTTATGCACTGGTTATTGCCGTACTGTGGTATGTTTTATTGCTTTTCAAGTAAGCTACAATATGCACGTATATGCATAGGACTGTGTCAGCTTATTTCAATAATGTGAAGTAATAAAGTATGTACTAGAGCATAAATCAAGCCTAAAACGGATGCCCTGCCTCCCAGGTCTCTGTGCCTATCATATACCCTTCTATATAATAGTAAATGGTATAGTTTTTGTAAATCATAGTAGTATACACACCACACATACCTTCCTATGATGCTGGGGCCCATGATGGTTCATGCATGGCTGCTTGTGGTTAAATCATTTTACAAGTGGGACACGTTATTATCGTAATGGCTACCTAACCATTCAAAAGTGATATAGTCTGACTTGAAAATAAAACTTTTTGTAAATGGTTCATGGGTTTTTGTTGGGTTATGAATCTTGCAAATAGCTGATATCATAGCATTGCCTGGACGGTTCTTTTCGCATACACTTTAAAGTAAAATCATGGAGATGGAATTAGAAGGCATCTCAGTTGATGCATCAGGTGCAAATGTAGCATTTGACATAGGCGGCTCTTTGGTAAAAGTGGCATATGTGGAGACAAAGGTAGGTGTTTGCTAGTTCTATTAAAATCAAGCATTTGGAGTTTTATGCTTGTACAGGATAAGCAATAATTGAGATATAGTTATGAGTGTTAATCATATAAATAGAGAGAACATGGTGCACTTCACATATAGCTGTTGTATATCAGACGAATCTGCCGTGATTTAACAGGTGGGCTTGATGCACACTGCAAATGAGTCTGATAACAAAAGCTACGTGGGAGGTAACTGCGTTCTTTATTTATCAACAGATTTCCCCAAATGGCTGCATTGCTATTGTAAAACATTTCTTAGGTTTTAGTGGTGTCTAACAAACTGAACACGTTGGTTTAAAATCCTTATTTTCTCCCTACACATCGAAGAATCAAGCAACATGGAGCCACCCCTCCGTTATCATTAAAAGATGACGTTTATACACCTTAGCACTAAAACTATTGTAACTATATCAGGTCTAATACAATAAAAAGTTATTGTCATAATAATGTTACAAGCGTATCGTCTAAAATGACATTAATTCATGCAACGATGATCCATTTCCATGAATATTGCTCAATACAATTATCTTTTAAAGGGGGATCAAAATGCCTCTACAATTAAACTCAAGAAATTGGACTTCTCTCAGTTCAAAGAATTTATTGAACATTTGAAAAAACAGCTGCCACCAAAGGAACGCCCAAAGTTAATAAATGCAACGGGTATTGGTATTTTGAGGCATTGGACGGTCCTTGAAAGTCAACTCAATATAAAGTAAGAGGGAAATTGCATGTTGAAATATTTAGCAAGGATTATAAACTTGTATGTGACTATGCACATTACAAACATTAATTAGACAAATGGTGAATGAAATGTCAAATTACTTTTTTTTTCTCTAAAGTTAAAAAATCAGTATTAGTAGAAAGTAATGGATTTTATCATGTTTCGCTTATCAAACCAAATATATTGGCCAAATATCTTTACCTAGTATTTTGCAGAATTAACATTATTGATGAAATGTCAATGACTGCAAAGGCATTTCAGCATCTTCACAAAACTATGCGCGGTGAGGACTTATACCACCCAATTGAAGAGGATGAAATTTCGCGTTGTTATCAGGTAATACTTTGTCAATGTGGGCTATGCTTCAACTCATTACAGTCACAATTAATTAAAAACGAAGAATGACATATATAAATAAGGAGTGATACTGGATAATGTGAAAAAAGAAAGAAAATATTTGTTAATGAAATAACATATTTCTATATTTAGAGAGTGACTGAGATGTCTGAAGCCCTTGACCGTGCACTTGGAAAAGTTATAAAGAACCGTGACGATAAAAATATATCAGAAATTCAGGTCAATCCTAAAGAGCAGCTGGAAAAACAATTTGATTTAAATTTTAATATTCCTAAAGATCTGAATGAATTCATCCTGGTGCCCTGTGGATCCGGTTCTATAGTTTTGAAGGTGAAGACTCTGTTATTATATTTATATTTTAAATGTAACACAAAATCCGCCAAAGCTTGCTATTGTCACCAAATTTGTGCCATGTACATAGAAAAAAACCGGATGAGTTGTGAATATCTTTTTCTCTTTTTTCTTCTTATGAGTTCTTGTGCCATATAAGGTATCGACCGTTTGATCTCAGGGGTGTGTGTGTGTGGGGGGGGGGGGGGCAGCTATTTTCACCATAGCTTTAATTTTTTTTTCATAAAATTTGACATCTAATTCTTTTCTTCTTAGATTACTGAACCTCAATTATTTTTAAGCTGTAATTAAGAGTTTTTAAGAGTAATTTGACTTTTTTCTAGCCAAATGAAACCTTATTATTTTTTTCACCAATTTTGCCCCCCCCCTCCCCCCCTGAGATCAAATGGTCGATGCCTAAAGGCAAACTCTCATAAAATATAAGTTTAATAACAACTCAAGGAAGGTGGTAACCAATAAAAATACAAGCAAAAGAATGATAAATGTATTACTATCTTGTTATCTTGTTATTGATCACGAATGATGCATGCCAGGTGAACAGAGATGGATCATGCTCGTCTGTCAACGTAATCTACGCTTGTGGAAAAACATTTCACGCCATCGCAACATTATTGACTGGAATTACAGTAGGCTCAAAATTATTTACATATAATATAATTACCCCCATTAAGTTTCTTAGTGAGATAAATATTCATAAGATACCCAAAAACGAGGCTAGGGTTCTGACTACCAAATCAATGCAAAACCAGCAAAAAATTCGGTCCGAACATTCGGGTGCACCTGAATATGTCATTTTAAATTAAAGGGGGCGTGGTTCCGATTATTTACTGATTATACATATGATAAAAAATTAAGCGTGCCAAAACCTGTCATTGTACTTAAAATTATTTGAATATTTAGTGTGAATGGTCAGCTTTTAGCCAGTCCTGTATGAATGTAGAATTGGGCTAGACTAGAGAGGATTTTAGGGGGGTATGTCTCTTCAATGGCTGCCAGAGCTCTGGGAAGGTGATTATGCCCAATTAATTTTATCCTCAACAACAGGAAATTGAATTCTCCACTGAAAATTTCTGTTTTGCCAACACTCAAAGCTAAGCAAAGTGTCCAAGATCTACATTTAGAATATGTCTAGATGTGAAGAAAGTGGGTCAGTCAGCATTTGATATAGACTATATATGATATGAGATGTAATCTGTTGTAATATGGTCACTAACGTGCTCTTTCCTATATACATGTGCTAGTAGACCCATTTATTTGCATTCTGAAAACAGCATATACATGTATAACTAATAGCACTGGTACTAGTCATTGAACAAGGACTGGTGATTAGTTTTTAAATAATGTTTCTGGCCCTCACAGTTTAAATATATTACAACGTTAAAATATTTACTGATCCGAACTCCCCTGAAGGCCACGTGCATTATTTAAAGGCAAATTGTCAGAAATTTTGAACATGTTCAAGTTTTGTGACTAATTAGTGTTTTCTTCGTTAAAAAATTTTAGGGCGGTTGGGGATTTAGTCTCGTTCAACCAGACTTTATTGCATATACAGAGCGCACGCCACCACTAAGTCTGGATGATCGAGGCTATTGCGGATTGTCAATTAATACGTTTAACATAACAATGCAACGTTATACGAAATAAAACGTACGTTCTACGAAATAGAACGTACGTTCCGCGGAATAGAAAGTTACCTAACTACATGTGGAGAAAAAAAACAATATTGACGACTTATGTTTTCAAGTTTATTCTCTACAAGCGCAAAATATTACTTTAATTCGTGTTGAAAAAGATATAGAATAACATATGGAAAAGATAAAGAAGGTATTCGGAAACCAGAAATGCCATGGAAAAATATAAATTTCAATATCAGGTGATTATTTCTTTTCCGTTCAATTCCCAACTCCTGTGACACTCCTAGATCTATATTCAATCAACTAGACCTATTATATAGGGAGACCATAATTTAAATTAATATTATGTTAATTCTCTATATGTTCCTTATTACAGCTGCATAAATTTATTTAAAAACATTCAAAAACATTTAAAAGTAATATGTAATTTTTAGATTTTACTATTTATTTTATCATGACATTGTTCGATCCCTTGGTCCTTATCAAATGCACGAAGTTGTTTACCAAATAACAAGTATAGTATGTAATAATTAATATTTTACATTGTATAAACTTGTATTTTTGTGTATGTGTGTTTAAAGTGTGACGGGATCCGGCGAGCAGGAACCGAACCCAGGGGTCAGCCCTAGATCTATCTGTACACCGGGAAGACTGACCTAGTCATCGTCACTGAAGATTTGCCACTCAAAACAGTTCTACGAGGAAGAGCGTTGAAAATGGAGTGGAAAAATGAATCGAGAGATATAGACATTGAGAAAGTAGGAAATCTAGAAAAAGAGATGATGAAAATGGAAATGGCAAAAGAAAATAGGGCTCAGTGCGTCGCTAAGTTCAAGATTTATCAAGAAAAGAAAGATAAAAAACAAGAGGTGAAGGATATGAAAAAGAAAGAAAAAGAAGGAAACCAAAAGGAAAAGAGGCTGAAACATGAAGACAAAATGAAGTTCACACGAGAAAAAAGACAGATTGGAGTGAGCAAGAAGGAAGATAAGACAGAAAAGAAACAAAAGCTAGTGAAGAAAATCAAGAATACATTTAAAAGGGATCATATACGGGTAGCTGTGAATGGATTGAGAAATGCTTTTTCCCCTGATGATCCCATTGGCATGCCAAATTAAATCCAAAAAGACGCCTTTTATAATTTCAAAGCAGGAAAGCTAATTTCCTATGATATGTGTCTACAATTTTGATTTTACTTTTGTATTACTTTTATGCTGCTAACGTTCTTTTGATGGTGACAATGAAGTTAGAACTTCGGGATAATCCTGTTTATCCCCTGGACTCTCGTGCCGTGCCATGCAACTACATGAGACATCGTAGAGGCACGCTTTAGAGAAAGACAGTTAGATTAGTAATTATGAGAGACCGACTTATCATGTTTTCAAAGATATACTACTCATTACTTTTTTATATTTTTGTTGTTGCTTTAAATTACTGTATAGCATAAGTAGCATAAGTAGAATAATCAGCATAAGTAGAATAAGTAGCATAAGTAGAATAAGTAGCATATGTAGCATAAGTATTACAATAAAGAAATCAAATATTACACTTGCTTAACTTGTTATTTCCATGCACCACTAGAAATAAAAGCGCAACTATTAGATGCAAAATAAGACAAATCGAAACTACATGTAATTTCTACTAACTACTACTATGGCTACTAATTTTCTTTTAATTAAATAATTGTCACTGTCAAAAATTAAATCATGCTCAGCTTTAGTGCTGTCAGTCTGGCATATTATACTTTACTCTCAAAATAAACCTGTGCATGAACATATTCTATCATATAGATCTACGTGTGGAACATGCATAGGTTTCTATATGGTTTTTGGCTAATCACGGATTCTAAAGTTTCTTCATAATCTTCCACACTTTTCTAAATCATGTGTGAACTTACTTTTTTGTTAAGTATACCACTGCCATTTAAGTTGTATAATTCTATTTTCATTGACACAGTTAATTATTTCTGTCGTACATTTTCCATTTTCCATACAATTCATTATGAATTGGGTATTATCCATTATGAACTCTCTTGACACCCAATTGTTTGTGATTAAAAAAAAGAATAATAAATATAAAACAACAAAACACATACAGAGACACACACACCCTTGACAACCCTGTAATCCACCCAAATATGCATTCCTGAAGTGCTCTGCTGCCTTCATCATCCCGCGGAGACGAGCATACAGGACGGCTGCGTTCTGGAACTGCAGAAACTTGTCATCATTCAGCAGGTTGTAGGTGGCGATAAAGCAGGATTACAGCTCTTCACATTGGAAAGCTTCCTCCATTTGGGAGGAGGTAGAGCAAAAGGATTATCATCTAATCCACCCAAATAGGCCTTCCTGAAGTGGTCAGCTGCCTCTTCAGTGAGCAGCCTCCGGCACAAACGAGCAAGCAAGACAGCTGTGTCTTGAAACTGCACGAACTTGTCATCAGTCAGCAGGTTGTAGGTGGGTATGAACCAGGAGTACAGCTCCCGCCGCATGAAGGATTCCTCCATCTTTTCATATATCCGCCTGGCCCAGTAGACATCAGTATGTACTGGAGGGTCCAAACCATCCATCATCTGGTCGTACCATGCTGCGTACTCTTGCATGATCACCTGCTTCAACAGATATGTGTTCATGAACTCTGCAGCACTGACCCACTCTTCTAATTCATTTAGCATCAGGGCATTTTCTGGTAAACCTAGGTACTGTGCTTCTGGACCAAAATCATCATTCATGAACTGTGGTATTTGTGGACAGACGGCACTCCCATGTACAACTTTAGCAAGACGATATCCCTGTCTCATCTCTTCTGGCATCTTGCGGAAAAGTGGACCCCATGAATGCACTGCAATCTGCATCAGATCCATTCTCACTTTGGGAGTCATCTTCCATTTGGGGAGCGCAATACACTCAATCTTATCAAGGAGATCATGTGTGTTGCACCATGATGGCTTCTACTTTGACAGATCAATTACTGGGGCGAGGTCAATATCAATCTTCAGCCATGGATAGATCTCGTCACTCCAGATGACATGCATGGTGCAGATTCTTCTGTCTCCAGCACTGATATCTTTAGCACTTATTCTTTGCAATTGTGGGTATTTGGCCCAGAATGCTGGATTTGCTAATACGTTTCCTATTGCTTTCCCAAAGTGATGGCACAATTTTCCCTGCGACAGCCGCTTCTTTCCATCCAGCACTCTCTTGAGATGATCAAAGTACATTTCTTTACATATTAAATGAACAAATGCTTTCCACACAGGATGTTCAGCCTCTGTTGGAGTTTCAAACATTTCAAATCTGATGTTCTGTAAAACACACGAGCAGTCATACTCATCTTGAGCAAAGGCCTTTGTCTTTTCTTCTACGCTACTACAGCGCATTATCACATATGCTACAAATGGATCTTCCTTTTTCACACTATTTTGAAGGTCATGGAGAAATGTCCACAAGACCTTATTAATCGTAGGATGTTCTATGCATGTTAAAGGCTGAAGACTGGGTAACCAATTTGCCATGAACTCTGGGAGCTCTTCTTTTTCAGTTCTCAGCCATTTCTCCAGACTGTTACCATATCTAAGCTTAAGATTCCTGACTTCTTGTGGCATATTGCTGAGGTCAATTACACAAGGGGCATGGTCCATGATCTTTGTCGTCACCTCCACACTAATATCAAGCCAGTAGCTCAAACGTTGGAGTTTACAGAAGTCATCGTTAGTTATAGCGGGTAAGGTTTTCTCCCAAAGATACTGAAACACTTCTGGATGTTCTAAGGCATTCATCAAAGGCAAGTGTTTAAACGAGTCGCTTGCATTAACATCTGACCCATACTCAATAAGTAATGAGACAAGTTCTAGCTCTCCCTGTTGCGCTGCCAGATGAAGTGGCGTCTGTTTGTTCACATCTGGCGCATTGATACTGCAGCCCTTCTCCATCAACCACTTAATGATGGTCTGGAATTTCTGATATTTTGTGGCTTGTTGGAGGGAGATTTCGGAATAACCCTTCACTACAATGTGGATGAGACCCCTCTGCATGTTGTTCACATATGTCAGATTTGCTTTACTGTCATACAAAAATTTCATCATAGTGAAATCGAGAGCATTTGCAGATAGCATTATGGGTGTGTGGCCATAGTTGTTTCCATGATCAATATCTGACCCCTTTTGTAGCAGAATCTCAACAATGTTTGCATTGCCTTTGGACAAATTATTTTCATTATGAGTAGATACTGCATTGTGTAAAGCTATATTTCCTAGATTACTTGCAATATGAGCATTACATTTATTATCCAACAAAAGCTTGATAATTCGTAGATTACTTCCAAATGCTGCAAGATGTAATGCAGTAAATCCTGTAATGTCCTGGGCATTTAAGTCAATGCTCGTTCTCATCAATATCGTACACGATTCTGTACTTCCAAGCAAGGCTGCTTTATGTAGAGCCGTCCTTTCTTCCATGTCCAGAATGCTAGGATTCGCGCCATGTTTCAATAACAGGTCAGCAATCTGGTGGTTGCCACACTCACAGGCAGCTGCTAGCGGCGTCACATTATACTCATTTGCCTGGTTCACTTTCACACCTCCCTGACAGAGATTTTTTGCTGAACTCATATGATTGGTGACAGCTGACAAATATAATGGTGTTTCTCCTAAGAAATTTCCCGTGTTTTTATCGCAGCCTTTCCCACAGAGAAAGGAAACAAACTTCTCATTACCATGCTGTGCAGCAACAGCAAGGGGAGTTCTTCCGTCATTATCCCGCTTATTTATGTTTGTACCTCTCTCTATTAGTAATGTCCCAATGCTAACATTTCCATCACTTAAGCCTAGAAGATGTAATGGCGTGTGGCCGTTGTCATCAGAAGCATTTACATCACCACCTTTTTCTATCACATTATCAATTATATTCGCCATACTTTCTGCTAGTATTCTTCCTCTCACACATTGGTTACTTTTCTTCATAGGCTGATGTTTGGAGTCATTTGGTTGAGTTTTGTGTTGTATTATATGATCAGCATCTGCGTTTTGCCCGTGACATAGTAAGTGGAGCACAGTGTGTCCCATGTAGCCTTTTTCATTGACTTTAGCCCCTTCATTCAACACGAGGTTTATGATGTCTGTATCAGTATTGCTAAACGTATACCATTGACTTACACATAAATAACCTGCAACATGTAATGTGTTGAGTCCCGGACAGATTTCTTTGTTTACATCGACTGTGTGCTTGATAACAAACATAATTCTTGTCTTATCATTATCATACCTCATATCAGCCACTGTGTATTTGCCACTGCCGACTATGACTTGTGCTATATCAGTATTATGAGCATATGCTGCATCCATAAGCCACCACCAATTCACATCCTGTCCTCTATCTCTATCCTCAGCAATGCACAGTGACACAAACTCCAGATCTCCCAGCAGACAGGAATAATACAACTGTGTATCTACTGACACTCGTCCACTGTCCCTAATACACCTCACTATGTCCATATGCTTGTTTTCATATGCTGCATTCATCAGTCCCTCACAGCAAACATCCTGTCCTCTGTCTCTGTCCTCAGCAATATACTGTGACACAAACTCCAGGTCTCCCAGAAGACAGGAACCATACAACTGTGTATCTACAGACACTCGTCCACTATCCCTAATACACCGCACTATGTCCATATGCTTGTTGACATATGCTGTTTCCATCAGTCTCTCCCAGTCCAAATTATGTGCTCTGTCTCTGTCCTCCGCAATACGCTGTGACACAAACTCAAGGTCTCCCAACAGGCAGGAATAATACAACTGTGTATATACTGACACTCGTCCACTGTCCCTAATACAGCGCACTATGTCCACATAGTTTCTGCCATATGCTGTCAACATCCCGTTATCCCAGGTCACCTTCAGTCCTCTATCTCGGTCCTCAGCAATACACTGTGACACAAACTCGAGGTCTCCCCTCTGACAGGCTCTCATCAGCTCCAAGCACAAGTATTCTACCGCTCTCGCCGCCTCCGCCATCATGCTGCCAGCCTGTTACGAGCTGAATATGTACGAAATCAGTACATTTTTAAAATTCCATTTTGTTGTAAATTCATTTTACATGTTCTAAGTTTGAGATCTTATTCTGGTCTGGTTTTTAAGGTTTTAAGCAAATGCCTGTCACAATCCACATACAGTAGAACATCCAATTATGGCCAACTCTGTAATGAGACCACCTCAGTAGGGCTGTGACGGTTACGGTTCGGTTTCGGTTTTTACATACTGACACTAAACACGGCGGTTAATTTACATAGTGTTTACTCTGCACTTTACCGTAAACATACAGATGTTTTATCAATTATACAACACGCAGACGTGCCTCCCGCGTCCATTGCTTATTATGTTTTTATCTAGTACAATAAATCTCACTGCTTGGAGTGTTACCATAACAGGTCTTATGTAATACGTTGAATTTGTACCAGCTCGTGTGCATCATTCAGATGTCAGCCATACGCTGGTCAACGAGTGTTTAATTTGATGGAATTTTACAACTTCCGTACTAACAATGAGTTCATAATTGTTTTAGGGCTCAGTAAACACATGGCGAAAAATTGTAAATACGAGCCATTAGAGAATATACTCAGAGTTCTAAAATAACCGGGTGGTGAAATAGTCAGCAAATATTACAATTTTATGTCTGTCAACAAGATGGACAGTAATGATACGATTGCTAAAGATAACGACATTTCGGTTACCCGACGTTCCATTTTGTAACAGTTACTCACTCAAAACCTACCCGACGTCCGTTGTTTTTCCAACCGTCACAGCCCTACTCTTTAGTGAGACCACCTCTATAGTGAGACCACACTCTCCAGTTACATATTATGGCAATGTAGATTGTGAAATCTGTCAACAATTTTGCCAATGTTCACTTATTGGGGCCGATCCAGGTTATTAGTGAAGGGAAGCGGTAAGAAGACCAAACGATGGTGAAAAATATTGTGCTATGCAACGGGAGGGGGTTGGTCCGGATCCGTGCTCCCCCAGGAAAAGTTTAAAATTTTGTGTGCTCACGTGTGCAATCTGAGCCTTTTTTGCACCAATTTTTATTATATAAAATTGTCTGGAATTTCAAACATATAAGTTCTTCTCTGATTGAATAAATTGAGGCCTGATTTGAACCTTCAAAGCCCCATCCCACAGACACTCTGAAATAGGCCTTTGAAGCTCTGCAGTAGGGGTGCAACTTTCTACCACTTATTGAGCATTCAATCTCGGTGCTGGAGTGCATACATACCAGTTTGACCAGTGCAGATGCATTAGAAATCAAACATTTGCTAAATAATTACCACGCTTCTGAAGTGTAGGATATCATATCGACCCACTCCTCAATACAATGTGACCCTCAGTTTTGTTATATGTGTAATGATGCAAATGTGCACTGTGGTGCTGAGCGCATTGTGACTAAATCACAAAGAAATAAAATCGGTTGCAACAAACTTGTTTGGTGATTATAGCACATTTTCTTTTTTTAGATACATACAGAGTCAAGTATATAAAATGCATTCTAAATGTAATTTCTGTGCCCCCCCCCTCCCCCCAAACACCTAGATACGCAATTGCACAAAGAAAATAACATATAACATATCACTCACCCGTCAAATCACAAATGGTGGCAATAATTCATTTTGTCAGAGATTAAGTCCATGGGATTGACATTTCCGAACAATCACCTTCAGTCGTTATTCATAAAAAACATACAACAAAACCTTCAGCTTTAGAAATCACCATTTATACTTTCCCACAGAAGTTGAAAACGTCACCCTGTATCCACAATCATTTAAACGTGGCAATGAATATACTGTTTAATGTAATTGATTGTCAAAAAATAGAGAATAATTATATATTTCCATGTTCCAGTTTACGAAATTGGTTTTAGGGTTTGATCCCGTGTGTGAAGTGGCAGTATAAGAATTATACTGTCATACCTATACATAAGAGTGCCAACATTGATCGTCAGATTTTATTGAAAGAAGCTTTTATGTGTTGTAAAAATATGTATGCAAATAAAATGTTCATACCTACATACATACCGTTAACTCTTTATTTGAGAGAGACATACATAATACTCATACATATTTTTGCAGAGTAATGAGGTTGGGACTGGTAGCAACAATAACTCCCATGCTAAATACATACATATACATGGGACTCATCATACATACATACATACATCCCCATATATATATACATATATACATACATACATACATATATATATATATATATACATACATATATACATGCATGCGTACATACATACATATACATACATACATACATACATACATATATATATATATACATACATATATATATTGATCAATTTGAAGTTACATTCCAAAAACTGATTTTAAACTATCTGAATGAAGCAAATGATAATAACTTGTATTCATTAAAGGTATATTATTAGCACTTGTCACTTTTAGTCTTATGAAAAAATACTGGAGCTGGCAGAAAAAGGAAACTCTGAAAATGTAACTTCGCTGATGGGAGATGTAAAATATGAAACGCCGGTATATAACTTCTACAATGACCTGCCTGATAAGTTGATGGCATATCATTTTGGCAAAGTTCACATGGAAAATAAAACAACAGGTATGCATTATGATGTCGATGCAATTAGCTAATAATATTTTTTTGTTATGTTACTAATGCTTAACTAACTGCAGGGCCTCATATGTTGTGTTGTTTTATTCTATTTGCTGGAATGAGTTAACCCCCCATTTCACAGGGCCGATCCTAGCTCCAGATCCTCCAAAAGACGCCCGATTCGTCATTTCGGGGTGGATCGGCTGAAATGGATCAATACTTATTACGTAACAGTCTGAAGACGAAGCATGCCAAAGTCACCGAGCCGTACAAGCAGTCAGAGACGTTTTAGAGACGTTGAAGGCGACGGGAAATGGCCGAAACAAACGAAACTGGCGATGATTGACGATGATTGCCGAAAATAACGTTTTCATTTTTCAATATTTACTTTTCTTACATAGACACACTCCTAAATGACCGGATGTTCACTTTAAATAGGTTTGGTGCCATGGCAGGATCAAATGATATAAGATATTGCTATGTAATTGTGGACTGTAAAAAAGACCATGTTATTCGTTTGTTAGAGCAAATTGTGAAGTACATGGCATGTTTTGATGATGTACAATTGTGTGGTGTGTTGGCTGTACATGTACTAAATAAAATTATGGAAATAATGTATTTATTCACATATTTATTTACCATGGTTGATAAATATGTGAACAAATGCACTATTTCATTTAATCACAATTACATAGCAATATCTTATACAGGTGTATCATTTGATCCTGCCATGGTACCGAACCACCTTCAGAGTTGAGGTATGCTACAAGTATCTGACGCTGAAGCTTGATTGACAGTCTCCAAGTCCCTCATACTCGCCCCCCTCCCCACACACATTTTCAGCCTTTCTATATAGCCTCAATGCATATCTTGTAGCTAAACATTACGGGATCGTCTGCAATTACGATCTGTACTTTTCAGATGGACAGGATGAAAAGGCAAGCTGATTAGACTATTTGGAACTAGCACTTCATAAAACGGGAACATCTTTATGGAAATTGTCGGTAAGCCGAATGTTAGTAGAGAGACCTAACGATTAACAAGTTAGTCCTCCGGACGAGCCGGAAAACGGAAAAGATGATACAGATCAACGAATCAATAATCCATAAGGGGAGCCCACAGGCAGAAAAACGTCCAAATCACTTCTCCAGAGAAGTGAAAACACTTTTTGGGCCAGAACCTGGCAGAAGTGTGTCATTTCCTCCAGGTAGACACCACGAATATTGGAGCATCGTGATGCTGAAAAAGATGATGCCGTTTCATGCTCCCATTGGTAGCGGCAGTGACGGCACTTACGGTTTCATCTGTCACCATACATCTTCCCAATGCAGCAGACGTGGCCACAGTTCAGCAAAAAGATCTAAGGATGTTTCAAATGGCAAAGAAAGCCCCTAAGACATCCCCGAAAAGCATGGCAATGTTGTGGTTTGGAGCACAAGCCGAAATAAGAAAGGTCGGCCCAGAACTCGCCAGAAACGGCCCATTCCCTGCCGAACCAGCAAAATCACTCCACATTTGAGGCCAGATCACGCTCAATCCAGCCCGAAATGACAATTTTGGGGTCTTTTGGAAGATCTGGATTGGCCATGTGAAATGGGGGCCTTAGAGTTCAGTGCGGTGCAAACACTCAAAGTTCAAGGAAATATGCAAAGCAGGCTTGAGTCTCGTGTAGACCATAGCACTTCTACGCTTCTGTATCCAAACGTTAATGTATTTTTATAAATCTAGTAACAACTTGCATAAAAATAGTTATTTTACTCGCTACTTCATGTTTATTGAAAAAAGGTTCATTTGCCATCAATATTCACTATTCAGTAGCAGAGCCAGTGAGAAGCCGGGAGCGAGTTTAATATTTCACAATTTTTAACAAGGCCCTGAGGGTCACCAGCTAATGCACGGATGCTCTTTTGCGAGGGCAATTATAGATGGGTGGGCACACCTTCCCATAAAATCCTGGATCTACCACTGTCATCGTACATTTACAGTGTAATATGTCTGAATACGCTCACTTTACAGTTGACTTTAAAAAAGAAGATTTACTGGCAGCCCTTCTCAAAGTATTTTGTGACAATATATGCAGGCTTGCTTACGAGACAGCTTTGTCAAATGGCCTACGTCATGTGATTTTCTCTGGCTCCTTTGTTGACCACCCATTTGTGCGGAAAACCATGGTGAATGTGTGGTTGACACGGGCAACACTCACACCTGACAAGGGCAGGGTAATGTCTTCTTTTAAAATAAAAAGTATAAATGTAAGTTACTTACATTTCAAGAACAAACTGTGGTCATCAAATAAATTGGTTATAAAGACTTTCAATGATGCACGATTGCAGAGATTAAAATATAAAATTAATGCAGATGTACCACTTAATTGAAGTATTTAGAAGTCTTTATCAAAAGATTTTCCTTCCCTTGGCAGATCAACGGCATGTTAAACTGCTGTCATGAAATTATGATAGTCATAGAATTACAACATTTTTTACATAAATTATGCAATAAAAAGAACTATCAGGGAACAAGGAGTTATTAGTCTGTGTTAAATTAATTTTTAAAAATACACACATAACTTTGTCATAATCCATTGCATATTTCCATTAATGACCAAAAGCAATGTAATCAGTAAACATATTCATTGAAATTATGAAGCACACCCATTGTTATTATTTTTTTTTTCTATTTTAGGTTGTGCAGATATTGTTTCCGAAATATGCATCCTATTTGGGGGTGATTGGGGCTTTATTGGCCCCCACCCAATAAACCGACAAAAATAATATTTAAAAAAACGGGGACTCCAATGAGATGGTTAGGCATGAAGAACGGATGAATATGAAGAAGGAATGTGAATGTACGCCAGTAATTGTATACAGTCACAACTCCGTGCATTGTATAACAATGCCAGTATTTGATTTGATCTAATAGTATACTTTTAGAAGTAGTGGGCAGTGAACGTGATACTTTTTTTTTTACATATGATTAAAGATTGCCTTTAGAATAGATACTTTAATTACATTGGCCTATACATTGTGTAGAGCTGGTATGAATAAATTACTTTGGATTTCTAAAGTTGTACATATACGTTATTCTAATGCTATACATGCTGGATAGTATGTGTATATTTCATATATCAATATCTACCGCTTAAAACCATTGTTTTATTACTCGAGTGTATGTTCTTCTCAAATGTTTGCTACAAGAATTGTTCGCGGTATGGTTTGACCCTCTGTTGCTATGTTGCATTAAAATATTATTTAGGTAAAGATATTTGTTATCATATATTGTGTTGATTACTTATATACAAAAGAACTAGTTATAACACCAATGAGGTAACTCTGGGAGGTAACCACACAGTTTTAATGTTGCACGAAATTTCTCCCTCCACACAGAGCGCGCACAACATTCAAAATGAGTGTCACGAATAGTAAGACGTATTTCATATTCTATCAATATCATATTATATATAATTGCCTTATTATCATCGGTATATTGAATACTCATCTGCACCAGAGTATGCACTTAATGTACACATTTACACTTCACTTCTGTGCATTTTTTGTAAAGCAATACCTCGATAGCGTTCGATCCTTCCCGGATCTTCTTCAGTCTGCCGAAGTGCAAATGTGTACATTAACCAGAAATACCAGTATGTGGCAATTGCATTTGATTGCTTGAAGTAGTACATCATAGGGAAGGCTGGAGAGCCAGTGCAAAATGGGATCGAGCCCCCATAGTCACTGTTCCTCATGAATAATGAATGTAGAGTCCAAAATGAAACTACATGCAAGCCCTCTCCTTCTATACGTTTTACCACAATACGCATAGATCGTGTTAATT
>CM032663.1:9908112-9934583 GCA_019095985.1 Streblospio benedicti
GCTGCCGTTAGAACAATACTCCCCTAGCAAGCAGTTGAAATGAGAGGGGAAAACTCATGAAAATGGCAAATGAGAAGCCTGGGATGGGAGAAGTACTTTATAGCTGCAGTTCTAACATAGAGAGGTACTTTAAAACTGCTGTACTAGACTATAGTTTTCATAGCTGCTGGGCATCACAAAATGCCATTTCATAGCTACTGGACAGTAAAAAGTAGGAGCGTTCTTAGCTACTGTTCAGTGAAAAGTAGGGGCATTCATAGCTGCTAGGGAGGGTGAAAAGGTGGGTTATTCGGGGGGAGCATACCCATCGACGGATATATGGAAGTGGCGCCTAGGATCGGACTACTTCTGTGTTGTTGTTGTTGTTTTTTTTCTCCTCGTCCGTTCTAAATACCCACTTTGAAAAGTAACACCAACCACAGTCCTCAAATTCCAGTGTATAATAAAGTATGATCTAGATCTGAAATTGTCAGCAATGCATGTAGAATTTAATATGCGCATTTTATTAATTTACCTAGAGTGAATGCATGAGTGGGATAATGATTGCATTATTACACTGTTCTATGTTGAATATTGATAATGGTATGTATATTGTGGAGCTTTTGATGTCAGTAATGCTATGATAGCTCATTTCACTGTTTGTTTTTAGACTGTGTATTCCTAGCAGTCTCGAATCACAGGGAGATGTATAAAAGCTCTGTCTTTTGCAATACACTTCACACAGCAATTTCCCATTTTCTTTTTGGATGTTATGAATAGTTCAGTAACTTACACACATTTCAGTTTTTGACATGGGTTATTGGTGGATTTAATTAGAATGTACTTTCATACTTTCACTCAATAATGCTCTTTCTGAGCAAACTTGCAAGAAACCTATTCCAAAGGCTGTTCGGAACTACGAGTCGATTTTTTATTGACGACAATTTTTTTCCGATTCATACGCAGAATAATTCTGCAGACATGTATTTCTCGGCAAAATCAGCTAGATGAAGTAAGCAATGAGCGTTACAGAAAAGGAGCCATTCGCCATAATTTCTTTTGGCTTCTTATGGATGATAATAGGTGATTTTCGTATATCATTAGAGCTGAAGCGCATGGTGAAGCTAGTCAGGCTCATCTATAACGGTCATAGGAATTCAACAAATACCCTCATCACTTATACCATGTAGAAGAATACCCATATTATCATATGTTTTGTATACTATGACCTTTTAAACGAGTTGAATAAACAATGTTTACCGCTTCAAGAACTAGCAAGAGTAGTGCAGTGATTTTTGTAGCAATTAGTCGGACTAAATATTAGTGAATATAATTGCAAAGATAGCATTTAGTGGACAAAACTTACAAATTTAAATCTATTATAAATGCATTCGACTATAATAGTTATTAACAGCTGAAATATTAACTTTCGTCGACGGCAAACCAGTGGTTTGTCTATGTGTTAGCTTATGACATTAAATAGAAACTGCGCATGTGCAATGACCCGGTGTTTAGTTGCTTAGAATTACATTTTGAGTGTAATAATAGCCACAATGAAAGGTTGGTTTGATTGACACATTTTTACTATAGCCCCACCCCTTTTACTACTCATGCAAATATTTGGACGGTGTGATATGCAAAATAGTTCATGAAGCAGGTTTTGATTTTGTCATCATGTTGTGGATAACTCCTCCCAATCGTCGTTGGAGTAACTCTTTGTTTTGAATAATAACACTAAGTCCAGAGTTACTCACAACTTGATGACAAAATTAAAACTGCTTTATAAATTCCTTGAAGAGTTTGAGGTGTGATCAATATGTGCAACCTATTTATCCACACCTATTAAGAAATTTAAATAATCCACAGAAAAACATTTGAATCGATAGACTAGGTCTCCATCATGTTGGGGTAACTTCCTGAGTTATCTCAACCGCTTTACCCGCGTGTACTTGGAATCTGGGAATGGGAAGGGTTGACACTATGGTAGTTGACTGTTGAATTAATCTCTGTGTGGTGCTCATCATTTGTGCATTGAGATGTCTGCCCTGTAACTTTTCTGCCCTGATGGAGCCAACTTTTCTGCCCTGATGGAGTGGAAGGTTTTGTACGTATTGTGTTTAAATTCAGTTACAATAGAGAACACTGAGTCCATATTGTTGTGGATGTTTTTGACATACCTTGGCCACGTTGGCCAGGTGGGGATGGAGGTGGCCAGCCGTTGACTGGGCACCAAACAATTAAATTTGCTTAGGACGGTGTTATGTCAACAATAGCGTGTCGTGTGTGTATTGTACAAGTAGAACATGATCCTTGTGTTGAGGGGTTTTCTGTGTGTCTGACATGTCCCCTAAATTTCTCTTCATGTCTTTGAATTACACTACCATCTAGGATAATTATCAACGGTTTTTAACAGTGCTTTCGAGCTAAATATTTGAAAGTACCTTGAGAGCTTTCAACCTATTCTCTAGGTTTTCATCAGTCAGCCGCCTGTTAAAAATCTTTGATAATTATGTCAAACTCGAGCAGATGAATATTCAACATACCATCTAGGATGTGAAAAAAGTTTGAGTAGACATTTGGCAACCCATACCAGCAGCAAGTGAGAAAATAACGTCTGAAGTGACGGCAGCAAGTACTCGTTTAGGATTACAATTTAGGGGTAGGGTAAATGTAAAATGTCATATCTTTAAAGGTATTAGGCCTAACACAACAAATGACCCCTCTTATTATGTAGAACAGTGCCCTCTATATTTACAATTAAGATTCATGTCAATTAGAAAAGTCATGAGGCCACTAGGGGTTAACAGTTTACAGCTATAGGGCAAAACTGAAATTTTGACATACTCGACAAAAATGTCTCTAAAATTACGACTTCAGTCATTATTCATTCAAAGATGTGAAGAGACATTTAGGGGGCATTTCAGACACACAGAAAGCCCCTCAGCACAAGGATCATATATCTACTTGTAGGGCTTGCAAGTCTGTGGCTAAAAGGTTGGTTTCCTTATTGTATTCGCCTATGGTCCTATTGAGTGTTTGTTTGGAATGAGTTTATATGGTAGGCACAGACATCTGTCATAAATTTAAATGTGTGGCAGAAATTTAAGTTTCTGACACTTTTTGCTTTCATTGAAATTAAGTAGAATTGCGGAATTTTCAGGGCGAATTTGACACGATGTGATTCGCTTACATGTCTGACCGTCCTCTTTTGGGCTTTGCTCTCGCGTCGTTGGTAATGTGCGTGAGCCAGCGCTGAGACAAGGAGGAGGGCTTGTAGTAAACAAAAAAAGCATAATATAACATAATTTATTTCAGAATGTAAAATTCCAAACATTTTAAAAGAAGTGAAATATAAAAATATAAATATACATAGGAAATGAATACCTATAGAATCAGTTTTTTTTGGTAAAAATATGTGTCTGCCATGTGACAGAATGACTAGAGTCAAATATAAAATGAAGATTAGATACAATGTTATGTACCAAGAGGTTATCACACTTAAAAATACGATCACGAAATTTAACAAGCGATTTTCTATACACGGTTTTAAAAGGGTAATACCATTATCAACATAAAAAGCAGATATATTAGTACCACGTTGCAGACTAAATAATTTTCTACATACATTATTATAAGAGACACACGCTTTTTTACAGAAAGAGATAGAGTAGTTGGTTCACAGCTGACTACAATATGCAGTGCTTAAAAAGGCACGAAAATACATGTTTTGACGTCATCATGGCATTTTCTAAAACTTATTAATTATCATATTACCTCTAGTATACAGTGCTTTTATCTGACCCATAACATTGTTATTGTCTTTAAAATTACTGTCAAGTATAGCTCCGAAATAGTATATAAATTATTTGTTACAAGCTTTAACACTTCACCATCTAAATACATAGAGTTGGATTCATGCTGAGCAAGTGGCGATAATGTGAACGACTTGTAGGCCGGATGACTGCACCTTCCAGAGGAAGCTTATGCCTTATATGTAAAATGTTCATGGCAATATGTTTTTGATGGGTATTTTATAATCCATCACCATCGGAAAGTAGCAAAAGAGCAACATTGACCCTTGTATTTATGCGGCTGCACTCTAGCTCTATATATTCTGTGCCATGTCACTTTGGCCATATGTAAGTTGCATCAGCAATTCTGATTCTTAGATTTAGGTATCAGCTAGCTTGATGTAATATTTAAGGGAAAGCATTGCACTAGGTTTGTTTGTATGTAACATTTCCTCCAATAATTAGGTGGCAGCTCTCAAAATGGTGGGTACTACTAAAAACAAATAACCATTTAAGTTTGGTATCGAGGTTTTTATAGAATCTATGGTGGGTGAGAAGAGCTTTCTTCTGTAGAAACCAATGGGAAAAGCTTCATGCAGATGTGCTCTGTCTCGGGTGGGGATGGGTGACCTGGCTCAGAAAATGGGTACAGACGTGCCAAGGACAGGTTTAAAATGACACTCAACAATATATCTATTTTTGAGAAAACGTGACCCACAATATACCAATGTCTGAGAAAAATGTGACAAAATCTACCAATATCTGAGAAAAATGTGATGTAATTACACCAACAACAATGTGAAGAGGAACCCAGCAACATACCAAAACTTTGGAAAAAAAACCACCCAGTTTCAAGGCACGTATGTACCAACCGCGATAATGTGAGATCACCAACAACCCGCACCCCCAACATCCAACCCCACCCCGTAGCCCACCTCAGGTTGGTCTCTTTATGGAGGTTGTCTTGTTGACCACTGTATGAAGATAAAGTACTATGAAAAATGTTCTTATTATAGAGGTGGGCTCAGTAGAAAGATGACCTCAAGTGTAGTAACAGCGTAGGGACAAAATATGGTAACATTGTATAAACGTATATACATCTGTCTGGTGGATTTAAACTTTCCTTTCGCAATTACAAATACAGATGCGTGTACGTACATAATATGATGTACATTACAACATTGCCAATAACAACACATCAAAAACATTTATTCTTAACACAACAACAAGTACCTACAGCTATTTAGACATTTATATAATATGCACAGTAGACTATGAAAATTGCCTACTGATTTCCATTTGTACAACATTGACAATTATGACGTCAATTAACATTTTTAATATTACAACTACAATTACAACATGGGAAACCAGATGGTATACAGTTATCTGCTGTGTTTTCCATTATATTATAACAAGACTTAAGCCATAAGATGGACCCAGGATCCTAACATTAGACAACGTTACGCAGCTTTTTGTACATAGCAGTAATTGTTAAGATTATTTGAAAAGTATCTACATATCAATATGCAACATAGAAGTCCACTTATAATGTAAAGGAGAAGATCAAAGGGAAGACAGTTATTCTTCATCAAGTTTCACATGTTGGTTAAATAACAGAAATAGCACGATTCATCTAGCACAGCATAAAAAATAAACAACTACCTAGACATGTATTTAGAGTTTCAGCCAGTGACAGTGTGGTCAACTTTAAAATCTCTCACTGATTATGTCAGTGCGAGCCACTTCCCATTATCATAAGGGATGAGTATGCGGGTTTATAAGGAAGTGGAACGGAGGTGGTTGGGGAGAAAAATAGGAACATGTGGGGAAAGGACCAAAAATAGGATTCAGAGGAAGTGGGATGTGGGTAAGTAGAACGCCTTGAAATGTGTGACAAGTGGCAACAAAGGCCAAATAAAATTGGAAATGTTAGAATGATGGCTAAAATAATTCGCGATGTGAGATTTCGTGATCCTTTATAACCCCCATTAAGGAGTTATTGTACCAAACCTCGCCCCAATCTAAAGCATGCAAGTCCCCGTCTACAGCTCTGTTAAAACACTCAGTGTCATGATGTTAGTAGTATACTTTCCTATTGTACTACTGATGCTTGCGGCATGACGAGTGTCATGGCCTGTACTGCTGTAACCTCAGGTCTACGCTCATCCCAATCGTTTTACCATGCTCCATGGAATTTCAAATGATGAGAAATGGAATTTTAAATGATGAGAAATCAACAAAAGACCCAACACCAGCATATGAAAAGGAAAAATGGTCACACAACAAGTGGTCCAGTTATGCAGTTTGCACTATGTCAGAGAATACAAACAGACGCCGAAAGATGACATCTGCTGTCGAGTTCAAAGATTCGATAAAAGTAGCATTCAAAATTCAAATTCTATTGTCACATTCTATTTTCACATGTATAAATTGTATGCTTTTTAATCAGAAGGGCTTCTATTACATCTAAAACACGCCCACATTCTTGCTCGGAAACGCTTCCTTATTAGACAGTATACAATGAAATTCACTGCCGAATTCATAGTTAGCAGCAACTCACAGATCTGATAAAAATGTTGCATGGCTTCTCCACATAGTTATAATTATAGTAATAACCGAGGGTGGTAGAGATTTGTCGCAAAGTATATGGAAAGTGACAAACACAGCAGATGATCATGATAACAACAAGAGTAACAGTGATATTCTTGTCGTCGTCTGACTGTCCTGATTGTTGGGGGTTGATGATTTGGCGGTTTCGAGACGCCCTCCATAACTCACGGCAGATGCAAGTATTTAAGATGCCCAAAATTATGATTGGTCCAATATTTACAAACAGGAAGAACATAATGGTTTTGTAGATCAAATAGTACATATAGTACGCGTCTCCTTGTAGATAATCTGGGAGATCCACGTATGCATACCGGTATGTAATATTTGTGGTATCATTGTGTGCATATCCTTCTGAAACTCTCCACTCAATTAATCTTGGTATGTTGTATGCAGTAACAAATGCAAAGAGCGCCCCGATTTGCAGACATGTTCTCGTCATTGAGCACCATTTGTACACCTTGAAAGGGTGACAGACGGCAATGTACCTGTTGAAGGCAATAAGCACGGTCATCCACACAGAATAATTTGAGTCATTGTAAAGACAAAAGATTGAATACAGATGACATAAAAGCTAAAAAAAAAATATGTATACGTCATTTTTTATGAAGATGAAGCTCATGGCCTTCAAATAGTTTGGTACTGTATAACATTCTCCGTATTTCCACAATACTGCACCCAATAGAACAGTGTTATCATAAACTGCAAGAATCTGTAGCAAGAGTGTTGCAACTCTCTGTCTTGTTTTATCAAGTTGTAACACCACAATGGAAAGTGTATTCCCAATCACCCCGAATATCGCAACGATGCTATGCAAGGCAAAGTAAACGCTGGACCAGTAGTACTCACATTCGTAATAATCCATGATGTTTTCAGTAATACGATGATGTTTGTTTGTTATATTTACATCATTTGATCTATATCTTTAGTGCGTGTTTCTTGTTCATTTAATACAATGCAAATGATTGGCACAATTGCTAGCAATACATGTTTTAACAATCTAATTGGTCAATGTTGCATCATTATAGTGCCTATCTCCCTGTATACAACCAAATCGGTGGATGGTTTTGGTGCAGTGCGTAGTATCTATAGAATACGATGTTCTACAGAGCCACAGTTGACAAATTGTATAACAACAATCAATCAAGAGTTTGGTTCAATAAAACACTCTATAACATACTGCTATAATTTTATGTCTGAGAAGAACTCCATCAGATTTTCTTGATCCGAACCAGTGATGTCACATCCTAACAGGATGTAGTAGCCATGTCAAAATGTATTTCAATATAGTTGAAAGTCAAAGTGCATTGATAAAATTCTCAGTAATTCCAAAATCTTGATTATGTCCATATGGCGAACAGAGTGTTGATTAAAATGTATCCATCATTTTTGTAATGGATAATCACAGATATGTGCTGCCTTTAGTTGATCTGAAATGGATATTTTACAAGTACTTGATTCCTTTTAGATTTCACCATAATTTTACTTCTCTTAATTGATAATTGTGTGATAGGTGGTGCGTACAAGTACTTTATCAACTTCATTTTTAGAATAACTACTATAAAAATGTACTTACCAGCATGCTTTACTATACCATTTCTTAATAAACCATCAGTCGTGTACATAGCATAGCATCTTCCAGGGCAAAATAGAGAACACTATATTTATTTTGCTTATCCTAAGTACCACAGATGACAAAATGTTGTACATATATATCCTAATGTTTTAGAAATAATCCATGAATTCAAAGTTTGAATTTTAACTGTTTTTTCTTGTTTTTTTCGAAGATATTCATTCAGTACTTCTATAGTTCAATAATTTCATGCACATATTCATCATTTTGTCTATCAAAAGGAAGTTTAGTGTTATCCATCTGCTAGTTAACTCTCGTTCCACACTGGTGACACTAGTGTGTGTGTCCCTTGCACAGCGATGAATGCACACAGGGTGGGTTAGCGTGCCGACACAGCATGTCATTACCTAATGCACATTGAATGTCACATAAGGGGTACCATTTATTATGGCTCAGGGGGGGGGGTATAAAAAGTGAAATCAATGCAGTTTGATTTTCAGCCTGCTCTTAAAAAAATGATTAAAATGGATTCACGCGCAAATGCATTGGAACTGGTATGAAATATAGGTGTGTTACTTAAGTATTTTCAATAATGGTCAGCTAATTAATGAACTTTGTTCAATCATAAGAAAATCTTTTCTGACTTTTGCCGTATGTACATGTACTTTATATGTCAACTGATGTCTGTCTTTTTTATAAAGAAAGATTTTATGTAACAAATCGTTTTATCACTATGTATCAAAATGTGTTACAAATTGACATGGTACACAGGAAATACGTCATACATAGCCTATGCCGTTTTGGGTCTAGAAATTGCTTTTTCCACCTGCACTGTGACTGTTGCTGCTGGCTTTGAAATTATATACAATTTATGGTATAAAATGGTGTCCTTTTTGGCACATATCTAACAAAACTAAGATAATAACGTAAGTCATCCAGTGTACGGGTATTGTAGCATTCATGTAAGTTTAAATTAGGCAATATTAAGTTGCACTGGATTAGGTTCAGTTCCTCACTGTTACACACACCTTGCAAGCTTGTAGAGTTGTTCATTTCAATAGTAAGGCCGCTGTAGGATTAGGGAACCAGTACACTTCAGTACTGGGTTTGCCATTAGGGCAGCACTTTTACATTAGACACTGGTCGGGCAGTAGGGCTGGCAACCTATTCCTGCATTGGAATAGGCCCTTAACACGCATCGTCCTCTGGGGACTAACCTAGTGCACGGTTGGAGGCACCGTCTTGTACCCAGGTCACTCATTTAGTGGGTTGAATAAAGATGGTCCTTCAGGTACTGAACGCTGTTAGTCTCCCTCGTCAAGAGACTCACCCACCCATGGATACGTATGTACGCGGAAGGGGCCTGGTCTCCAAGAACATCAAGAGACTCACCTATCTGGACAGTGTCAAGTCTGGTTATAGCATGGTATGAAGTCCCTTGGAGCATCTGTGGAGCTGTGCGCGTCAGCATCAGTGCAAAGTCCTTGTTATGTACAGATCAAGGCCCTTTGTGAAACTGGCGGTCACAGAACCAGCTCAACAACACAACGTGGAGTTCGTGTGGGTTGGTGACAACAAACCCTGGTTAGGGAACGATCATAAATAACGGTACCATGGGTGTCGTCCATTTTTGGGGGCTCAAAGAAAAAGCTAACTGACGCCCCACCCCCACCCCTCATAAACATTTTAACATTTTAAACATTTTAAAAGGTTGAGTGATCCCCCCACCCCCACCCGCTAAAAAATGTCCTCTGTATAGTCATTGCATTACTAAAAGAAAATATTTGAAAAAATATACTGTAGCGTGATAAAAAAAAAGGAATGAGAAAAGTCGGACGCTCCCCCCCCCCTTTTTTGGACGACCCTCCCCCCGGTATCATTATTTATGATCATTCCCCTTCAGACGACGCGGCCCATCCGAGAGTCTTTGTCTCGTGTGAGCACCGTCCACGACCGCCCAGTAGACGTGCGACCGAATTTATTTACAAATGCTATAACACAACTATGCACATTTATAACTTTATTTGGCTGTGTATAACTTAAGGTGTGCTGGTGAATACAAAAAAAAACTTTTTATTCATCAGAAAAAAAGCTGCTCAGGTAATTCTTCATTTCCAAGTTGCGCAGAAAAGATGCGCACTTGTCTTTTGTATTTGATTTTGAGACACAAACGTCCATGGGTACTTCCAGTGTATGTTATAAGCCCATTTAAAATCGCATTTATTGGTATATCATTCAACGTGTGTATTCTACATAACATTTATGGCTGTTACGCTGATAGACGTTGGAAAATTAAGTAAATACATCTGTTTGAGGCGTGCATTCTTCATAATAGTGAAGTTCTCAACTTTGTTCCAATCACAGGCCGTCTGCAAATTTGACCAAGACCGGCTTTTGCCCATAACTTTGTCAATTTTCACGCTAACTAAAATCCGATTACAGATTCATACTCCTCACTCAAAATTCTATATGGAAAGTACTTTCCATGAATGACAGGATAAGTGATACGTGAAAATTACCTTAGAATATTTACCGTTGCGCGGCGACCCACGCTTGCTGCACAACTCACTTTCACCGCCTCACCCGCTGCTATAAACCGCACCTTGTTATTGTAGACTTCAGGAATGTGAAAGACGTTGAATATTAAAAGTATTATACTTTACTTTCATTTCTTATTTTCATTACATTTATTACATTGAGCATTGTTTGAGAATCCAAAATGAAATGACAAATCTAAAGGACAAATTGACTAGTCGAGGTGAGGGACATCTGGTCAGACGGTGTCACAGGTTCTTGTGTACATTATGATATACGTTTGCATAAACACAAACATTTTCGGCCAATGCTAATGGATGGGTATATATAGATTGTCGTTCTGCTCATGCATAAAAATATCAACCAGTATCAGGAATACAGGAATAAATGAGAGATTCCTGCCAGTATATATTAAACTCTCAACGTTTATGGCTGGTTGATATTTTTGCATATCAAATGTTGGCCAAAATAATCTACGGTCTCGGCTGAGTGTCTAATATAGCAAACCGCAGCAGACAATAGAAAGAAACATAAACCCCATGCATTAATATGGTATAATAAATGACACATATTGCTAGTACATGAATTTACACTTTGCCCAGTAGGCCTGTTTATATTCTGTGAAAACGTGTAATGTCATTAGGTTTGCTTACACTCATTAAAAAAGCATTGGACAAATGTTGCGGGTATTTCCTGTTTGCCGCCAGGGCTAATGGACGTTACCACTTCAATAACATGCGGCTATTTCGTGCTATATTTTGTCTCGTTTTATCATCCACTTATTTTCTATCCTACTTATCACCAAACACTGGATGAATTATTGGTGTGCTCGAACTAGAAGTTGGCTCCAACTCTGTTGTGACAGCTAAAAAGAGATGGCAGCAACAATACCGTTATATTGTGCAACATTCAATGAGCATTAGTGAAATAACATGAGCATAGGCAGATTCGGTGCGGGGGGGTTAGGGGGGATCCTTTTCCCAACAAAATACTTCATTTTCGTAGGGTTTTTGGCATGTCCGCCATCGATGACGTGTACGAAACCCATGAAATCCGTTTAGTCCCCCCCCCTTTCCAAAAACCTGGATCTGCCATTGATGGGGTCGGCACTTCATACCAAGTTGGTGTTCAAGCATATAAAAGCGACAGTGGCGACACCCACATTGCACTAGCGGTCAGTGTGAAGGATACAAACAAACATTTAAATTTTGACTTTTTACTTGCAACTATTGACTGGTGTTATCTGTGTTCACGCCTAAAACCCGCTTTACACTAGAGCGATCATGAGCGAACCCGTGCAACGCATCTGCACGTATTATGTCACGTCGTCAACTTGGGCGTATTGTGGCGGCATTGAGCGTAGTAAAAATGCATGGTACGACAAGTTGCTGAGGCAAACGAAGTGTTACTTATATTTGCGAATGTTCTGCGATCCATAGACGCAGCATAACTATTTGAAGCAAACTTTAACCAAACTGAATGTTCGTTCAAAATTTTTGAACATGTTCAAAATTTCTTGACGAATTTGCCAGTTCGCCAGTGCACGTAGAGCTACGTAGGTGGAATTCGTTATAATGTAAAGCGGGTTTAAGCAAAATAAGTTACAGGTCCATTGGGCTTGCTGGTCTGAAAAGTTGCAGGCTGGACCAAATATTGCAGGTCCGATTATGCAAGCACCGAAGCCGGGAAAGTTATCTATCCAGGTTTAGCGGCATACTCAAGCAGAATTTTTTTTTAATTTTGGGTGTAGACAGTGCATTCTGGTGCATTATAATGATAAAAAGCATATATTTTCCGTTTGCTTTGTTGACAGTCCTCCACAATGGTTTGCTGTGAGAGCCAAAGGCGTGAAGCTATGCTAGAGAAGTTTGGGGAATTTAGTATACATGGGTTACATTCTTGTGGTACAAGAGGCATGTTTAGACCCTGTAAAATATGTGTGTTCTTATAAAACTAATATATTCTAAATTTACCAGTTTATTATTCTTTTCACGTATACATTTGAAGACTTAGGCCTAACGAAGGAAGTTCATGAATTGTACAAGATATTGGTTTGACTACTCAAGCAAGTAAGATACACAGACCTCTATATAGTTATAGTTTTAGCAATATAGACTCTAAGGGCCCATAGTGGTGGGTCCATTCTAGTCCATTCAGATCTGCCCATTGTTACCCACTCGTATAATACATTTGGACATTGTCACTATAATAAAAAATATAATAAAAAAAACTAAAAACACCGGAATGACGATATGGTGAGTGCAACGTGACTCAATATTCAAAAGAATAATAATCTTTCCTGAAAAACTTTTATGCACCTTAATGTTATTTTATTGTTAAAGTACGTATATAATTAATTATTTTGAATGTAAACGTGTATCTTTAATATTCTCATAGTAAAAATCAAACACTTTTTGAATAATAATTTTAGAGCTATATATTAGCTATAGTGAAGTGTTGTTGTGGAGACGCATGCTTTTTATATGAAATTTAAGGTTATAGGGTTACTTAACATGCATGGTACTCGCGTAGTTGGTATGGGCGCTGGCTTTGTTGGCTAGTCGCTTCGCGGCGCAGTCGACCAAGAGGTCCAGGGCTCGAACCCCGCCCAGACCAAGTAAAGACTCGAGTAGCCTATGTGGTTCTGAATGTACAAAAATGTACTAAACAACCTCAGGTACTATAAAAAGAGTACCATGCATGTTAAGTAACCCTATAACCTTAAAATTCTATATATTAGCTGTGAGTCTTAGAGGCTATATTGATCATGTATAAAATCAAACATCGTCATATCTCACGACTATATACGCAGTTTGTATGAACAAGGACTTCCAGCCAGTGTGAGTGATCAAGCCGTGAAAACCGACGATGAAAATCAAACGACAGCATAGAAAAACGGGTGTACGGTGGGATTTATAAGAAGAATCTTGTCCATCCTCTGAAAGATGCGGCACTGACCAAAAATGATCGTAATTTACGTCCAAAAATGTATCGGCACGTATATATTTAATATTTCAATATTTCCACCATGTGTATCATATATGGTTTCTTGTCAGAAGTGATATATTTAAAAATGGGGTGTAGTAGGGTATTGTAATGGACTGTGCATAAATGTTTATGCTGAGTAGGTTTTAAAAGAATACTATTTTCTAATAACATATGCTTTATGCATATTTTATAATTCCATGTTATTTAATATCATTTGAGAATGACTAACTTTATTTGACTTCTGAATGTACATGTAGTCAGATCACTGATTACCAACCTTTTTAAAAGTAAACTAGACTTGAAAACTGAAATGAAAAATCAAGGTTTCAAAATCCAATCATGAAGTATTAACTAAAGCATAAATACAGCCTAAAACGTATCCCTGGTTCCATTGGGGTTTTGTATTGATATACGCTATTCTACTAATCTATCAACAATAAATGTGTGAGTATACTAAGCATTGTATCTACCCCATCCTCTTGTCTCCTTCATGATGCTGAGTACCCATAATAAGAGACACCAGTGAACATTGAACATTAATCCACAAACACCAGCATTACCCAAAGCAAAGAGACAGCAATAATAGGAACCATACATTGCATCCCATTATAACTTATAGACCACCTAAGGCAAAATGAAAAATAACAATATTAAATCAATGTTTGTTTTTTTATTCAAATCAACTCTATATTAGGAATAAACGGCCGACTCTTGAATTGATATAAGGACATTACAACACCATGAATCCAAAACAAATGTATTGATTGAAACACTTCTATCACAACTAATCATTCTTTCATAACACATGTCATCACTCAAAAAACATGGATAGTTACTCTAAAATGTGATTAATGACTCCTAGCATTTTGAAAAAAAATCTGTCCCCATTTTTTTTACCTCCGCATTACAAAAGAGAATTTTAAAAGACTAATATTTACTAATCTAAATCTATTCATTAATCTACCTCAACACCCCTAAAAGATGATGAGGATATTCCTCAAAAGATGACGACTCACGCAGAGCACTGATATTATGTTGCTCGTGACGTCATTGTATAATCATGCGGTTTTGCCGTCGCTAAATTTGAATGGCTGCTGGCAAGGTATACATCTATCTATAACATTTGATGATAGATGATACCTTGCTGTGGCAAGATGGAGCCACCCCCACCCCGCCAGCACCTAGCGACAAACGCTAAACGCGTGCCGTGTCTTCACAATACTTCAGGAAACGTAGGTTTAGGGCTGCTGTTCACAGGTGATTCATTGGCTATCCCATTCACACGGCCTTCAAAGTCTATGGTCATGGTATATATTTCCAATAAGTAATAAGCCCGAATAGATAAGAATGTTTTTATAGAATATCAACACAATTGACATGGTCAAGAATATAAGAATAAATTGATTTCAAACAAAAAACATAAATTATCAGTATACATCAAAATCTTATATAAATGTATAATTACACAGTGCATATAATAAAATATCCCATGCATAGCATTTAATTAGGCAAAAGGTAAAAAGTAAAGTATATAATTCCTTATTCCATGTATACACAATGATGATTTGAATTAAGCGTATCACTATTCTGCAATCAAGTATATAGTCAAAGATAGATTTTCACAACAGATTATAAAACATTATTATTATATAAACCGTAATTTTTCGTTTGTCAAGTGGCCTGAACATGGTTGATTGCAGTGGTTTCTATATCAAGGCTTCATGGACCGTGAGTAATGCTCTTATTGTAGAGATCATAAAGTCCTAAGGGACCGCGCAATATTTACCAGGCAGGGGGGACCGGTGCATATCGAAAAACTTGTCTGAAAAAAGGTCTTGTCCCATGCTTACGTGATGAATAAAAAACTTATGTCCCATGACCTCTATTCATAAAAAGATCCTGTGTCCCCTCCCATGAATATAAACTTGACCCGCAAGATGAAATCAAATTAAGGTTGAGAATCCGCAAAATGAAATTAAATAATTTGTACCGATTTGCTCACTTCGAGGTGCGACTTCAGCAGCTGAGAAAAAGTACGTGTCCCATGCCCAACGAGAATGAAAAATCATCAGCCCCCCCCCTACTTTGCACCTTGAAAAAAGTACCTGACCCCCTACCAAATGCACCAGTCCCCCCTGTCTGGTAAATATTCTACCGTCCCTAATAGTGTGTTCTACTGGACACTCGTGCGGGCGTGTGTAAAGTGTCATCTCTCCTGGTGTGAGTTTCTGTCTGGAGCACATCCCACTGTGTTGGATCTATCCACGTGGACCCTCCATGATGATCACATGGACATCCTGAAGTGGAGAGGGCACTATGTTATTGCAATCAATTTATTGCTTTTAACTTTTGCGGGGTTTTTGTTGTTGTTGTTGTTTTGTTTTGTTTTGTTTTTTGTTTTTTTTTGTCGTCCCAATGACCCAATAACTCTGTTATAATATGCGTCTATTGTCCTGGCACCTATTTTATTCCACTACTTTTTTTGGCCTGTAATATTTTTTACTAAGACACTTATTGTGTAAATTTACATTAAAATTCCGCAGCCACGCGTACACTGACAGTAGATTCAACATTTTCAGACTTTAACTTTGTAAAATAGCCATGTTGATAAGAGGCATATGGACATTGATTGGAACAAATGTGTTAATGCTTTTGGAAACATTTAGATGATCCCAATATTAGATCAGGATTTCCCATCCAATGACTGCACAAACATCAATGGTGCTGCAAAAGAACAATAAAGTCGAGGTTGGTCAATGTCATTAACTGAAATGAGTTTATTCCAATTCTTAAAAAACATACGAGTTCAAAGAATGAATATACTCAAACATTATCAGACAAAAAGTCAAACTTTTAAGGAGGCCAAAGCACAATTTACAAACCCGCGCCTTAAACGTACATCAAATTTTAGGGTTGCGCACTTCAAATATCCTAATTGAATTAATGTAGAACAATTCTATGAACATAGCTGCGGTACTCAGACTACCACTAGCAGTTTCAATGAAATAAATATCACATATCATCAACTATTTTTCATGGATACAGATAGCGTCTTTCAAGCGTCAGTGCTGACAAACCTTTCTATCAACTTCCGCCAGTACCGTAAACACACGAACTTAACCCTCAGATAATCAATAGGGCAATATAAAAAATATAGTTTGTCTTTTAATTATTTACACCATAAATATAGCAGATTTTAAGACTCTGTGAGCTAATAGGTTTTAGACCAGGAGATACATCGGATGTGAAATTATGAACATTGACCCATTTAGAATACATTACGTAAGTGATACACGTGGCCGATACGAGTGGATAGGGAGTTTGCCTCGTGACCAGAAGGTCGGGGGTTCGATTCGATTCCCGGTCGTGTCTGGTAGTAAGTGTTGAGCAACCTTACCTCTAACAGGTTGCACACGTTAAATAGTTACAGGTCAGGCGAGTGCACGCAAGTGTGAATGATTAGCACAATGCTAATGCTAATAGCACATCTGCGCCGCTGCGCCACTTCGGCAGCAATTGTGCTGTATGCTCCCCGGGGAGTTGAGAAATATATAGTGTGATAAGGATGCCAACGGCCTGGTGTGAATGTAAAATCGTGAGAGCACTAGAATCATGACTATAAACCATAACGTAACAGCTTCGACGTACAGCAATGCATTTCCTAAAATTATGCTGGATAATACACAAAAAAAACGCAACATAGCTACTTGTACATCAGAATTTGGACAATCAAGCACTGATTTCTAACTACCCTTACTTATTTTACGGTACGATGCGGCGTCACCCTCCTTTGGCGCCATCTATTAGACATTCATGAAACGAAAACACAGCGCTCGCACTTTACAGCATCACCGTCTATTGGCGCCATCTACGGGACATTAATAAAACTAAAGGACAGCCGTCGCTTCTTTACAAATGGCGTTGCATAATCTACTATGCATTTGGATATCATTGACCAGTTGTTGTCTCAACTATGCAAATGGCTCTTAAATTTTGATTTGGCTTTACCTAGTCAAAATGTGTATATTTGTAAACTTGAAGTTTGAAAATGGTGAAATGTCTGTACCTGTTCATAGCTTTCTTGGTTATTTAGAAGCATGAAACGTTTTTGTGTGTGGCATTTTAACTTCAATTATTTCTAACAATTTTTAAAATAAGAGTATTCAGGAAGAGTTTTTTTTTGTCTCGCAATAAATAGCGTAATGAAATTGGTGTCAGAACAATAAATCAAAGTTCACTTTCAGATATTAAACAGAATGTTCAGAATGAGAAGAAGTTCCATATTTCTTTTGTCTGTGTCTTGTTCCACCATTTGAAAAAAAATTTGAAGACACAGAAATAAGAAATATGAATAATACCACCCATTGGCAAGTTATAGACAAGAAGTTTATTTAAAAACGTAGGGATCCTACATTGTTCACAATCCACAATTTTCCTCTCCATATCCTCCTATCACTACTATTTTTGTCGGAACCTATGAGTCCAATATTTCAAACTCTTTTCAAAATCTTGTTCTGCCTATTCACCTACATCGATAATTTTAGTACATCTCATTCCACGTATCTACAAAACACACTAAGCATGAAATAATTGCATCGCTTCCACTGAAGCGAAAACCTTAAGTGTTTGTGTGTGTGTGTGTGTGTGTGCGTGTGTGCGTGCGTGCGTGAGTGTGTGTGTGTGTGTGTGCGTGTTGTGGGGTGGGTGTGCGTGTCTGTCTGTCTGTCTGTTGTGTGTGTGTGTGTGTGTTGGTCGTGAGAGAGTATATGTGTGTGCATGTGTGTGTCTGTTCACTGTCATGGGAGGGTGGCTTGAGATATCAGCCATGCTGGAATGGAGAAGCTGGTAAATTATTTGACACAAGCTTTGCATTGCACTCTAGTAGTGTATTATGTTGTAATTTGATAGGGTTTGTATGTATATATTCAACCAAATATTCATACGACGTTAAACACAACACTAAGTCATTGCCAATGCTGCCTTAACGAAACTATCTCGTTCGTATGTATTGAAAAACCTGGGGTAACAATTCATTCGTGATGCATTCCTGCCATCCTCTTAAACAGATATCCAGGATGGGGGTGCATGCCAACCACCTATGCCTTAAGTTTGTTTTTTGTTTTTGTTTTTGTTTTGTTTGTTTTGTTTTTTTGTTTTTTTTTGTTTTTTGTTGTTTTTTTTGGGGGGGGGCATGTTCACTATCCATCACGAGGCATGAAATGTTTTAATTGCGCCACCCCCTTTCAGAAAAGCTGGATCTGCCAGTCATTCTCAATATCTTGCAAGCCATATAGATCTATGCATGGGGCTAACTGGGTATTGATTCAAGGATCACCGTCATCTGTGCATTACTGTCAGTGGCTCTGCCATTTACATTTGGCAATATTGCTATGCTGCTTAAGCAAGTAAGTTAATCTTGTTAGTCAAATTCTTTGATTAATAAAGAGCTTTCAAAACGTCTTCAACATACAATATAAATAGATTCCCTAAAGTAATGTGTACCCCAAATGTCTCTGTTGCTGCTATGTGTAGAATGGTTAATAATGAAAGCAAAAATTGAATGAATCCTGAAATAGAAAGTAAATACAAAATGAGCATTGTAAGGATGGTAATATATATTGTACTAGAATATATGTGAAGTAGAAAAATCAGGGGTTCACAGGACACATCAGCAAGTAATTGAACTTCAAAGAGTAGACTTCACTGACAATTTTTCGTCTCCAACCACATGCACACACGTATAGGTAAACAAAACTTAACATAAATAAACAAATAAATGCATAGCAATTGATCAATGATTAAGAATGCTATATAGAGAAAAAAAGACGTACATTTTATTATTTCAGGAGATAAGTATAATTAAAAGAAAGCAGTAATGTATAGTATAACGAAAGTCTATATTATGCTTGCCCAAACGTAAATCCTCTAGAGCAGTGCACACACATCCCAAATATTTCAATGATTAAACAATCGTAGATTAAACAATCGTGTTTGAGGTGTCAAAATAAGGCTACTTACTTATATTTTATTAAGATAACCACGATTGTTTATTCATTAAAATTACATGATCTATGGTGCATTTTGTTATGAAATAACGTATGCACACACATACCGAAGGTGGTGATAATAGACTATGCGATTTCAACATGTTTATTTACATTAGATCTTACTTGAAATTTCCTTTTTTATACTTAGACACTGGGAAAACAACCGTGCTCAATGTAGTGATGTTATTTGGTACTTGTTAAATTTGAATGATACGTAGAAATTCTCTGGACAAGTTTTGCACACGGAATCCACCTCAGCTGCTTGCTAGTACACAATGATTCGTTTGCTGAAGCCAAGGACACCAACTCGACGTTTTGTTAACAACGTCAAACACAAGATTTGTTTATGAGCCATAAAGTTGTATGTGTTTCCTCAAACCAGGTCGTTTGGTTGCACTTTTAACACAGACGGATCGGTTGTTGAATGTGTCTTTACATCTATATCATTATGTACACAGCATGTTTGACTTCAATGGCTGGCATCACGTACGTGTTTATGCTTCATGTGGCACAATAGAGGCTGTACAATCAAGTGTTGTGACAATGGAAAGTACATGGGACTAGAGTTCGTGCTTTATTTATCCAAACTCACCTTAGCCCCGTAACTTCTTTGAACTTAGCTACCCTCCACTTGGCAAACATCGGTGACCAATCAAAAGCCGCCATCACGACTTCCGCCCTAACTGGGTCACTAAGTCAGCGGGGTTAAAATAAGATGAGCGCATAGTCTGGGCACCGAGTAGCTGTTAAGCTATGGATGGGTAAGTAGTGGATTTTTTATTCGTATTAGATTTCATATTAGAAAAAGCAGTTGTATAATTCAATCATTGAGCTTTAAACTAACACTTATGGAATGCACTTTTAGGCATTGTATACTTGGACATATACATGATTGTTTTTTTGATATAGAATATGGATGTATTATATGTATTTGAGATTAATTTATTCTTATGATTACAGTAAAAAAAATGGAATACAAAGCACAGGTAGAAAGTGTGAAATTGTTTTGCAGGCGTTTTAAAAGTGAAATAGCAGTATTTTTTAAAACGAGTCATTGTTTTTCAATGTTTAGAAATAGTAAACTGTATGTGTAAAATTAACTACAAATAAGTTATTTAAAATCACAGTGAAGTACCAGATATACTAGTATTTATGTAGAGGAAACACACAAACATTGCTGTTAAACTGTTAATTAGTAAATCTCAGAACACTGAAGAATGACTTGGATACGTTTTTGGATTGATCCAGAATGATAAGTTTGAAAATGTTATCTATTTGTTGTATGTTGAAAAGGAAGGTGATTGAAAATGTTTGATTATCTAAACAAATCATTACAGTTTAAAATAACATAGTACGTTTTTCTCCACAGTTTCCACATCATCCTGTTGGTGGCCCTGGCAGCCGTGGTAGTGGTGAGGTCCGGTAAGTGACCACCATGTGTAGATGTACAGTAGAACCTCTCAATTGGGACCACCTGTGACACAGGCCATTGGGGAGGCGGTTTCCTTTTGTTTGTTGGGGATTTACTTGTCATGAAAACTTGGAAGTAAAGAAATGGTGATTGTATCTGCATAGAAGTGGTCGTAATCAGAGATTCTACTGTGATCATACAAGTTTTATGTTGCTTTTTCTATAACCTTTTGCGCTCTGCTTAATGTATGACTGGTTACTAGCGATGATGCCGCTACTCAATAGGTTTATTATTCACAAGATATACAGTAAAACCTTGCACTCAGGATCAGTGGTGGGAGTAGGACAATGTGTCCCCATTACCAAACGAGAGCATGAAACATTGGCCTAACTTGCGACTTGCATCTTCCCCCAACCGCTATTTTTTACTGTATGGTTGCGCTCACATCTATTTCTGTCCTAAACTAGAGTTTCTGCTGCTTTGAACATTAACAAATTCCACTTACGTCTCTGAACAACTTGGACTGAGTTGTGCGGATGCGTTGCAAGGGTTCACCTACAATTGCTTATCATGATATGTGCAAAGCGGTTTAAGTGTAAAAATTGCTTTTCATAGGCAGATCCAGGTTTTCGGAAAAGGGGGGCGCACTTACGGGATTTCATGAAAAACCCTATGAAAATGAAGTATTTTGGTGCCCCCCCCCCTGGATCTGCCTATGCTTTACACATGAGCAAATGTTTACAATGCATACTCACGAATTGAGTAGAGTTTTACGTATTTGGGACGGCATTTAAAGAGCTGGTCACACTGGTTCAAAATCACGTACAGACATGAATTAGGCATAAAATTGAAGCCTTACGTGATACTCCACTGAGCCATCAGGTGTCTGCACATTTTATTAGTTATTCTCACGTGAAGCATGCGTAGTTGTAAGTGGACGTGTGCCGGACCGAGGTTGTGCGTAATTCCAAGTTTTGAGCTGTTCAAAACTTATTCCCACGCACAACCGCACAAGACATTACGCAGTATTTGCACTGCTGTATGTAATTTATCAGTGGTTAGCGTGATACTTAGCCTGCTTTACACATTTAGCGAATTCTACCTACGTATTCCTATGTGCACTGGCAAACTGGCAAATTCGTAAAAAATTTTGAACATGTTCAAAATTTGTTGAGGAATATACTGGTTAGTTCAGCTTCGTTACAAATAGTTATACTTTGTCTACGGATCGCAGAACATTCGCACTTATAAGGAACACTTCGTTTGGCTCAGCAACTTATTGTGTAACAAGCAGTTTTACTATGTTCAAAGTCGCCTCAACACGCCCATGTAGACGACCTGGCAAAAATTGTATTTATGCGTTGCACATATTCGCATATGGTCGCCTATGTAAAGCGAGTTTAAAGATATTGCTCAGTCAAAAATATATGTGTTCTGTATAATTCAGGATAAATAAACGATGTCTTTTTCCATTGAAAGTATATATGGGGAAATAAGATTCATATTTTTCACGTTTAGTATTTATTACATCTATAAAAATACTGTTATATATTGTCAGCTAAAACACAAGGTCACGTGATGTTGCATAATCGAATGATTTTCTCCAGACGTACTGTGAATTTCCAATGACAGACGTGGCAATTAACATAACAGATATAGCAGGCGGCTTCTTACGTGCACCATGCGAGTTACGCATGGCGAAAATCATTCCGTTGACAGCGTTCACGTGTTTTGATGGGGTTAAACCGGTTCCTATTGCGTAGTATTTAAATTGCTCCAAATACTTTAATAGGTTGCTTAAAAGAATGAAACTTTCAGAACACACAGAATATATCGTATTGCTTCTATACAAGCATATTTGTTTGGTCACTGAGCATAACCTTTAAGCAGATCATGCAGGGAGAGTGTACTTGAGTTATCAGTAATCGTGCGCAGCGGGGGTGGTTTTAGCATTTTTCAATGACGCACCCACAAAAAGTAAACTTTCTCCTATGCGTGGATTGTTAGTAGTTTGTCAGTAGTTTATCAGTGATCTGTCTGTAGTTTTTGCATGATTCATAAGTGATAGTTCATCACGTAAATATTCAAAACTCTCTGCGCACATGCACGTACAGCCTCAGTTGTATGTGTGATGCATGCGTTTATGATGTGTGAATTTTAGTCCATTTGACCAGCACTCAATAAAATGTCACACAGAGAAAACTGGAGAAACATGTATGTATGACGCACAAATGTTTTGGCATTTTCTCTATACGTGAAGCCGTAGAAAATAAGACAAAATTTATTGCCAGATGTAACACAAATTATGCACCTAAACACACTTAAAAAGCCGAATGCTACATGGATTGTCCGCGTAAACCACGCAAACGTGCAATTTTATGTTCTAGTGATTTTTTTTTTTTTTTGGTTTTTAGCCTGCCGACCACTACAGATGAACGATGCATATATAACATAAAACCCAATGGATCTACGTATAATTACGGTTCTGTCACGGCAATATCACGTATAGCCTATGCACAATATGAAAAGCCATCCTCGCCAATCCTGAAATCATGCCCGTACTTCGCCGTAAGAAAGACGTACAAAAGACTGATGGTTGGCGCATCTACTCGGGTGGACCACGTACGACCAAAATCTATCCGTTTTATACATCTTTAGGTTTCATCTGGGTTTTTTTCTATGTGACAGAGACTTAACACAGAAAATCGGTATATTGTGCACCGGTCGGAAATCATTGATTATCCAGTGGTGCCGCCGATTGTTTGAATCAATAGCAGTGTATGTTGGGACGCGTTGCTGAGCCAATTGAACTGTTACTTTATATACACCAATGTTCTTCGATCCCTAAACGCAACATACACAAGCAACATCTCAAACTGTGTATTACTTTTCTTATTAGTATAGTCTTATTTCAAATTTTCTGAGCTAAACTACATCTTCTATCTGGTTTAAATAGAGCTCTAAAGACATTGTTGTATGCAACGGACACATTCTTATAACACCTCTTATATTACTTAACAGGGGGGGGTCTCTGAGCAAACTTAAACAAGTAAATTAGTTATCAGAAGCACAACTTTTGGCTTGGTCCCTACGTTTTAAAAAGTTGAACTTTAACATTATCATTACAGTAGCATTTTACATCAACCTGCTGATCCTAACGACTGTCAGATGTTTATGGCTGTGTGTTATTTTCTGCAGCTGCCCACAGCATTAGCATCACTGCGGACGAGCAGTACGACCTGTACGTGGACGGGGTCGAAATAGCGCATGGTGACTGGCCATTAGTGCAGACGCACACTCTCACTCAGCCACCCACCGTGATAGGAGTGTACGTCCGTGGTGTATGTATCTTAATTATTCACCACAGTTACTGCATGAAGTAATAATGTGAAAACCACAGGCACCAGTATCGGTGGTTGGGTACAGTTATCTGTACACTTTGAAAAAAAATGCATTACTAAGTAGTACACTTCTGAAAACATAAATCTTTTCATATCCATCTGTTCAAATGGACATTTAGAAATGTGCAAACAATGATGCTGGTGCTTTTGGTTGATGTTTTATTTCAGTTTTTAATCTATGTTTATCATCATCATGTAAATGGTATTCAAGTTTATGGTATTCATTTTTATGAATAACTGAATTATCTCACTTTTGCCAAAAGTTTGCTTGTATTGAATTGAAGAAATTCTTCCATTTCATTGTTCAAGTGTGTTTAAATTCAACAAAGATCACTGTTCTGCCCACAAGTATTCCCATAGCTGGGTTACAGAGACATCGGTTCATCCGTGTAACCTTTTAACAGCCCGCTGCTTGGGATGATGGCATAGGCAGATCCAGGTTTTCGGAAAAGGGGGGGGGCGCACTTAAGGAAAAAGGGGGGGCTCCGGATGAACCAATTTCATGAAAACCCTATGTCAAAATGAAGTATTTTGCTTGGCAGAACAGTGGGCGTAGAATTGAATTCGCCCCCCCTGGGAAACAATATGCCAGTTATGGATGGAATCACATTCTGGTCTCACAACCTTGGGGTCGTGAGTTCGAGTCCCGTCAGGGCTACTTGATACAGTAAAATGGAAGATGTCCTTCAGCTATATCAAAACAGTGGCAGGAGCTTGCTTAGCAGAACAGTGAGAGTAGAATTGTATTCAAGTTATAAATATAGATAGATAATAGACTAAACTAAACTAAACCAGTACAGCGGAAAATATCTATTTTGTGTATAATCATAATACCCAAATGTATTTTCAACTGGCAGAAATGGGTGGTTCTAGTCTATTGCTGACATATGTATTAAATCATCTCCCACCAATTAAATCTTTCTGTTGACCACCCCATTTTGCATCCTTATCTATTCGGGCTTATTACTAGTTATTGTAAGTTATACCATGAACGTCGGACTTTAAAGGTTGTGTCAATGGGAAAGGTGTGAAACCCGCAATGCCCTTCTATTGACCACCCCATTCTGTTGACCACCCCTTCTGTTGACTACACCCTTCTATTTACCAACCCCTTCTGTTGACCACCCCTTTCTGTTCACCGCACCCTTCTTTTGACCACACCCTTCTTTTTGACCACATTCCTTCTGTTGATCACTCCCTTCTGTTGACCACACCCTACTGTTTACCATCTTCTATTGCCCACCCCCTTCAATTGACCACCCCCTTGTTTTGGCCACCCCTTTAAGTTGAAGACATTCCTTCCGTTGACCACCTTCTTCTGTTGACCACCCCCTTCTTTTGGCCACCCCCTTCAGTTGACCATATTCCTTCTGTTGACAACCCCCTTCTATTGACAACCCCCTCCTTTTGACCACACCCCATCCGTTGACCAACCCCTTCTATGGAACACCCCCTTCCATTGACCACCCTCTTCTATTGACCACCCTCTTCTGTTGACCATGCTATTCTATTGACCACCCACTTCTATTGACCACTCTCATATTGACAAACCCCTTCAGTTGACCACATTACTTCTGTTGACCACCACGGTGTGTTGACCACACCCTTCTATTGACCACCACGTTCTTTTGACCACCCCCTTCAGTTAACCATCCTCTTCTGTTGATCACACACCCCATCTGCTTACCATCCCCTGCTGACCTGTCAGTACCCCCAGCTGACCACGTCGCCATGAATGGCTCATTACTGATCGATGTATTTTCTGCAGGACGACACTTCCACACCCGGATTGATCTTGTCCACGACCAGAGGCGTAATGACAAACTCTAATTGGAGATGTGAAGACGATGACAGCGTCAGTGATGGTTGGGAGCGGCCCACCTATGACGACAGCAATTGGTCGCAGGCCATAGTAAGACAGGAAGCTTTGTTTTGTTTGTGTTTATATGTTGTTGATATAGCTGATCATCATCATATTCGCCTCCCTTGTCCTCCACCCACAACCAACAAAAACACACAAGTAATGATAAAGAATAAATTAAAACATGCGCTTTTCTAAATAGACAGCGTCAGAGATGATCCGCTGAAGTTTTGTTTTGTTTGTGTTTATATATTGTTGATATAGCTAATCATTAT
>CM032663.1:9934683-9950069 GCA_019095985.1 Streblospio benedicti
AGCAAGTTACAATGTTGCGGGTTTTTAAAGAACAGGGATGTGGCGAAAAGGTTCTAAAATAGGTATGTGGGAAGAAAACCAAACATGAGGAAAGTGGGATTCGATGAAAGTGGAATGTGGGAAAACGGTTCATCCCACCCGTTTCAAATGCACTACGGTGCTTTTATGTTTTAATGTTTGATGCCTGCATATATCGCAGCTGACTTCCTCATAGTGGCATTGTCATAATGACCATGGCCTAATTTGCTGGTACAAGTAGGGTAATGGGTTGTGCGTGAATAACTACTATCAACAAGTGACTCCATTTACATGGTTTAGGTGTGGTTTGACGTGTTTACGGATCAATAACGACTCTTGCTGGGGCTATTCGTAATTACCTAATTACGTAAAATGTCAATTATCTGAATAATGAATTATGAGTTCTTATCTTCATGATTAATCAAAATTTGTTGTCTCTGCTGCTGCTACTCGAAAGTCCACTATTTAATGCTCAATGTATGTTCATATCACACATTGCGTGTTACTTTATATCTGAACGACAACATGCTTTACAAGTCAAAATATTATCCTGCAGATTTTATGCCCACTGAGTCATTTTAATCTAATTCATATTATGAATATGAGGCAATAGACAAGGCTTTATTGTTGAGGGATATATGTCAATCTATCGAGAACCATTCATCCAGTTGTTATGAAAGTTGTTACGCTGTCCATGTTTTAAAACGCATAATAATAAAATTGTACAAAAATACAGGTTATATGTTTGTATACAGACCCGTAGTTGAGATGACGCCATGATTATGTTACACAACAAGGAAAGCCATACACATCTATTGCCATTATTAATTCATGAGGCGACGGCCACTGTAGCGCAGTGTGACGATCCGCCGTTCTCAGCCGGCGCTTCATAATGTAAAAAAAAACTCTTATCTAACCTCCACTTGCAATCATCAGCAACCAATCAGAAGTTGCCACCACTACTTCCGCTACGGGAGCAACCATCATTAATTGTACGGGGGGGGGGTCAATTGGTGGGGGGCTGAATTTTCTTTGGTCATGGAAGGGAGGGCGCTAAATTTTAATTCAAAGTTAGATGGAGGGCACTCAATTCTCATATGGAAAAGGTAGTATTTTACACACTTTTATCGCGAATTGATGCATTGCTGGAATATGCATGCTTTTGGATTAAACTGCATTGTAATGTCAACAAGTCAAATATATAGTTAGATATGTATTAATTGACCATTGACAGTGAATTATTCATTGCAATATAATTTAAACAGTTTTCACGGAATCTGTCCAATTATTATACGAAAGTATGTCATTGTTCATATTTATCCGGGTGTGGGGGGGCTCAGTTTCTTAATGTTCATATGGGGAGAGCATTCATTTTCAACGTAGAGAGTTAAGGAGGACATTCAATTTTTTTTCGAGTCAATACCAAATGACTGCCCCCAAATTAATGTTGATCATTCCCTAAGTCAGCGGGGTTACAAAGACTAGCACATAGTCTGGGCGCGGACTTGATGTTAAGCGATGGATGGGTAAGTAGCAAATTTTCCATTTGTATTAGTTTTCGTATTAGAAAAAAACAGTTGTACAATTCAATCATTGAGCTTTAAACTAAAACTTATGGAATGCAGTTTTAGACATTGGAAATATGGACGATAGCCTTTTGTATATAGAATATGGGTGTATTATATGCATTTGAGATTAATTTATTCTTATGATTACAGTAATAATGGAAAGCAAAGCAAAGGCCACAAGTAGAAAGTTTGAAATTGTTTTGCAGGGATTTTCAAAGTGAAATAGCAGTCTTTTTTAAAAAGAGTAATTATTTTTTTAAAGTTTAGAAAGAATAATTTGCATGTTTGAAATCAACAACAAATAAGTCATTTAAAATCACAATGAAATACCAGATATATTTATGAAGAGGGAAAACACAGACATTGATGCTAAACTATTAATTCGTAAATCTCAGAAGGCTGAAGAATGACTTAGATATGTTTATGGATTGATTAAGAATGATAAGTTTGAAAATGGTATCTATTTGTTGTACGTTGAAAAGGAGGGTAATTAGAAACGTTTGATTATATAACAGATCATTACAGTTTAAAATAACATAGTACGTTTTTCTCCAAAGTTTCCACGTCATTCTGTTGGTGGCCCTGGCAGCCGTGGAAGGGGTGGCTGTGGTAGTGAGCTCCGGTAAGTGACCACCATGTGTAGGTGTACAGTAGAACCTCTCAATTGAGACCACGTGTGACGCAGGCCATTGGGGAGGCCGTTTCGTTTTGTTGTTAGGGATTTACTTGTTATGAAAACTTGGAAGCAAATAAATGGTCGTAGTATGGTGATTATATCTGAATAAAAGTGGTCGTAATCAGAGATTCCACTGTGATCATACAAGTGTTATGTTGCTTCTTCTATAACCTTTTGTGTTCTTTTTAATGTACGCCATATTACTAGCGATGATGCCGCTACTCAATAGGTTTATTATTCACAAGATATACAGTAATACCTCACACTCAGGTACATTGGTGGGAGCAAAGTGTTCCCATTAGCTACGTGTCCTTTGTGAAGCATTTTAATCAACATCATTTAGCAAACGAAAGAATGAAACATTTCCCTAACTTGCAACTTACCCCTTCCCCAAAGCCGCGAGTTTTTACTGTATGTGTGAGCTCACATCTATTTCTGTCCTGAACTAGAGCTTCAGCCTGGGAGCTTCAGCTGCTTTAAATATTAGCGAATTCCACTTAAATGTATACCGTTCAAATTGGACTAATTCATGCACATGCGTTGCAAGTGTTCGACTATGATTGCTTTTCATGTTATGTGCAAAGCCGGGTTAGTGTAAAGATTGCTTTACACATGAGAAAATCCTTACAATGCATACTCTCAAAATGAGTACAGTTCTACGTACAAATGATAGAGAAAACTAATGAAAGATGTATGTATGACCCACAAATGTGTTTGTGTTTTCACTACAGTATACCTGGAGCTCCCTAGAAAATAAGACAAAATTTATTACCAGATGTAACACGAATTATGCACCTAAACACACTTTAAAACGTGACTGCTACACAGATTGTCCGTGTGTACCATTGCAAACGTACAATGTTACGTTCTAGTTGATATTATTTAGCCTGCCGGCCACCACAGATGAACGATGCATATATAACGTACCAAGTAATATCCAATGGATCTACCTATAATTACGGTTCTATCACGGCAATATCACATATAGCCTATGCTCAATATGAAAATCATCCTCGCCAATACCTTTGGGCATTCCAAAAAGATTAGCGCGGATGCCTGTACCCCTGAAATCATGCTACGTGATCCGCCATAAGAATGACGCACAGAACACTGATGGTTGGCATATCTACACGAATAGACCACGTACGACCAAAATCTATCCATTTTATAGATGTACATGTTTCATCTGGGTTTTTTCTATGTGACAGAGATTTAACACAGAAAAACGGTATATTGTGCACTTGGCGGAAATCATTGATGAGCATTACCCATGGTGCGGTCGCTGCGGCTGCAACGCGTTGCAGATTGTTTGCGTCAATAGCAGTGTATGTTGGGACGAGTTGCTGAGCCAATTGAACTGTTACTTTATATGCGCTAATGTTCTTCGGTCCTTTAGACGCAACATACACTGGCAGATCTAGGTTTTTGGCAAAGGGGCGAGGGCACTTATGGGATTGCATGCTTCCATGGCTCCCCCACCCCCTCCTGGTTCTGTCCTATGATATAACTAGTTTTACTGTTACCAAAATTGTGACCATAAAATGTGAACACCCTAAAGTGTAATCAAGTATACAATACATTAGACGGCTGGCGTATGCTCCCCAGCCCTCACACCCCCTTGTCGTCATCATAGGCCTATACTAGCTTTCAAATGATACCACAATAATCTGCCAAAGTATCTAGAAGTAGATATATGTACATGAACCAGCATTTACTGTTATTAAAATGTGCATTTTAACGACAGCATGCTCATTTCCATTACAAATCTGTTTATGTGAATTAAGCACAAATTTGTTTGTTGGAATAGAAGGGTATTCAAATATATAGAATGGTATTTTAATGCAAAAACGTTTACACCGCTGTAATGGAACAATACACAGAAATAACTACACAAGGGAACGTGTCTTGTGAAGACACCTTCAGGATAAGTCGTCAGTGTCCACATATGACAGGTGTCCTTTAAAGGAGGTTCACTTTGTACAAAATACTATATGAAAAATGGCAAAATGGGACAACTGAAAAGTGTCTACAAGCCATGTACATAGGCAGGTTTACAAGTGGTCCAGTTCCACTACTTTAGGGTCATTGTCACTTAAATATAAAACTATGACGATGCTGTTGTATCAATATTACAGACTTTAGATGAATACATTTATGTTTATTAGGGATTACCTTTAAGTAAGTGGACATTAGTAAATAGTATAAAACTCTATATCCCGACATTTTTACTTGCATTGATTACAAAATGATTAAGAACATCAATATATTGAGGAAATCTAAATTATATTTAAGAATCTAATGATGCAAGCCTATAGATACAAACACGAATAAATACTGAGTAAGTAAAAATGTCCACCAGCAAGATTTCACTGTACTGCGGGTGGTCCGTGACCAGACGAGATTCCGTGCCATTCTTAGTTAAATGTTTGCAATATGCCCTTTTATGGTAGACCCTACATAGAGACCTCGACAACCATTAGAATACATAAAAAATGCATATAAAAGCAGACATTCTACGTGTTTGGATGTCGGGTCAGTAAAATGAATTCCATTTGGTGTCTATTGCCCACGATTGTGTGATTGTTTTCACCACAAGCGAGATTCGTCTTTGAGAAGAGTGCCGTAGTGATGAATAATTTATAAACTGTCGGTGTTTGTTCATACAAAGCCATTCCTGCTTGTCACTGCCTCGCTACAAGTCATTATGTAATTAATCCTCCTCGAGTGCTGCTCATGACAAAATAGGTGGCAATCCATACATTTCCATTGGCATGATACAAAAAAACTAATCAACCAATCAACATGTAATTTGATCGTGAGATCACCCATTGATTATCATTACTATATTAGCACTGTTTTTGGTTTACTTGTCAACGAGTGTGCGAGACTTAATTTAATTAGTAGCAATGCTCTGGTAGTGGTGCACGTATTGGTCTGCGTTTCTCCATAATCTCTGGGTTGGGAAACATACCCCCCCCCGTGTGAACAGTGTGTGGTGTACATTTTGCTATGATTACAGATTTTCCCAAACTTGTATATGCATCCTTAAATTAGATTTGTTGTATGCTTGGACACTTTCTTATAACTACTCTTACCTAACAGATGGCGGGGTCTCTGAGCTAAGTTAAAGAATTAACTAAGTTATCAGACTCACAACTTTTGGCTTGTATTATGTTTTTATGCTATACGTTTTAAAAAGTTGAACATTAACATTATCATTACAGTAGCATTTTACATCAACCTGCTGATCCTAACGACTGTCAGATGTGTATGGCTGTTTGTGATTTTCTGCAGCTGGCCACAACCTTAGTATTACTGCAGTCGACCTTTACTACCTTTACGTGGACGGGGTGATGATAGGGGCTGGCACCTGGCCAGAAGTGGGGACGTACAGTCTCACTCAGCCCCCCACCGTGATAGCCGTGTTTGCCGATAATAACGTATGTATCTTATATTAATTGTTCACGACCGTTACAGCATGAAGTAATAATGTGAAAACCACAGGCACCAGCATCAGTAATTGGGTACACTTATCGGTACACTTCTGACAAAAAACGTTACCGAGTAGTACACTTCTAAAAACATGAATCTTTTCATATCTGTCTGCTCAAAAGAACATTTAGAAATGTGCAAATAATGACGCTGGTGCTTTTGGTTGATGTTATATTTTAGTTTTAATTTAAAAATAATAGACTAAACTAAACTAAACCAGTACCGCGGAAAAAGATATATTTTGTGTATAATTTGTTTTGATCATTACACCCAGATGTATTTTCAACTAGCAGAAATGGGTAATTCTAGTGCATTGCTAACATATGTATTAAATCTTCTCCCGCCAATTAAATCTTTCTGTTGACCACCCCCTTTTGCATTCTTATATATGGCGCGCTTATTACTTATTAGAAATTATACCATGAACATCGGACTTTGGAATACTGTGTGAAAACTCTTGCCTGATACCAAATGCCTTTGTTCCGCACAAACTAACCTGTGGGCTGCACCTTGGTTATCTTTTTGACGTCAGTGGTTTCTGTTAACCACCAGGTCCAACCTTTATTTGGTGCTGTATTTGCAACTTTTTGGGTTCAAATCATAACTGGTTATTTTTGCGTTGGTTATTTATTTTCTGTTATTAACCTAGCAGTGTATGTCACAGTGGTTTGTTGAGATAACCTGAACAGGGTTACTATATTTGCTAATGTTCTTCGCTCTTTATGTGAACATACACTGGCTTGTCTGGCATCATTCCTCAAAAACTCTTGAGGGCACTTATGTATTTTGCATGACCCAAACCCTCCCCTTCCTGTCCCTCCTGGTACTGTCCTATGATATAACTAGTGAGGACTGTTACCTAAAATAATATGACCATAAAAACGACAGCCACATCTAAAGAACAGTAATCTTTGTAGCTGTTAGTGATATATGGTAGGCGTATCTGGGAGCCATATTCACCCCCTTGTCGCACAGTGCCAGGCCTATACCATATTCACTAATGATACTCCATCCAGGATGACAACAAAGTATCTAGAAGTAGTTATATGTACATGAACCATTTTACTGTTATTAAAATGTGCATTTTAACGACTAATTCTTCTAGGCATTACAAATCTGTTTGGTTGAATTAACCTCAAATTTGCCCATATGAGAAAATAGAAGGGTATGCCAAATATATCAATGGCAATTTAACTCAAAAACGTTTCCATCGCGTGTTTGGAACAATACACACAAATGGAGAAAAAGGGAACAGCCACTCTTGTGAAGACAGCTTCAGCTTTTCTCTTCACTTGTCCACATATGACAGGTGACTTTAAAGGAGGTTTGTTTTTTACAAAATTGGATATATTAACATGGCAAATGGGTAACCTGAACGTTCTTTAACAAAGCCATCATAGGCAGGTTTCCAAGGGTCCAGTTGTACTACTTTGTGCTGTGTCACTTAGATATAATCTATGACGATCCCTGTTGTCCAAGACGGGCATAGACTTCTCTTGTATACAATGGGTTTCCCATCTCTTCCTTTTAACTAAGAGGGCATTAAGTAAATAGTATAAAACTCTATATCCTGACTTTTTTTTTTGCATTGATTACAAATCTGATTAAGAACATCAATATATTGTTTGAAATCTAAATTATATTTAAGAATATAATGATGCAAGCCTATAAATACAAACTAATAATAAATACTGATCATATAAAATGTCCACCAGCAAGGTTTCACCGTACTGCGGGTGGTCCGTGACCAAACGAGATGGCCCTTGCCATTCTTAGTTAAATGTTTGCAATATGCCCACTTATGGGACATAGAGACCTCGACAACCATTAAAATACATAAAAATGTATATAAAAGCGAAAATTCTACATGTTTGGATGACGGGTCAGTAAAATGAACTGCATTTGGTGTCTATTGCGCACGATGTGAATTTGTTTTCACCACAAACGAGATTCGTCTTTGAGAAGAGTGCCGTAGTGATAAATAATTTATAAACTGTCAGTGTTTGTTCATACAAAGCCATTCCTGCTTGTCACTGCCTCGCTACAAGTCATTATGTAATTAATCCTCCTCGAGTGCTGCTCATGACAAAATAGGTGGCAATCCATACATTTCCATTGGCATGATACAAAAAAACTAATCAACCAATCAACATGTAATCTGATCGTGAGATCACCCATTGATTATCCTTACTATATTAGCACTGTTTTTGGTTTACTTGTCAACGAGTGTGCGAGACTTAATTTAATTAGTAGCAATGCTCTGGTGGTGGTGCACGTATTGGTCTGCATTTCTCTATAATCTCTGGGTTGGGAAACATACCCCCCCCCCCGTGTGAACAGTGTGTGGTGTACATTTGGCTATGATTACAGATTTTCTCAAACTTGTATATGCATCCTTAAATTAGATTTGTTGTATGCTACGGACACTTTCTTATAACTACTCTAGCAGGTGGAGGGGGGGGCTGAATTAAGTTAACGAATTAACTTAGTTATCAGACGCACAACTTTTGGCTTTGTATTATGTTTTTATGCTATAAGTTTTAAAAGTTGAACGTTAACATTATCATTACAGTAGCATTTTACATCAACCTGCTGATCCTAACGACTGTCATATGTTTATGGCTGTTTGTGATTTTCTGCAGCTGGCCACAACCTTAGGATTACTGCAGTCGACCTTTACTACCTGTACGTGGACGGGGTGATGATAGGGGCTGGCGCCTGGCCAGAAGTGGGGACGTACAGTCTCACTCAGCTGCCCACCATGATAGTCGTGTTCGTCGATAATCATGTATGTATCTTAACTGTTCACGACCGTTACAGCATAAAGTAATAATGTGAAAACCACAGGCACCAGCATCAGTAATTGGGTACACTTATCGGTACACTTCTGACAAAAAACGTTACCGAGTAGTACACTTCTAAAAACATGAATCTTTTCATATCTGTCTGCTCAAAAGAACGTTTAGAAATGTGCAAAGAATGACACTGGTGCTTTTGGTTGATGTTATATTTTAGTTTTAATCTAAAAATAATAGACTAAACTAAACTAAACCAGTACCGCGGAATAAGATATATTTTGTGTATAATTTGTTTTGGTCATTACACCCAGATGTATTTTCGACTAGCAGAAATGGGTAATTCTAGTCTATTGCTAACATATGTATTAAATCTTCTCCCACCAATTAAATCTTTCTGTTGACCACCCCCTTTTGCATTCTTATATATTCGCGCTTATTACTTATTAGAAATTATACCATGAACATCGGACTTTGAATACTGTGTGAATGGGAAAGGTGTGAAACCCATGATGCCCCTTTTGTTAACCACAACCTTCTGTTGACCAACCCCTTCTATTGACCACCCCCTTCTGTTGACCACGCCGTTCTTTTGACTACACCCTTCTATTGACTACCCCTTTCTATTGACCACACCCTTCTTTTCACAACCCCCTTAAGTTGACCACTTTTCTTCTTTTGGCCACCCCCTGCTGTTGACCACCCCCTTCTGTTAACCATTTATCTGTTAACCACCCTCTTATGTTGACCACACCACTTATGTTGACCTCCCTTCTTTTGACCAACCCCCTTCTTTTGAATACCCCCTTCTTTTGGCCACCCCTTCAGTTGACCACACCTCATCTGTTGACCACCCCTCTATTGACCACCCCCTTCTGTTGACCCCCCTTCTGTTGACCGCACCCCTTCTGTTGACCACCCTCTTCTGTTGACCACACACCCCATCTGCTTACCTTCCTCTGCTGACCTGTCACTACCTCCAGCTGACCACGTTGCCATCAATGGCTCATTACTGATCCATGTATTTTCTGCAGAGCTACACGCACGGAATTATCCTGTCCATGTCGACAGGCATAATGACAAACTCTGCACATTGGAAATGTGAGGACGCCGACAGCGTCAGTGATGGTTGGGAGCAGCCCAGCTACGACGACAGCGATTGGTCGCAGGCCATAGTAAGACAGGAAGCTTTGTTTTGTTTGTGTTTATATATTGTTGATAGAACTGATCATTATCATGCCCCCCACACCCTTATACTCCACCCACCCCCAACAAAACACACACACAATTAATGATAAAAAATTTAAATGCTCGTTTAAATGAATAATCAAATGTAAACGGAATCGAGCATATACTATAACTGTGATATTGAGGATATTAAGGTAATTGTATCAAAACAAATTCCACTTTAGGTTGTGAATGGCCCGCAAGATCCGGCGACCATAGGACAGGGCATTGATCCACAGGCCAAGTGGATATGGAGTAACCCGTACTACGGTCGCATTGTCTGTAGGAATACTTTTGGTGAGTATCGTTTCACTCCTCTAAAACCAAACGGGTCAAACAAACGTGGTTTTCTGTGACGCATGTTGTGCACGTATTGTGATTATAGGGTGGACGTACATTTCAGTACATGACAGTATATCTATATGTCAATGTGGTAAACATTTATACACTTAAGTTCATGGTAGAAAAAAAACATCAGAAAAAACTTGCTGACCGCTAGCTGTGGGGGTATATTGTTTGTTAAAGTAGCAGAGAGCAGGCATGTCCAGTAAAGCGCTGCAGCACATGTGATCTAAAGACCGAGCGTTGTTATTATCTCCTTGCTTTAACACCTTTATGTGTAAACAAATGTATTCTCACTTGCATGTAACATAGTGAAGACTTAGTTAGTAATCTTACCCTGCACTACTCTCTTCCGATCTGCCGGGTGTAAGCTCTGCATGACATTGTGATGTGTATGGTTCTCTCCTTGCAGTGCAACCTCCAACCACCACCGCAGCAGACGAACCCACACCAAAAACAGTGATAGCAACCACTGAAGCGGCACCCACCACATCCAGTGAACTCACAACAGATCCCATCATCACCACCACCAACGCTCCACCGACCATAACAGGTTTGATTGATTGATAGTTTATTAACAATTCTCTTACTATCTTACCACCAAGCATATGTCTTCCATTGCTAAATATCAATACTTGATTGAAGAAGATATGTTATAAAGAATGGTTGGCAATAATTATTGAATACATACTACACAGTATACAGTATAACCGCTCTATTAAAACCACCAATATGGACCGACCTCAAGTGGTCTCAACAGAGAGGTGGTCTCTTTAAGGAAAGTTCATGTTAGCATTTATTAAGGTAGGGGTGCTTCTTACATATTATTTCACAATCACTACTTATAAATTTAGAAGTCTATTTATAGCACGAGGTCACGTACTAATATGTCTCACCACTTTGCCTCTCATTCTCAATTCTGATTGGTTAAGAGCCAAACGACGTCAGTGTATTGTTTATGTTATAAGATGTTTGATATTCTGATAACATCCATGTAATTATTGTAGTTGCCAGCGCAGCGGCCTCTGAAGCAGCCGCCACAGAGACAACAGAGTCAGTGACCACATCTCTCCCAACCACAGAGACAAGTGCAACAGGACCTGCCACAGAAGCCCCGGCCCTCGACTACAATTGTGAGCTGCCGTACGTGACAAGAAAACGTTCAGGTGAAGAATTCTTTAATCTTTACATAACTATTTATCAACGCAAACAACATATATGATGACAAGATTCTAATGATGATAAACATTATCGCAAATGTTACAATAAACAAAAAAGGCAAAGACACAAACGACAACTAAGACTATGAAAGCCAACCCATGTGTGACAATGAAACCTGTGTGCACACATATAGATAGGTTATCATACGAGTGGGGGTGAGAGATCAGACAATATCTCACTGGGTGTATTCGCTGAGCTCACTCATTGTGTTAAACCTCTCGCTCATTAAGATATTTTCCAATCTCTCACCCCACTTGTATAATTACATTTTTCTCCCACGCTTATTTAACATGTCATAAACATTGTAGTGTATATACCAATTTTCTCGCTCCATTATCACAGCCAATCAGAATCGAGTATTTTCAGTAAACACGAGAGAACACCAGCCACTGATGTATGTACTATCCCATCTTCCAGAAGACGCCCTGTTCAAGTCCGTCCGCTTGGAGGCCCACATCGCCGCGGGGCGGCCGGCCCTGGCTGTGTACTCCCAGCACGACACAGACTCCTGCTTACTGCGCTGTGTCGGCGACATCCGCTGTCTCTCCTTCTACAGCAACGAGGATGCCGGCCTGTGTGAGATCTTCCCCTCGCCCTGTCCGTATGGGCTCAAGGCGGGGCAGTGCGTGGGTGTTCTACACACTGTGGCAATAGACACTCAAGTTCTCTCCTTGAATACATTGAATACTGGAGTGGGTTCAATTCCTAGCACGTGTTACATGATATAGTTACATAACATATATCGCTGTCGTTCAGACATGCATTTTCAAACTAACACCCACAAAGTGTCTTAGGTGGCAATTCATAACCAACAGATTTGAACCGAGACTCACTATATTGTCAGTCTTGATTATGAACTGCTTCAAATTTGTTCTAACGGTCGGCAGAGAAGGTCATGAGTAACTAATAAGCACGTTCATCACGATTTAAATGCACAAAATTGTCAAAATGTGCGTCTTAAACCAGACCAGTTGGATAATTGTGTCTATGATCTATCCAAGTACTTTGTATAAGCAAATTATCAATCTATTTAATTCATTTCTAGCAGCAGAACATTGTAAATGATATACAAAAAGCAAACGAAAACTGATGAATCTAATGAATCCGGAAGTTAAAGGATTGCACAACATTTTCTGTTATCGGAGAGACATATGTGAGACTTGCAAGCCTGGCCCCAGAAGTCCTGGTATTGGGTTGTCAAGTCCCAGTTTCTGTCTGAAAAGCATCATTGGTCTAGTCTTAGTAATATATATATATATCCATTAATTGAAGATATCAGTGTGAGAGATTATAAATGGTTTTTATTACATATTATCCATACACCATTGGACATTAGGATGTCACCATGCTGGTGTGTTTTAGTGATATTCTAGTCGTGCTGGATCGGCCCTAGTAAGGTTTTCGGGATCCAGTTCCTCAAATCGGATAAGTTGCCGAGTTTTTTTTTCGCATTGACACTGTTCGAAGCTTTGTGAAATATCATGATCCAAACTATGGGCTATTCCAACCTAACCTTCAAATAAGATCATGCAGGGTGGGGGGGTGGGAGTCTGCTGATTCACCCCTCCCTCGACAGTATTTTCCACCCTTTCGACCATGCCTGAACCATGTCTGGAACAGATAAATGGAGAGGGTGTGTTTGACACAGCTGCACACCCTTTTTCGGAAAATCACGGATATGCTGCTGACAAGAATCTTAAACACCATAAAAAAGCTGTTGTAAACTTGATATATACGCAAGGGCCTATTTATCTTCGACTCTGATGACTTGAATTAATGTACAATGCGATCAAGGAACTGTTGGCCTTCAATTCTGATGAAGTGCAAAAAATCACCATGTATCGTGCATAAGACTAGAATGTTGTTGGGTGATCAATGTGTTGTAAACGCTATGAGTATGGCAAAGGAAAGAAGATGCTCAAAACAAAAATGCCTTGCTTAAGGGGCGTATTTTTATTTATATAACTATTGTCCATCCAACACTTTGAAATGAAGCAACAAAAACATCCTCAACAAACATGTCAAATATCATTTCCTTCCACTTCCGGTGCAAAAAACCTTCAAATACATATTATTTAGCTTCCAGTGTATGCACTACGTCATAACCTTGTTCAGGCCCAGTTTGTTTGGTTTGGGACACGTGGGATAAGGTTTAAAAGATTGAGACGAAAAAAAAAATTGACATCACTAATTTTACTAATTTGTCATTTACTTTGTCGAATTCTATACGCACAAAATAGGTACACAATATGTATACGGAAGCTTGCCGAGCAAATGTTGTTTTGTGTACAGTGTTTATATCTGTCCACTGATGTTTTTAGCTTACGTTCACATATGCGCTGCGTGCTATCTGCTACATATCACCGGGGACAAGCAGTTGGGGTCACTCCAGGAGCTATCCCAACAAGATGGAGGCATAGTCATGCGAAATAACAACACAGTTTACCAGCAACATGATGACGAAATTGAACTAGATCAAAGTGCTCAGAGAGCACAGCGTCGCTAGAGCAACATTGACCCATTGACAATAAAGATGTTTGCTTTGCAATCAAAGCAGAAAAAAGTCTTACTTGTCTACTCATCCTACATCTATGTTATTGGCATTGGATTGCAGGCGCTTTCTAAACATGGCTAAAGTAAATATCTATTGCTCATGAGTCGACATTAATATGATAATGCTGTGCTCTCTGAGCACTTTTATTCCAATATGGCCACTATGCCAATTCGATGGTCATGTTTCAAACAGTATTGAAACTATAGTGGAAAAATAGAAAGAAAAATAATTAAAATGGCCCTCTGAAAGGTAAACTCTAATTGGCAACGTGCCAAAATTGAATACAGTTAATGTTCAGTAGGCATGTAAGAATCATTGTACAAAGTTTGAATGCTTTCTCACAAGCATCAACAAAACTATTGCAGAAAATGTTGAAAATGGACCCAAAATGGCACTATGGAAAGCACACTTTAATTGGCAAAGTGCCCAAAATCGAATCACTTCGGTGTCGCGTCATACTAAATAGTTGTGTAAAGTTACAATGAAATAGGACGAAGTGTAAAAGCTGGTAAAAGCTCTAGCTTGTCCGGAGACAAACATATATACAAACATACATAGATACATACATAGTTACAAACGAACGAAACACAAGGCTTTCGCTTCAGCTGCTAAAGCGACGCAAAAACCTGCTTCATGAACCCATTGAAGAAGGTGACGTGTGTTCAATATGTGCAATCTAATTATACATGCATAGTGTTGATTCGTACCTATTAGACCATGAATCTTATTTCCACAAATTCAAATAACAAACAGAAAAACATTTGAATCGATGGACAATGCCCCGGGTTACCCCAACCGCTTTACCCCGGTGACACATGACAAAACATTGCAAAAACAAGTATAAATGTTCACAATAAAGCTACAACCACCGGCGACGCCTATGCGATTTTTTATTGATTATGTTAAGGAACTTGCTACATCTCATCAGGACAGTCTTAGTTACGGGATCCAAGTTCGTGTCTATGTTGCAATTTCAGGGTAATAATCGCAGAAAAATAGCACCTGTAGATGTGCCATGTAGCGGGTAGCTCAAATATGAACGTACATTTATCATGCAACATTATATGTGTGTTTTGTCTAATATTGTCTAATATTGTATGTTATTTACACCTCTGTGTGATATCAAAATGTATGTGCCTTGTATAATGTAATGCTAGTGTTAAGGACTGTGGTGGTTCTTGTGTGGGGAAATTTTGTTTCCATAATGTTGACAATATTGTGTGCACAGTGACAGTCTATTTTATGTTAACCATTTATTAAAATATTTTGACCACATGTCTTTTTTTAAGAATTAGCAAACAGAAAAACTTCAATATTAAAAATAAAATCATTTAGTGTGGTAGAAATTGTGAATTTGCACAAAATTCTAAATTGAAATGTTACCTGCTTTAACTATTGTTTTTTTTTTAATTGTAATTGACAAAATGCAAAAAATCCATTTTAGGAGGCCCAATACTGTGTTCTGTGCTCAACTGCTCATATTTATCTTAAAC
>CM032663.1:9950169-9976790 GCA_019095985.1 Streblospio benedicti
TTTGATTGATTGATGGTTTATTGACAACTTTTACTATCTTACCACCAAGTATATGTCTTCCATTGCTAAATACTGATACTTGATTGAAGAAGATATGTTACAAAGAAGAGTTGGCAATAATTATTCGATACATACTACACAATTCTATATTTACGCTAATTTTTGGACTTTGTTCGGCTATCTCCTCTTTAACCTGACTAGCTGGATGCCATCTGACTACAGGAGATCGTTCATGGTACTGTGTAGTTTTGCACGAACGTGTTTTTCATCGTCAAATTGGCCCTGATGGTTGTTGTTAATTAGCGGTTTTATTACAAAAATAGCAGACAGAGGCAGCCATGACAGCGTCATGTGGAGTAGTGTGATGTCACAAAGACGCAAAAGGCGTCACATGGGTTCAAATACTAGGGATTATCACCACTTTGGCAATTGGGCTATGTGTACATTAGAACCTTCCATCAAGACCACCTCTATAACAACGCCACCTGTATTATAAGATGATTTATGACAGTCCCAAGTCTTAATAAAAACGACCCTTGCAAATATATATTATTCACAGTGCCTTTACAAGTCCATGCTCATTATCAACTACGTCTATAGCAGTGATATATAACTATGAGTATTGAAATGACTTAATCTTTATGTAATCAAGTAAGTAAGTACGTGTTTTATTCAGATGCAAGTCCAACGAATCATGAAAATAAATCCATCATATACAAATGAAAAACATTATCAACGAATATTCCTCAAAACAGGAGTTCAAACCATTAACCGCTAATATTACTGCCGTTAATAAAACATTGAGACGATACACACGCTTTGACTAGACTATTTTTACTTTGAAATAAGCGACTTCTAAACCTGTATATTCCTTTTCTCATTAGTATGTCAAAACAACCGATATTCTTATTTCAAAATTTCTGAGCTACACTACATCTTCTATCTGGTTTAAATAGATCTCTCAAGACTATTTTGAATGCAACGGACACTTTCTTGTAAATCCTCTTACTATACGATGCTCATAACTGACAAGAGCAAAAGTTACTACAGTAGGTTTTAAAAAGTTGAACTTTAACATTATCATTAAAGTAGCATTGTACAGTACATCAAACTGCTGATCCTAGGGACTGTCAGATGTTTATGGTTGTTTGTGATTTTCTGCAGCTGCCCACAGCATTAGTATTACTGCGGATGAGTACTTCAGCCTGTACGTGGACGGGGAGCTGATAGGGGAAGGAAGATGGCCAACAGTGAAGACGTACAGTATCACTGCGCTGCCCACCTTGATGGCCATGTACGCCCAGAATGTATGTATCTTAATTATTCACGATGGTTACTGCATGAAGTAATAATGTCAAAACCACAGGCACCAGTATCGGTGGTTGGGTACAGTTATCGGTACACTTCTGGCAAAATATATTACTAAGTAGCATACTTCTGAAATATAAATCTTTTCATATTCATCTGTTCAAAAGGACATTTAGAAATGGGCAAACAATGATGCTGCTGCTTTTGGTTGATGTTGTATCTCAGTTTTTAATCTATGCCTATCATCATCAAGTAAATTGTATTCAAGTTATAAATATAGATAAATAATAGACTGAACTAAACTAAACCAGTCCTGCTAAAATATCTATTCTTTGTATAATTTGTTTTGATCATAATACCCAAATGTATTTTCAACTAGCAGAAATGGGTGGTTATAGTCTCATGCTGACATATGTATTAAATCTTCTCCCACCAATTAAATATTTCTGTTGACCACCCCCTTTTGCATCCTTATCTATTCGGTGTTATTACTTATTGTAAATTATACCATGAACATCGGACTTTGCAGGCTGTGTTAATGGGAAAGGCGTGAAACCCACAATGCCCCTTCTATTTACCACCCCTTCTTTTTACCACCCCCTTTGACCATCCTCTTCTGTTGACCACTCACCCATTCTGCTTACCATCCCTGCTGACCTGTCAGTACCCCCAGCTGACCACGTCGCCATGAATGGCTCATTAGTGATCCACGTATTTTCTGCAGTACGGCAGTTCCACACCCGGATTGATCCTGTCCACGACCAGAGGCGTAATGACAAACTCTACACATTGGAAGTGTGTGGACTACTGGAGCGTCAGTGGTGCTGGTTGGGAGCTGCCCAGCTATGATGACAGCAATTGGCCGCAGGCCATAGTAAGACAGGAAGCTTTGTTTTGTTTGTGTTTATATATTGTTGATATAGCTGAGCAGTATCATACTCCCCTCCTTTGTCCTCCACCCACCCCCAACAAAAAAAAACAAGTAATGATACAAACAAAAACAATGTTCATCTAACTAAATACTCAAGTCTAATAGGAATCAAGCATATGTTATAATTGGGATATCGAGGATATGAAAATAAATGTTTCAAAACCAATTCCAAAAAATCACTGTGCCGATTGAAGTGGTTCCCTCCCCCTTTAGGTTGTGAGTGGCCCGCAGGATACGGCGACCATAGGACAGGGCATTGATCCACAGGCCCAGTGGATCTGGGGTGGTCGCTCCTCCAACCAGCGCATTACCTGCAGGGCTACTTTTGGTGAGTACCATTTCACACATCTCAAACCAAATGGTTCAAACAAACATGGTATTCTGTGACGCATGTTATGCACGTATTGTGATTATATGGTGGACGTACGTTTAAGTACATGACATTATATCTATACGGCAATGTGGTAAACATTTATACGCTTAAGTTTACGGTAGAACAAAAACATCAGGAACTATAACTTTGTAGACCGCTAGCTCTGGGGGTATATTGTTTGTTGAAAGAGCAGAGAGCAGGCATGTTCAGTAAAGTCGCCGCCGCATGTGTGATCTAAAAACTTTATTGTTATTATCTCTTCGCTTTAACAAGTTTATGTGTAAACAAATGTACTCTCCCTTGCATGTAACATAGTGATGTAATCTTATCCTGCACTGGTCTCAGCGAATCTTCCTAGTGTAAGCTCTGCATATGATGTGTCTGGTTCTCTCTTCACAGTGCAACCTCCAACCACCACCTCAGCAGACGAACCCACGACAAAAACACTGACAACAACCACTGAAGCAGCACCCACCACATCCAGAGAACCAACAACAGATCCCATCATCACCACCACCAACGCTCCACCGACCACATCCAGAAAACCAACCACAGATCCCATCATCACCACCACCAACGCTCCACCCACCACATCCAGAGAACCAACCACAGATCCCATCATCACCACCACCAACGCTCCACCCACCACATCCACAGAACCAACCACAGATCCCATCATCACCACCACCAATGCTCCACAGACAACATCCAGAGAACCAACAACAGATCCCATCATCACCACCACCAACGCATCCCAACCACAGATTCCATCATCACCACCAGAACAACAACCCACAGATTCCCATCATCACCACCACACCAACAACATCCACAGAACCAACCACCGATCCCATCCACCGACAACATCCCATCATCACCACCACCAAAGCTCAACAGACGACATCCCCATCATCACCACCACCAACGCTCCACCGACAACATCCAGAGAACCAACCACCAATCCCATCATCACCACCACCAATGCTCCACTGACAACATCAGGAGACCCAACAACCAATCCCATCATCACCACCACCAACGCTCAACCGACAACATCCACAGAACCAACCACAGATTCCATCATCACCACCAATGCTCCACCGACCACATCCACAGAACCAACAGCAGATTCCATCATCACCACCACCAACGCTCCACCGACAACATCAGGAGAACCAACCACCAATCCCATCATCACCACCACCAATGCTCAACCGACAACATCCAGAGAACCAACAACCAATCCCATCATCACCACCACCAACGCTCCACCGACAACATCCACAGAACCAACAACAGATCCCATCATCACCACCACCAACGCTCCACCCACCACATCCAGAGAACCAACCACAGATCCCATCATCACCACCACCAATGCTCTCACATCCACCAGACAACATCCAATCAGAACCAATCCAAAACCAACCTCAGATCCCATCATCACCACCACCAACGCTCACCCACCACATCCAGAGAACAAATTGGATCCCATCATCACTTTGCCAACCACCAACAGAAACAGATCCCATCATCAACCACCACCATCCCAACATCCACCGAACAACAGATCCCATCATCACCACCAATCCACCCAGATCCAACCACAGATCCCATCATCACCACCACCAACGCTCCACCGACAACATCCACAGAACCAACAACAGATCCCATCATCACCACCACCAACACTCCACCCACCACATCCAGAGAACCAACCACCAATCCCATCATCACCACCACCAACGCTCAACCAACAACATCCACAGAACCAACAACAGATCCCATCATCACCACCACCAACGCTCAACAGACGACATCCACAGAACCAACCACAGATTCCATCATCACCACCAACACTCCACCGACAACATCCACAGAACCAACCACAGATTCCATCATCACCTCCAACCTTTTGCCGACCACAACAGGTTTGATTGATTGACGGTTCATTAATTACTGTGTGTGTTTCCCAACGCTGTTCAATTTCTAACAACTCTCGTACTATCTTATCACCAAGCATAAGTCTTTCATGATGGACACATATGTTGCTAACTACCGATACTTGATTGAAGAAAATACGTTACAAAGAAGGTTTGGCAATAATTATTGAATACATACTACACAGTATACAGTATAACCACTCTATCAAAACCACCAATGTGGACGGACCTCAAGTGATCTCAACAGAGAGGTGGTCTCTTTAAGGAGAGTTCATGTTAGTTTCTTTATGAAGGTGCAGGACCGTGAAAGATGGTCTCATTATAGAAGTGGTCTCAATAGAGAGGTTGTCATAGTTGAAGGTCCTACTGTGTTATACAAAATATATCTCGACTTACACCTGCTAATGGCTTAAAACTCACCTGAATAATTATACACATACACACATACACACATACTGACATTCACTTCTCGTAGCCAGAATCTTGCATATCATTTTAATTCACTACTTATCATTTAGAAGTCTATTTATAGCACCACGTCAAATACTAATATGTCTCACAACTTTGCCCTCATTCTCAATTCTGATTGGTTAAGAGCCGTACGACATCAGTGTATTGTTTATGTTATAAGATGTTTGATATTCTGATAGTATCCATATAAGTATAATTGTAGTTGCCACAACAACAGCCTCTGAAGCAGCCACCACAGAGAAACAGTGTCCACTTGACCACATCTCTCCCAAATCCACAGAGACAAGTGCTACAGGACCTGTCACAGAAGCCCCGGCCCTCGACTACAGTTGTGAGCAGCCGTACGTGACAAGAAAACGTTCAGGTGAAGGGTTCTTAATATTTACATAACTATTTATCTTTATCTCTACCACCCTCTTCTCTTGACCACACCTTCTGCTTACCACCCCCTTCTGACCTGTCACTGACCTCCAGCTGACCACGTCGCCATGAATGGCTCATTACTGATCCATGTATTTTCTGCAGAACAATAGTTCCACACCCGGATTGATCCTGTCCATGTCGACAGGGATAATGACAAACTCTGCACATTGGAGATGTGAGGACGCCAACAGCGTCAGTGATGGTTGGGAGCTACCCAGCTACGACGACAGCAATTGGCCGCAGGCCATAGTAAGACAGGAAGCTTTGTTTTGTTTGTGTTTATATATTGTTGATATAGCTAATCATTATCATGCCCCCTCCCTTGTCCTCCAACAACCCCCAAAAAAAACACACACAAGTAATGATAAAAAATTTATTAAAAAATGCTCGTATAAATAAATAATCAAATGTAAAAGGAATCGAGCATATGCTATAACTGTGATATCGAGGATATGAAGGTAATTGTATCAAAACAAATTGCCAAAAAATCACAGTGTTGATTGAAGTGGTTCCCTCCCACTTTAGGTTGTGAATGGCCCGCAAGATCCGGCGACAATAGGACAGGGCATAGATCCAGAGGCCCAGTGGATATGGAGTAACCCGTACTACGATCGCATTGTCTGTAGGAATACTTTTGGTGAGTATCGTTTCACTCCTCTAAAACCAAATGGTTCAAACAAACATGGTTTTCTGTGACGCATGTTGTGCATGTATTGTGATTATAGGGTGGACGTACATTTAAGTACATGACAGTATATCTATATGTCAATGTGGTAAACATTTATACACTTAAGTTCACCCAGTGGTAGAAAAAAAAACATCAGAAAAAACTTGCTGACCGCTAGCTCTGGGGGTATATTGTTTGTTGAAGCAACAGATAGCAGCCACGTCCAGCAAAGCGCCGCAGCACATGTGATCGAAAGAACGAGCGTTGTTATTATCGCCTTGCTTTAGCAAATTTATGCGTAAACAAATGTACTCTCACTTGCATGTCACACAGTGAAGTAATCTTACCCTGCACTGCTCTCTTCCGATCTGCCGGGTGGAAGCTCTGCATGTGATGTGTACGGTTCTCTCTTCGCAGTGCAACCTCCAACCACCACCGCAGCAGACGAACCCACAACAGAAACAGTGACAACAACCACTGCAGCAGCACCCACCACATCCAGTGAACTCACAACAGATCCCATCATCACCACCACCAACGCTCCACCGACCATAACAGGTTTGATTGATTGATAGTTTATTAACAATTCTCTTACTATCTTACCACCAAGCATATGTCTTCCATTGCTAAATATCAATACTTGATTGAAGAAGATATGTTATAAAGAATGGTTGGCAATAATTATTGAATACATACTACACAGTATACAGTATAACCGCTCTATTAAAACCACCAATATGGACCGACCTCAAGTGGTCTCAACAGAGAGGTGGTCTCTTTAAGGAAAGTTCATGTTAGTTTCTTTATTAAGGTGCAGGGGTGCTTCTTACATATTATTTCACAATCACTACTTATAAATTTAGAAGTCTATTTATAGCACGAGGTCACGTACTAATATGTCTCACCACTTTGCCTCTCATTCTCAATTCTGATTGGTTAAGAGCCGAACGACGTCAGTGTATTGTTTATGTTATAAGATGTTTGATATTCTGATAACATCCATGTAATTATTGTAGTTGCCAGCGCAGCGGCCTCTGAAGCAGCCGCCACAGAGACAACAGAGTCCGTAACCACATCTCTCCCAACCACAGAGACAAGTGCAACAGGACCTGCCACAGAAGCCCCGGCCCTCGACTACAGCTGTGAGCTGCCGTACGTGACAAGAAAACGTTCAGGTGAAGAATTCTTTAAATAACTATTTATCTTTGCAAACAACGTATATGATGACAAGGTTTTAATGATGATAAACATTATCGCAAATGTTACAGTAAACAAAGAAAGAAAAGACACAAACAACAACTAAGACTATGAAAGCCAACCCACGTGTGACAATGAAACCTGTGTGCACACATATAGATAGGGTATCATATGAGTGGGGGTGAGAGATCAGACAATATCTCACTGAGTGTATTTGCTGAGCTCACTCATTCTGATAAACCTCTCGCTCGTTAAGATATTTTCCGATCTCTCACCCCACTTGTATAATCACATTTTTCTCCCACGTTTATTCACCATATTAACATGTCATAAACATTGTAGTGTAGATACCAATTTTCTCGCTCCATTATCACAGCCAATCAGAATCGAGTATTTTCAGTAAACACGAGAGAACACCAGCCACTGATGTATGTACTATCCCATCTTCCAGAAGACGCCCTGTTCAAGTCCATCCGCTTGGAGGCCCACACCGCCGTGGGGCTGCCGGCCCTGGCTGTGTACTCCCAGCATGACACAGACTCCTGCTTACTGCGCTGTGTCGGCGACATCCGCTGTCTCTCCTTCTACAGCAACGAGGACGCCGGCCTGTGTGAGATCTTCCCCTCCCCCTGTCCGTATGGGCTCAAGGCGGGCAGTGGGTGGGTGTTCTACACACTGTGGCAATAGACACTCAAGTTTTCTCATTGAATACATTGAATACTGGAGTGGGTTCAATTCCTAGCACGTGTTACATGAAATAGTTACATAACATATATCGCTGTCGTTCAGACATGCATTTTCAAACTAACACCCACAAAATGTGTTAGGTGGCAATTCGTAACCAACAGATTTGCACCGAGACTCACTATATTGTCAGTCTTGATTATGAACTGCTTCAAATTTGTTCTAAAGGTCGGCAGAGAAGGTCATGAGTAACTAATAAGCACGTTCATCACGATTTAAATGCACAAAATTGTCAAAATGTGCGTCTTAAACCAGACCAGTTGGATAATTGTGTCTATGATCTATCCAAGTGCTTTGTATAAGCAAATTACCAATCTATTTAATTCATTTCTAGCAGTAGAACATTGTAAATGATATACAAAAAGCAAACGAAAACTGATGAATCTAATGAATCCGGAAGTTAAAGGATTGCACAACATCTTCTGTTATCGGGAAACATATGTGAGACTTGCAAGCCTGACCCCAGAAGTCCTGGTATTGGGTTGTCAAGTCCCAGTTTCTGTCTGAAAAGCATCATGGGTCTAGTCTTAGTAATATATATCCATTAATTGAAGATATCAGTGTGAGAGATTATAAATGGTTTCTATTGCATATTATCCATACACCATTGGACATTAGGATGTCACCATGCTGGTGTGTTTTAGTGATGTTCTAGACGTGTTGGATTGGCCCTTGTAAAGTTTTCGGGATCCAGTTCCTCAAATCGGATAAGTTGCCAAGTTGTTTTCGCATTGACTCGGTTGATCCAAACAATGGGCTATTCCAACCTAACCTTCAAATAAGATTATGCAAGATGGGGGTGGGGGTAGGAGTCTTCTGATTCACCCCTCCCTCGACAGTATTTTCCACCCTTTCGACAATGTCTGGACCATGTGGGCCAGAGACATGTAGAGGGCGTGTTTGACACAACTGCACACCCTTTTTCGGAAAATCACGGATATGCTACTGACAAGAATCTTAAAAACCATATTAAAAAAAGCTGTTGTAAACTTGATATATACACAAGGGCCTATCTATCTTCGACTCTGATGACTTGAATTAATGTACAATGCGATCAAGGAACCGTTGGCCTTCAATTCGGCTGATGAAGTGCAAAAAATCACTCATGTATCGCATAAGACTAGAATGTTGTTGGGTGATCCGTGTGTTTACATACTATGAGTCAGTGTGGCATGGCCTTTGTTAGCAGATGCTCAAAGTTAAAACAATTTCTTAAGGGGCGTATTTTTTTCATTTATATAACTATTGTCCATACAACATGGCAAAGAAATGAACACCTAACAGAAATATCCTGTTAATAACAAACATGTCAAATATCATACTTCCTTCCACTTCGGGTGCAACAAAAACCTTCAAATACATGTTATTATTTAGCTTCCAGTGTCTGTGCACTACGTCATAGCCTTGTTCAGGCCGGTTTGTTTGGTTAGGGACACGTGGGATAACACTAAAAGAGTGATAGAGACGAAAAAATTGACATCACTAATATTACTAATTTGTCATTTACTTTGTCTACTTCTATACGCACAAAATAGGTACACAATATGTATACTGAAGCTTGCCGAGCAAATGTTGTTTTGTGTATAGTGTTTACATCTGTCCACTGATGTTTTTAGCTTACGTTCACATATGCGCTGCGTGCTATCTGCTACATATCACCGGGGACAAGCAGTTGGGGTCACTCCAGGAGCTACCCCAACAAGATGGAGGCATAGTCATGCGAAATAACAACACAGGTTACCAGCAACATGATGACAAAATTAAAACCTGCTTCATGAACCCATTGAAGAGGGTGATGTGTGTTCAATATTTGCAATCTAATTATAGATGCATAATGTTGATACGTACCTATTAGACCATGAATCTTAGTTCCACAAATTCAAATAATCAACAGAAAAGCATTTGAATCGATGGACAATGCCCGGAGTTACCCCAACCGCTTTACCCCGGTGACATATGACAAAACATTGCAAAAACATGTATAAATGTTCACAATAAAGCTACAACCACCGGCGACGCCTATGCGATTTTCTATTGATTATGTTAGGAACTTGTCAGATCTCATCAGGACAGTCTAGTTACAAGATCCAAGTCCCTGTCTATGTCGCAATTTCATGGTAATAATCGCAGAAAAATATTGCCTGTAGCTGTGCTATGTAGCAGGTAGCTCAAATATGAACGTATATTTATCATGCAATATTGTATGTGTGTTTTGTGTAATGTTGTGTTTTTTACACCTCTATGTGATATCAAATTATGTGCTTTGTATAATATAATGCTAGTGATAAGGACGGTAGTGGTTCTTGTATGGGGAACTTTTGTTTGCATAATGTTGACAATATTGTGTGCACAGTGACAAAGTCTAGTTCATGTTAACCATTTATTAGATTCTTGAATGTGTTCATCGTGTTGGAATCCATATAATATGTTATACAACGTTTATATTCACATAACACAATAAATTCTTACATTAGAGTTGCCCACACTATTTTTTTAAGTACTTTCTTTATTCTGAGTCGAAAATTCAAAATATTTTTCAGGTGTTATTTTTATTTGAAACAATCTATCAGTCAAACAGAAATCATGGCAATAAATATCCTGTCAAAGCTTGTTACAAAGCACGTTGGGATACAGTTTTAAGCCTCAATCTGAAAGTCATGATGGCATTCTTCTGACACATTGCAACAGGGGTCTCGAAGATATTTTATGAACAACAGGTAGGTTTTAGAGTCTGTAACATGATATGCTGGGCGAGACCCCACTCTGCGCCTCCGGGGTCATTGATCAACTAAGATTGAGTCCAGGGGTTCCAAATATCTAAAAATGTTTATGCCAAAAATGTTATGCGCAGACGGGTTTTTTCAGAACGCAAGGAATAATTACCAGTAATATAAGTTCTTATAGAAGACAAACATATAATATGATGAAAGGCCTGGCCCGAACCAGAGTATCAGCCTGACTCGTCCTGATGATGGTTATTATGTGCACACTATGGAAAATTATCATAATGTTTTTTGAAAGTCTTTATGGAATCTGTCACATCAAAAATGCGGTTTCCATTCATTTCAGTTCAAACAGGGCTAGATTGTACATGTACATCTACTGTGCTTCTGTGACCAAGTGGGTAGGGAGCTGGACTCGTGACCAGAAGGTCGTGAGTTCGATTCTTGGTCGGGTCTGGTGGTGGCTGTTGAGCAAGCTCACAACTAAACTGTGGCACACAGCTCCGTGGCACCTACAATAGGTACAGATAGTTGGGTTTGCATATTGCGTGGTTGTGTGAGTGATAAGCATTGTGCGCTGAATGTGCTGCCGTGCAAGTATATTAGAACTATATATGAGAAATGATCAATTGACCAACACGCCAATGACCTCGTGTAAAATGTAAAGCCATGAGACGAAGACTATAAATGACCACATCTATTGACAGGTCGCTTTATTAATGCCGTTTGGGTTGTGACCTCTTGACCTCATGGGAACATCACATTGATCCATTTTCTACATCTAGGCGATCCCGCCAAGATAATACCTATTGGAATGTTAGTTTTCTATGTGATCCACATGTTTAATACCAGTTTATTATGGGCCGTAGCTACATACATGTATGAGGCAAAAGAGGCAACTGCCTTCTCTGTTTTGTGGGGTTTTTTGTCAAACACTGAATGAAACTGAGCGTCAACGTATTTGTTTTTTATGCTCCAAAAATTATATAATTATGTCTCATAAATCAAACTCTAAGGAAATTTGAAAAGCATCAGTATCCATACTTAACAAACCTGAAGGTGGGGAATCAATCATCACCCTAAGTGTTAAATCAACAACCTATCGTGCAGCACCCCATCCTAAGTGTTAAAAACACAGAGGATTCAAGACCAGCTGTCAAAACAAGCAGTACTTTGTCACAAAATCTGATGAAAAAATATGAAATTAACAAAAATGAGAGTATGTTCATAGAATGTGCCACAACAAGAGGAATGGAAACACACCAACTTAATAGAAAAACAACATCTCATAGATTTGTAGCATTGCCCTCAAAATAGCCACACCTCTGTCGAAGATTAACTATATCCCTTTTGAGTCTGGATATCTCTAAAATGACCCTCATAAACGTAGTATTTGATAAACTGAATGCGTGTTTACAGTCTGTGTGCTCAGTACAAGGTATTTGATACAATCAGAAATGCGCTATAATTATTAAACTATGATATTTATAATACTTGCCACTTTTTTGACATAGCATTATTATTTGGTTTGACAATGTCATTATGTACAATAGAATTTCTAAACCATAATCCATCAACACTTTAAGATTCTTACAAAAAGGTTTTCTTTTATTGTCACTTAAATCAGTTTAACCAATAGACCTACAAGCTTATCTTAGCTGTAATTGTAGAAAGCAAAATGAAATTGGTAAGGCCATTTGAAAATTGTAATCTAGCATAACAAAAAACTAGTGAAACGAGTGCCAATATCAGTTTGGGGGTATGTTGTCAACGAATTTTTTCTTATGAATGAGATAACATGATCAAACGTGGACATCATGTAAATTATCTCTGTGTTTTTTTTTCTTAATTCCTTGCTTACTTGCTGGTTTGCAGGTCACGATTTGAGAGCTTATTGAGGGACATCCCATTCCTGGTGTATTTCCATATCATAGAGCTTATAGGCCGTAATGTTGTTTTTTTCAAACATGACTTGAATTGGCGCTGGAATGAGGAATGGACTTCTATAAGGGTTGCGTTCATTATCTCAAACCCACACTTCGTTAAAAAAATTCATAATCATCATACAATCCCTCCTTAATTTGACATATTATAAGTTAAAATATATCAGAGATTTACAGGCAGAGATATACATGTATAAGATTATAATCTGCGTAAAGCTTAAAAAGATACTAGAACATTTTCTGTTAATGAATTTTAGCTCGCAAGAAGCCCACAATGCAATATCTTTTGACGATTAAAACTTGCACCCACATAAGGATTCCAACCCTCACCTGTAGAAAAGGTGATATTTTAGCTCGCAGCCCACATATTCGCTGGTGCAGATGCGAGACACAAGGGCTATGGGGATCCGTGCAGGGATATGGTCTGTATGTAGTAGGTCATATATTGATACAATTCTGTTCATGACTTCATGTGAATCATTTTAACACGAAATATTACATTCTGTATTGGTACAACACAATTCATACAATATGGCATATAATAAAAGCATGCTTATCTGATGATACCACTAAAAACCACATAGTCAGACCATAAATAATGTATCGAAGCTTTCAATATGACAATCATTACAATGCATGTCACATCTTTATCATCTACATCTACATCAGTTATATGACAGGTCAATTCCATGCACTCAAAATATTGACATTTCTTAATTCAACTCAATTGATATTTCTGTCTGAACGTATAATGTAAAAAATGTATGTAACGATGCAATCAAGGCATTAGTGCTGACAGTAATCATGGTAATGGAATGTGTATAAAAAGGATGTCGATATGTGCACAAATAAGAGCCACAAATAGACAGATGAACTCTATTGATAAAGGATGTACGCACATGTAGGTAATAATTATTTACAATCGTGAAAGCCTAAAATTGTCTGCTGTTGATAACGCCTGTGGTCGGTTCATGGGAATCTCTTTCACACAGTACATGCCCTTCCTACGGGCCTGTAGTATCTAGATAACTGTAACTTGCAAACAATGAGCAGCAAGTGTGAAGAACAGAGCCATGGGACCCAGCAATGTGAGAAGGGGGTTATATGTTATGTATACTATACATTAAAACATCCAATAAGACCACCTCTCTGTTGAGACCAACTCGATAATAAGACTACTTTTCAAGGTCCCAAACCTTTATAAAGCTACCTGAATAAACCTCTGTCACGATACCACCTCTCTATTGATACCATTACATGCACCACCTAACACTGGCCCCAAAGGTGCTCTTGATATAGACGTTTTACTGTATTCACTATATAAACACTGGGTCATTTTACTCTAATTTATGTTATGAATATAAGGCAAGAGACGAGACTGTTGTTGAGCTATATATGTCAATCTATCGAAAACTATTCATCCAGTTGTTATGAAAGTTGTTACTGCAGCCCAGGGTTTGAAACGCATACTAATAAAATTGTACAAAAATACACGTTATATGTTTGTATATAGGCCCGTAGATAAGATGATGCCATGATTATGTTACACAACAAGGAAAGCCACACAGGTCTATTGCTATTGATTCATGTGCCGGCAGCCCCCGTAGCGCCGCGTGACAACCCATCGCTCTCAGCCGCCTCTCTTCGATGTAAAAAACACTTAGCTACCCTCCACTCAGCAACCATCGGCAACCAATCAGAAGCTGCCACCATGACTTTCGCTAAGGGAGCAACCAGAATTAATTGTACGGGGTGGGGAGCAGTCATTTGGTTAGGGGAGCGCTCAATTTTCTTTGGTCACAGAAGGAATGGCGCTAAATTCTAATTCAAAGTTAGAGGGAGTGCATTCAATTCTCAAATGGAAAGGGTAGTATTTTACGCAATTTTGTCGCGAATTGCTGCATTCTTGCAATATGCATGCTTTTGGATTTAATTGTATTGTAATGTCAACAAGTCAAATAGATTGCTAAATATGTATTCATTGACCAATGACAGTGAATTATTCATTGCAATCCGCTTTAAATTTTTTTTCAGGGAATCTGTCCAATATCAACTTTATAATATGAAAGTATGTCATTGTTCATATTCATCCGGGTGCGTGTGGGGACTCAGTTTCTTAATGTTCATATGGGGAGGGCATTCATTTTCAACGTAGAGTTAGGGAGGGCATTCAATTTTTTCTCGTTAATACCAAATGACTGCCCCCCTTGTACAATTAATGATGGTCGTTCCATAAGTCAGCGGGGTTACAAAGACAAGCGCATAGTCTGGGTGCGGACTTGGTGCTAAGCAATGGATGGGTAAGTAGCAAATTTTCAATATGTATTAGTTTTCATATTAGAAAAAACAGTTGTATCATTGAGCTTTTAACTAAAACTTATGGAATGCACTTTCAGACATTGTAAATATGGACGATAGTCTTTTGTATATAGAATATGGATGTATTATATGTATTTGAGATTAATTTATTCTTATGATTTCAGTAATAATGGAACACAAAACAAAGGAAACAAGTAGAAAGTTTGAAATTGTTTTGCAGGGATTTTCTACGTGAAATAACAGTCTTTTCAAAATATTTATTGTTTTTTAAAGTTTAGGAAGAATAATTTGCATGTTTAAAATCAACAACAAATAGGCCATTTAAAATAACAGTGAAGTACCAGATATAATCATGAACAGGAAAAACACAGATATTGTTGTTAAACTGTTAATTAGTAAATCTCTGAACTCTGAAGAATGACTTAGATATGTTTATGGATTTATTAAGAATGATAAGTTTGAAAATGTTATCTATTTGTTGTACATTGAAAAGGAGGGTAATTAGAAATGTTTGATTATATGAAGAAATCATTACAGTTTAAAATAATATTGTACATTTTTCTCCACAGTTTCCACATCATCCTGTTATTGGCCCTGGCGGCTGTGGTAGTGGTGAGGTCGGGTAAGTGACCACCATGTGTAGATGTACAGTAGAACCTCTCAATTAGGCCATTGGGGAGGCAGTTTCCTTTTGTTTGTTGGGGATTCACTTGTCATGAAAACTTGGAAGTAAAGAAAAGGTCGTATTATGGTGATTGTGTCTGTATAGAAGTGGTCGTAATCAGAGATTCTACTGTGATCATACAAGTTTTATGTTGCTTTTTCTATAACCTTTTGCATTCGGCTTGATGTACGCCACGTTACTAGCGATGATGCCACTACTCAATAGGTTTATTATTCATAAGATCTACAGTAAAACCTTGCACTCAGGATCATTGGTGGGAGTAGGGCAAAGTGTTCCCATTATCAAACGGGAGAATGAAACATTGGCCTCTCTTGCGACTTGCACCCCCCCCCCCAACCGCGAGTTTTTACTGTATGTGTGAGCTCACATCTATTTCTGTCCTAAACTAGAGTTTCTGCTGCTTTAAACATTAGCAAATTCCACTTACGTCTCAGTACAACTTGGACTAATTTGTGAGCATACATTGCAAGGATTCGCCAACAATTGCTTATCATGATATGTACAAAACGATTTTAAGTGTAAAAATTGCATTTAAAGAGCTGGTCACACTGGTTCAAAATCACGTACACACATGAATTAAGCATAAAATTAATACTCCTGTGAGCCATCAGTTGTCTGCACATTTTATCAGTTATTCTTACGTGAAGTATGCGTAGCTGTAAGTGTAAGTGCGCCGGGCCGAGGTTGTGTATGATTCCAAGTTTTGAACTATTCAAAATTCACTCCCACACACAAGCGAGCAAGGCATTACGCAGTATTTGCTAGGTTGTACGTAATACACCAGTGGTTAGGTGATACTTATGTTAAGCAGATCATGCACGAGTGTACGTTGACTGTCAGTAATCGTGTGCGGGGTGGTTTTAGCATTTTTCAATGATGCACACCCCAAAAAATAAGTAGCTTTCTCGTATGCGTGGATTGTTAGTAGTTTGTCAGTAGTTTATCAGTGATATTGTGTGATTGCGTCATTCACAAGTGATAGTTCATCACATAAATATTCAAAACTCTCAGCGCACATGCACGTACGGCCAGCCCTTAATACAATGTCAATTACAGAAAACTTATGAAACACGTATGTAAGACGCACAAACGTTTCCTCTAGGCGTGGAGGCGTAGAAAATAAGACAGAATGTATTGGCAGATGTAACACGAATTATGCACATAAACCCATTAAAAGGCTCGAATGCTAAATGGATTGTCCACGTAGACCATCGCAAACGTACAATTTTATGTTCTAGTGAGTTTTTATAGCGTGCCGAATGCTACAGATGAACGATGAATATATAACGTAATACCCAATGGATCTACGTATAATTACGATTCTATCACGGCAATATCACGTATTGCCTGTGCACAATATGAAAATCCATCCTCGCCAATACATTCCAAAAGGATTAGTGCGGATGGCTTCTGAAATCATGACCCGTAAATCGCCGTAAAGTCACTGTCACATAGAAAAAAAACTGATGTAACACCACGTGTTTTAGTGCTTTCTCCTCCGTAGAAAATTTGACAAAAATTTTTTGGCAGATGTAATACGAATTATACAGGCATAAAACACTTAAGAGGCTCGAATGCTTCACGGATTGTCCACGTAGGCTACCGCAAATGTACAATTTTATGTTCCAGTGTGTTTTTTGTTTGTTTTTTTTACCTTGCCGACCACCGCAAACGTACGACGGGTAAGATTCACGTAAAATTTTGAGTTGTGTCACGGTAATATCACGTATAGTCTAGCAGAATATCAAAATCCATCCTCGCCAATACTTTTGAACATTCCGAAAGGATTAGCGTGGATGGTTCTTCCCCTGAAATCACCTGAAATTCACGTGAAAAACGTATGACACACTGATGGTTGACGCATCCACTCGGGTGGACCACGTACGGCAAAAATCCATCCTTGTTAGGGACGGTGCAATATCTACAAGGCAGGGGGAACGGTGCATATCGAAAAACTTGTGTGAAAAAACGTCTTGTCCCATGCTGATGTGATGAAAAATCCTGATGTCTCATGACCTCTATTCATAAAATATGTCTGTGTCCCCTCCCATGAATGTAAACTTGACCTGCGCGATAAGATTGTATTAAGGTTGAGAATCCGCAAAAGGAATTTAAATGAAGTCGTTATAAACGCAATAGTAATGTAGAGGTGGTAGACAATGTATGCCATTAAAACAGAAAAGCAGAAATTCTACGCGTTTGGATATCGGGTCAGTACAATGAATTACATTTGGTGTCTATTGCGCACAATATGTATCTGTTTTCACCACAAACGATATTCGTTTTTGAGAAGAGTGCCGTAGTGATGAATAATTTATAAACTGTCAGTGTTTGTTTATGCAAAGCCATTTCTGCTTATCACTGCCTCGCTAAAAGTCAATCTGTTATTAATTCCTCCTCAGGCCATGACAAAATAGGGGGCAATCCATACATTTCCATTAGCATGATACAAAAAACTAGTCAACTAACCAGGAGGAATGCTCTGATCGGTGGTGCACGTATTGGTCTGCTTTCCTCCACAATCTCTGGGTTTGGGAAAACATATCCGCCCGCCCCCCGCCCCACCCCCCCCCCGTGTGTAGAGTGTATGGTGCATATTTCTCTATGATTACAGATTTTCCCAAACTTGCATATGTATCCTTAAATTAGAAAGTAGATATTAGGATAAACCTTGTATCGTGCATTGTCATCAATGGTGTAGGACATTGGAGGGGGTTCACAATGAAAAGTTTGTGGGACCTAAAAAACCTTATGCAAATGGCAATTTTGTGAAAGAAGTATCTAATTCATAGAAATTATAAAATGCACCAAATAACTGTTTGTGAATAATATTGAATATCTTTGGCTTCATGGCTTTATTAAGCCCCCCCCCCCCACCCCCACCCCCGATCAACCAAAATGCGAGAAAATACAGGGGGTCTGGGGGTTTCCCCCAAGCCGGCACTATGTATAAATGTTCAATAAAATCCTTGCAAAGTTTTACGTCATTTACAGTTTATTGTTCTTCTTCCTCCTCATGCTCACTTGACAAATACACAATATATATTATTCACAGTGCCTTTACAAGTCCATGCTCATTAACAACTGCGTCTATAGCAGTGATATATAACTATGAGTATTGAAATGACTTAATCTTTATGTAATCAAGTAAGTAAGTACGTGTTTTATTCAGAAGAAAGTCCGAAGAATTAATGAAAATAAATACATCATATACAAATGAAAAACATTATCAACGAATATTCCTCAAAACAGGAGTTCAAACCATTTACCGCTAATATTATTGCCGTAAATAAAACATTGAGACGACACACACGCTTTGACTAGACTATTTTTACTTTGAAACAAGCGACTTCTAAAACTGTATATTACTTTTCTCATTAGTATGTTAAAACAACCAATATTCTTATTTCAAAATTTCTGAGCTACACTACATCTTCTATCTGGTTTAAATAGAGCTTTCAAGACAATTTTGAATGCAACGGACACTTTCTTATAACTCCTCTTACTATACAATGCTCATATCTGACAAGAGTACAAGTTACTACAGTAGGTTTTGAAAAGTTGAACTTTAACATTATCATTAAAGTAGCATTGTACAGTACATCAAACTGCTGATCCTAGGGACTGTCAGATGTTTATGGTTGTTTGTGATTTTCTGCAGCTGCCCACAGCATTAGTATTACTGCGGATGAGTACTTCAGCCTGTACGTGGACGGGGAGCTGATAGGGGAAGGAAGATGGCCAACAGTGAAAACGTACAGTATCACTGCGCTGCCCACCTTGATGGCCATGTACGCCCAGAATGTATGTATCTTAATTATTCACAACGGTTACTGCATGAAGTAATACTGTCAAAACCACAGATCCCACTATCGGTGTGGTTGGGTACACTTATCGGTACACTTCTGGCAAAATACATTACTAAGTAGCATACTTCTTAAAACATAAATCTTTTCATATCCATCTGTTCAAAAGGACATTTAGAAATGGGCAAACAATGATGCTGGTGTTTTTGGTTGATGTTGTATCTCAGTTTTTAATCTCTGTTTATCATCATCATGTAAATTGTATTAAAGTTATTAATATAGATAAATAATAGACTGAACTAAACTAAACCAGTCCTGCGGAAAATATCTATTTTTTTTATAATTTGTTTTGATCATAATACCCAAATGTATTTTCAACTAGCAGAAATTGTAGGTTATAGTCTCATGCTGACATATGTATTAAATCTTCTCCCACCAATTAAATCTTTCTGTTGACCACCCCCTTTTGCATCCTTATCTATTCAGGGTTATTACTTATTGTAAATTATACCATGAACATCGGACTTTGAAGGCTGTGTTAATGGGAAAGGCGTGAAACCCACAATGCCCCTTCTATTTACCACCCCTTCTTTTTACCACCCCTTTGACCATCCTCTTCTGTTGACCACTTACCCATTCTGCTTACCATCCCCTGCTGACCTGTCAGTACCCCCACCTGACCACGTCGCTATGAATGGCTCATTAGTGATCCACGTATTTTCTGCAGTACGGCAGTTCCACACCCGGATTGATCCTGTCCACGACCAGAGGCATAATGACAAACTCTACACATTGGAAGTGTGTGGACTACTGGAGCGTCAGTGGTGCTGGTTGGGAGCTGCCCAGCTATGATGACAGCAATTGGCCGCAGGCCATAGTAAGACAGGAAGCTTTGTTTTGTTTGTGTTTTTATTTTGTTGATATAGCTGATCAGTATCATACTCCCCTCCCTTGGCCTCCACCAACACCCAACAAAACCCCACACAAGTAATGATACAAAACAACAATGCTCATCTAAATAATTAATAAAATTTAAAAGGAATCAAGTATATGCTTTAACTGTGATATCGAGGATATGAAAGTAATTGTTTCAAAACAAATTGCAAAAAAATCACAGTGCCGATTGAAGTGGTACCCTCCCCCTTTAGGTTTTGAGTGACCCACAGGATACGGCGACCATAGGACAGGGCATTGATCCACAGGCCCAGTGGATCTGGGGTGGTATCTCCTCAAACCAGCGCATTACCTGCAGGGCTACTTTTAGTGAGTACCATTTCACACATCTCAAACCAAATGGTTCAAACAAACCCGGTATTCTTTGACGCATATTGTACACATATTGTGATTATAGGGTGGACATATGTTTAAGTACATGACAGTATATCTATATGACAACGTGGTAAACATTTATACACTTAAGTTTATGGTGGAAAAAAAACATCAGAAACTATAAATTTGTTGACCGCTAGCTCTGGGGGTATATTGTTTGTTGAAAGAGCAGAGAGCAGGCATGTTCAGTAAAGCGTCGCCCCACGTGTGTGTGATATAAAACCGAGCGTTGTTATGATCTCGTCGCTTTAACAAGTTTATGTGTAAACACATTTACTCTCACTTGCATGTAACATAGTGATGTAATCTTACCCTGCACTGCTCTCAGCTGATCGTCCTGGTGTAAGCTCTACATGTTATGTGTATGGTTCTCTCTCCACAGCAGTGCCACCTCCAACCACCACCACAGCAGACAAACCGACATCGGAAAGAGTGACAACAACCACTGCGGCAGCACCCACCACATCTAGAGAACTCACAAGAGATCCCATCATCACCACCACCAACGCTCCACCGACGACATCCAGAAAACTCACAACAGATTCCATCATCACCACAAACCCTCTGCCCACCACATCCAGAGAACCAACCACAGATCTCATCATCACCACCACCAACGCTCCACCGACAACATCCACAGAACCAACCTCAGATCACATCATCACCACCACCAATGCTCAACAGACAACATCCACAAAACCAACAACAGATCACATCATCACCACCACCAACGCTCAACAGGCGACATCCACAGAACCAACAACAGATCCCATCATCACCACCACCAACGCTACACCCACCACATCCTCAGAACCAACATCAGATCACATCATCACCACCGCCAATGCTCAACAGACAACATCCACAAAACCAACAACAGATCACATCATCACCACCACCAACGCTCAACAGGCGACATCTACAGAACTAACTACAGATCACATCATCACCACCACCAACGCTCAACAGGCGACATCTACAGAACCAACCTCAGATCCCATCATCACCACCACCAACGCTCCACCCACCACATCTAGAGAACCAACTACAGATCCCATCATCACCACCACCAACACTCAACATACGATGTCCACAGAACCAACCACAGATCCCATCATCACCACCAATGCTCCACCGGCAACATCCAGAAAACCAACCACAGATCCCATCATCATCACCACAAACCCTCTGCCCACCACATCCAGAGAACTCACAACAGATCCCATCATCTCCACCACCAACACTCCACCGACAACATCCAGAGAGCCAACCACAGATCTCATCATCACCAGCACCAACGCTCCACCGACAACATCACGAGAACCAAGCACAGATCCCATCATCACCACCAACCCTCCGCCGACCACAGCAGGTTTGATTGATTGATGATTGATGGTTTATTGATTACTTTGTGTGTTTCCCAACACTGTTTCTAACAACTCTCATACTATCTTACCACCAAGCATAAGTCTTCCATGATGGACACATATGTTGCTAACTACCGATACTTGATTGAAGAAAATATGTTACAAAGAAGGGTTGCAATAATTATTGAATACAGTATACAGTATAACCACTCTATCAAAACCACCAATGTGGAGGGACCTCAAGTGATCTCAACAGAGAGGTGGTCTCTTTAAGTAGTGTCATGTTAGTTTCTTTATGAAGCTGTAGGACCGTGAAAGATGGTCGCATTATAGAAGTGGTCTCAATAGAGAGGTTGTCATAGTTGAAGGTCCTACTGTGTTATACAAAGTATGCCTCGACTTTCACCTGCTAATGGCTTAACACTCACCTGCATAATTACACACATCCACACATACTGACAAATACTTCTTGTAGCCAGAATCTTGCATATCATTTTAATTCACTACTTATTGTTTAGAAGTCTATTTATAGCACCAAGTCAAGTACTAATATGTCTCACCACTTTGCCCTTATTATCAATTCTGATTGGTTAAGAGCCGTACGACGTCAGTGTTTGTTTATGTTATAAGATGTTTGATATTCTGATAGTATCCATATAAGTATAATTGTAGTTGCCACAACAACAGCCTCTGAAGCAGCCACCACAGAGACAACAGTGTTAATGACCACATCTCTCCCAGCCACAGAGACAAGTGCAACAGGACCTGTCACAGAAGCCCCGGCCCTCGACTACAGCTGTGAGCTGCCGTACGTGACAAGAAAACGTTCAGGTGAAGAATTCTTTAATCTTTACATAACTATTTATCAACGCAAACAACGTATATGATGACAAGATTTTAATGGTGAGATATACATTATCGCAAATGTTACAGTAAACAAAGAAAGAAAAGACACCAACGACAACTAAGACTATGAAAGCCAACCCATGTGTGACAATGAAACCTGTGTGCACACATATAGATATGGGTATCATATGAGTCAGGGTGAGAGATCAGACAATATCTCACTGAGTGTGTTCACTGAGCTCACTCATTCTGTTAACTCCACACTTAGTGAGATATATTTCCCGGTCACTCACCCCACTTGTATAATAACATGATTCTTCCACGTTTATCTATCATGTTAGGTCTTAAATATTGTAGTGTAGATACCAAAGTTTCGCTCCAATATCTCAGTCAATCAGAATCGAGTATTTTCAGTAAACACGAGAGAACACCAGCAACTGATGTATGAACTATCCCATCTTCCAGAAGACGCCCTGTTCAAGTCCGTCCGCTTGGAGGCCCACACCGCCGCGGGGCTGCCGGCCCTGGCTGTGTACTCCCAGCACGACACAGACTCCTGCTTACTGCGCTGTGTCGGCGACATCCGCTGTCTCTCCTTCTACAGCAACGAGGACGCCGGCCTGTGTGAGATCTTCCCCTCCCCGTGTCCGTATGGGCTCAAGGCACGCAGTGGGTGGGTGTTCTACACACTGTGGCAATAGACACTCAAGTTTGTGATATTGATGAGATTTGCCTCAGTTTTGTGACGACGAATTGACATTTTTCCAAATCAATTTGGTTCAACAGGTTTTAGAACTTGCAAGAGACTACAGTTTGATGTATATTTCTATAATTGAATTTATTAGGTGTACTTATTGTAAAGGAAGCATAGGACGTCTGTCATTGAAAAAATAGGGGACGTCTGTAAAAAAAAAGCATACAAATGCATCAAGCCCAACTGCAACTGCAGTTGATGTAGCTAAGAAAGAATGAAAAAGTAAAAACGATATTAAGTTTTGGCCCTACATCCAACAAATTGGTTGTCATCTCAAACCACAATTTGATGTTATTCTTAAAATAGTATCAAATTACTATAACAATATCCGTACACTTATTATTTCATGATGTATTTGTAAATCACTAAATAGCTTCAAAGAAAGAAGTTGCCTGATGATTGAATCTTGCAACCTTGTAGACTAGGATCAGCAGATATTGATAATCTGTTTGAGAATTAACAACATTGTGCTATTTTTGATATGCTATCAATAGTTTGTGAATAGCTGATTTATATGCATATTTACTTTAGGACGTTAACATAAAACATATTTTATTCTAAGCAAGTTGCAAGAAATTGTTTCCAACTAGAGAAATTCCACTTCTGTGATTGTTAATAGTTTTATGGGAGTTTTTAGAACGATGAAAAATTTCTGTTAGGCATATTTAAATTCCATTGTACTAAACTGCACAAATGGTACAATTGTCAAAATACAAATAGCTTAATATTGATGAATATACATTTCGGGGAGTGCTGTAAAGATTTTATTAACTCTTATAAGGAACTGGGATGTGGGAAAAGGGCCCTAAAATAGGTGTTTGGGAAGATAGCCAAAAATGAGGAAAGTGGGATTCTAAGGAAGTGGAATGTGGGAAAACGCCTTAAACTCAAAGAAAATGCCAGAAAAATAGAGATGTGGGAAACAAGGCCAGAAACATTAGGGGTTATAGAATTCTTTACCTCTTAATACGGCACCACCACCAATTGCTGTGCTGATTGGAAATATCAGAATCTGTGAAGCTTCAATATGATGAAGTGTGGTGTCAAAAGGCCTTTTCACAAGTTTCGACACTCAATTATTGTTTTAGCAGCAAATTCCTGACTTATCGCTAGCCAAACTGTCATATGGATTGTTCCAATGCCTTTTTAATACAGCATGCCCTGATCATGGAATGTTGCATAACAATGGTGCTTTTGAGATCATTGTGCACAAAACGATGTACGATAACATATTTTTCTAAAGCTGTTGCATAAAGTAAATCAGTGAATCAGTTCCCATCGTCTCATTGAATACTGAATACTGTTTGATTCCGAGCAGGTGTTACTGGATATGGTTATATAACATTTATCACTATGTTTCACACATGCGTTTTCAAACTAACACCCACAACATATTGCTGGGGACAATTCATAACCAACAGATTTGCACAGAGATCTACACAATATTATCAGTGTCAGTCTTGATCATAAACTGCTTCAAACTTGTTTTAATGTCGGTAAAGAAGGTTCAATATACATGAGTAACATTAAGCACGATCATCACGATTTAAACGCAGAAATTGTCAAAGCATGCGTGTCTGTCTGAAAAGCATCTTGGGTCTAGTCTTAGTAATGTGTATCCATTAATTGAAGCTATCAGAGTGAGAGATTGTGAATGGTTTCTATTGGATATTATTCATACGCCATTGGAAATTGAGATGTAAACATGCTGGTGTTTTACTGATATTCTAATCGTGTTGGATCAGCCCTTGAAACGTTTTTGGGATCCAAATCAAATCCAAATCCAATCGGATAAGTTGCCCAGTTTGTCTTTCTGCATTGACACTGTTCAACAATTTGAGAGAAACCATGATCCAAACTATGGGCCATTCCAACCTAACCTTCAAATAAAATAACGCAGGGTGGGGTTGATTCGCCCCTCCCCCGATAGTATTTTCCACCCTTTCGACCATGTCTGGACCATGTGGGCCAGAGACATGTAGAGGGCGTGTTTGACACAACTGCACACCCTTTTTCGGAAAATCACAGGATATGCTGCTGACAAGAATCTTAAAAACCATATTAAAAAAGCTGTTGTAAACTTGATATATACACAAGGGCCTATGTATCTTTGACTCTGATGATTTGAATTAATGTACAATGCGATCAAGGAACCGTTGGCCTTCAAATCGGCTGATGAAGTGCAAAAAATCACTCATGTATCGCATAAGACTAGAATGTTGTTGGTTGATCAATGTGTTTACACGCTATGAGTCAGTGTGTCATGGTCTTTGTTTCCAGATGCTCTAAGTTAAAACAATTTCTTAAAGGGCGTGTTTTTTCATTTATATAACGACTGTCTATACAATATGGCAAGGAAATGAACACTGACCACACAAAAATGTCCTACTAATATCAAACATGTCAAATATCATATTTGCTTCCACTTCAGGTGCAACAAAAACCTTCAAATACATGTTATTTTTTAACTTCCGGTGTCTGTGCAGTCCAGTCTGTTTGGTCAGGAACACATGAGATAACTACTAAAATATTTATCAAGATGAAAAAAATTGACACTGCCAATATTCTTAATTCATCATTTGCTTTGACTAATTCTATTTGCACTTACAAAGGCTACAATGAGAAAGTAGTACAAGCTAAGCTGATAACACTTTAAAATAAGGACACAATATGTATACTGATGCTTGCCAAGGAAATGTTGTTTTGTATGTAGTGTTTACATCTGTTCACTGATGTCTTAAACTTACGTTCACATGTGCGCAACCAGCTACCAGCTACATATCACGGGGTAA
>CM032663.1:9976890-9991689 GCA_019095985.1 Streblospio benedicti
ACAATTTAATTAAAGACCAATTAACAGCAATGGTTTAGGTGTGGTTTGACGTGTTTACTGATCAATAATGACTCAGGCCGGGAGTATTCATATTTACGCAATAACTTAAAATGTCACTAATCTGAATAATGAATTATGAGTTGTTATGTTCATTTTTAATGAGGTGTCAAGTTTGTCGCCACTGCTGCTACTCGAAAGTCCATTTTTTAATGCTCAGTGTATGTTAATATTACACATGACAAATGGCAATATGCTTTACAAGCTGCTTGTAAGTAAACATGGTTATATTAAAATAATAAGTAAACTTCTTTATTGCACGAGTCAAAATATTATGCGGCAGATGTTGTGCCCACTGAGTCATTTTAATCCAATTTATGTTATGAAAAAAGACCAGAACTTATCATTGAGCGATATATGTCAATGTATCAAGAACTATTCATCTAGTTGTTATGAAAGTTGTTCAAACAGGGTTTGACAAGCATACTAATAAAATTGAACAAACATACATGTTATGTGTTTAGATATAGGCCCGCAGTTAAGATAATGCCATTAATATTAGTTCAGTCAAATGTATATGTTATACAACAAGGAAAGCTATACAAATCTATTGCTATTAAAAATTCATGGTCCTGCACCGCCGTTGGTGCAGTGTCAGCGGCCCCTGGAGCGCCGTGAGACAACCCGCCGCTCACAGCCAGCACTCTCTGACAAAAAACACTTAGCCACTCAGCAAACATCAGCGACCTATCAGAAGCTGCCACCACGACTTCCGCCCTAAGAGGCGGTTGCTTAGTTAGCAGGGTTATATAACAGTAGCATAGTCGGAGCATCAGACTTGGTGTTAATAGATGGATCGGTAAGCGGATTTTCGTATTAGAAAAAGCAGTTGTATAATTCAATCATTTGGCTTTTAACTAAAACTTATGGAATGCACTTTTAAGTATTGTTTATATGTACATGTACATGATAATCTTTTTTTATATAGAATATGGATGCATTATATTTGAGATTAATTCATTCTTATGATTACAGTAAAAATGGAACACAATGCAAAGGTCACAAGTAGAAAGTGTGAAACTGTTTTGCAGGCATTTGTTACGTGAAATAGCAGTCTTTTCAACGAAGTCATTGTGTCTTTTAATGTTTAGAAGAATAATTTGTATGTTTAAAAATAACTACAAATAAGTCATTTAAATTCACAGCGAAGTACCATACATATATATATATATGAAATTTTTGAAGAGGAAAAAACACAGACATTGTTTTTAAATTGTTAATTAGTAATTCTAAGAACGCTGAAGAATGGTTTTAATACTATTTGGTGTACATTGAATAGGAGGGTAACTGGAGAAGTTTAATTATTTTAACAAATCAGTTTAGAATAACATTGTACATTTTTCTCGACAGTTTCCACATCATCCTGTTTATGGCCCTGGCGACCTTGGTAGTGAGCTCAGGTAAGTGACCACCATGTGTAGATGTACAGTAGAACCTCTCAATTGAGACCACGTGTGACACAGACCATTGGGGAGGCGGTTTCCTTTTGTTTGTTTGGGGTTTACTTGATATGAAAACTTGGAACCAAATAAATGGCTGGGTTATGGTAATTGTACCTGTATAGAGGTGGTTGCAATTAGGGATTCTACTGTGATCATAAAAGTGCTACATTGCTTCTTCTATACCTTTTGAATTATGTTTAATGTACGCCGCATTGCTACGATGATGCCGCTACTCAATAGGTTTATTATTCATAAGATATACAGTAAAACCTCAGGCTCAGGAACATTGGTAGGGCAGGGGAAAGTGTCCCCATTGACCAGGTGTCGTCATTTGTGAGGCACTTTAATGAATATCATTTAGCAAACGGGAGAATGGACAATTGACTTAAAATAATGTCTATTAATTAATTAAGCTGCTTTAAACGTAAGTGATTACTTATTATGTTATATGCAAAGCGGGTTTAAGTGTAAACATTGTTTTACACATGATCAAATGCTTACAATGCATGCTCACGAATCGAGTACAGTTTTCTCATTGCATGTATTTGGGACGGCATTTAAAACAGAATAAACTGTATATTGTTCATTTTATGGCCACTCCCAGTGTGGCGGTGGTATCTGTTACTATGGAGGTTGTTTCGTGCTGTTGCTATGTTGTCTACTGCTGTCTTTGCACTGTTGTGAACAGCTTGGGGATTCTTGTCAGGTACAAGATGTTGCTATGGGCGGTGGTAGAGGGTATGTAATGGTCTACTACTATGGTTTACGAACACTATACCATACAGTATATAGTAGATATAACTAGTCATATATAATGTATGCTGTATGGTATAGTGTTTGTAAACCATAGCAGTAGACCATTATATACCCTCTACCCGCTCCCATGATGCTGAGACCCATGAATGACATATTTCCACTCATCTGGACAAATGATATTTCCATTGTGATGAAAGATAATGGTGAACGTAGCTGCCTTATGTTGAACCCTGGAAAGTTACGTGCTTCGTCTTGACTCCTGCATACAGTACATTTTTATCTTTGCCACAGCCGGGGTTTGAACCGTGGACCTTTCGTGCACAAAGGGAACGTCCTGGCGCTGCGCCAAGGCATTACACAACATACTAATGCAGAGCCCTGAACAAGATATTCCTTCTGAATGCATTGTATGATTATATAAGAGTCATTTTCATAAGAAATGTAAATGTAAAGCATCCAATCTCACTTTGCAGCATTATGCAGCATTTTGATAGGTGTCCTGTGAAAGAAGTGGCTCAGGTCACGCTCAATGTTAGTAGTCAGTAAGACGCAGGTATCAAGATGTGCATGGCTCACGTGCCTTGATGACTGCTTCGTAAATAGTCGGTAGCGGAAGTAGGCTATGATTGTGACAGAGGCTGCAAGAATAGTAGGCTAATAATAGTATCAATTTGGAACTAGTCGAGATTGAATTATGTGTACTTCGTCCTAGGGAGATTAGCTCAGTGGCTAGACCGTCCACCCATGGACAGATGACTGGTCTGTATCATGGAAGGGAAAGTGCCATTGCGTAAGATTGATTGATACTAATCGATTCCACAATCTTCTAAATAACTGTATATAGCCTACCCGATTATTTCACATTTGGTGGAAGACAAGGACCCGGGTGCATCGGTGAAGCCTCCGGCTAGTTTCCCTAGTTAGAATTCCCCAGGAAACGCCACGTTAAGGGTAAAGGAATTCCCCAGTAAACGCCCAGGGTAAGGGAAGGAAGCTACCGCCCGGGAATTCGAACTCAAATTTAAGCATCTAGTGGGTGGCACGTTCGTTGGTCAAGTCAGATAATTCTAACGGCCAACAAGCTTATTTGCATAATGATATAGTACACTGCAAACCCAGTTTATAGTCAGCAAATTGTCCAATGGCTTTGCCGATATGGACCGTGTAACATGGCATTTGCGTCATATGCAACTGCTGACATTTATCTAAAGTTCATAAAGGTCAACTTGTTTACAACTCCAGGTTCCTCTATGATGGTAGACAAGCGGTGCACAGTTATTGATATGATTCATTGGTCCATATCAATCATGTATTCTTTATGTATTCTGCAAACAAACAGACAAAAGGTTACGCAGAAACTACATCAACAGAAACTACATCAATACGTTTATTAGTAGATTACACATGTCAAAAGATAGTGACAGACGTTTTAACAAATATTTTACAGAACTATCAAAATGGTGATTGATGGTTGTATACATATTTTACACTACTAGGGCCCACCGTCACCAACCAATATGCGACTTCAGGATAACTTATATTGTGAATTAATTTGTTTATGTGACGGCTGCTTTTTCCATCCTTATTTTATAGTCAATATTTGGTTGTATAGCTATAATAAAGCAATTAAAATTCTTAAAATAGGTGTTCTTTATTTGTCACTTAAAATATATAGACACAATATTAAATCTGCAAAATTAGTCCTATGTAATTGCCATTTCTCCAAGACTTTGTAAACAATCACAATATCTGAAATTTACACAGTTTTGAGAAATCACTAATCATGACAGCCATAGAGCTACAGGCTGTCCAGAAATTATCATTTTCACTCTCACTTATACAATTATAAGTAAATACAGTAATTCATTTATACTCCTAGTTCAACTGTAACGGTTGAATAAACAATATTTCATAGCTCATGGTTTGCTGACCAGGTTGTAAAAAACGTACATCATTGGTGTTATGTTATTTGGCGAAGGAAGGACTCTCAAATTCTCGGAATAAAAAGAAATCTATAGCAATCAGCAAATTCCATATAATAAATTAAAAACCTAGATGCATGACATACACCTAATTTGCATACAGTTTTGTACATTTGCATTTTATTAATCAAAAATGGAATGTTATTTTTTATAAGAAACCTATGTCATGACAAAAATATGTTTCTAGATTCTTTAATATCATAAACCTCTCAAGCACACTCCTAAAATCATGCTTAATTTACCTGACAATAGCCGTGTCCTCTGTCCTTCCGTTGCAGTCCTGGATGAGCAGCTGTTTAGGTACATCAAGCGGACCGGGCTCTGCGCTGACCTCACACCAGCAGCCGCATGGGCCGGCGACCTGGCGGCCTGCGTCACTGCGTGCGATGCGGACGCCGCCTGCGTCATGTTCACATACAATGGCAGTGAGTAGGGCGAAGGGATGGATGTTCGGAAAAACATACTGACAGACCTCTTTCACCATCGTCGATCATGGAAGTATGCACACATATTGATTTAAACAACCCCCACCCACTCACACACATCTTTGCACAAACGTAGATGGTTACATAAACACACTGTTCAGTACAAAATATATATCTAATGGCTACATAACTAAGATTTACCTTCACAAACTCTGTTTGCACTCAATATGTTGGGACAATATATAGGCAAGATAACCTGTCAAACGCTTCATTAGATCAATAATCATTATTCTGATACCACTGCAACCTCTTGAACTGCCCATTGAATTTTTCAGGTTGGTGTGGGCTGTTCTCGGAGACGTGTGCTAGGGTGAAAACTCAGCTAGTTGGAGAGACCTATGACGAACGTCCACTCGGTGAGTGTCCCTTACTCACTTACTTTCCTCCTAGGGTTAGGGACAGTGCAATATTTACCAGGAAGGGGGACCGGTGCATTTGGTAGGGGGACAGGTACTTTTTTCAAGGTGCAAAGTAGGGGGACCGGATGATTTTTTATTCTCGTTGGGCATGGGACATGTACTTTTTTTCAGCTGCTGAAATCCCACCTCGACGTGAGCGAATCAGTACAAATTAATCACGCGAATATTCATGGGAGGGGACGCGGACTTTTTTTTATGTTTAGAGGTCATGGGACATCAGGTTTTTTTCATCACATCAGCAGGGGACAAGACCTTTTTGCAGACAAGTTTTTCGATATGCACCGGTCCCCCCGCCTGTTAAATATTGCACCGTCCCTTACCAGTTCAGTGGACTCACCATCTATCAATTGTTAAAATAGATGTGACCAGAACCCCGAATTGGTGAGGATGTGGATTCCCGTGAAATAATTTTGGCCGCAGTGTGACTATTTCAGAACTTTCATTTTGTGTATGACATTGTCTTAACGTCTATATTCCAATACATTAAAGCAAACTGCATTATATCCCATATAATACTAAAAAGTCACTATAGACCGTACAACATCTGTGTTACTTCTGTAGTGTCGCGCGCACGGCTGGCTGGCGGCCCGTACCCACACGAAGGCCGTGCTGAGTACCAGATGGACAACGGCACGTGGGGCACCATCTGTGACAAACAATACGCTATAATTCATTTCCCCAGTATCTTCTGCAGGGAGCTTGGCTACCAAAGGTATGGAACTTCTTGGGGTAGGCGAGATTAGTCTTGTTTCTTTTGCTGCTGCTGCTGCTGCTGCTGCTGCTGCTGCTGCTGCTGCTGCTGCTGCTGCTGCTGCTGCTGCTGCTGCTGCTGCTCCTGCCGTCGTCGTCGTCACTGGCAGCGACGGCAGCAGCGCCGGCAGCACTGTTGTTACTGGTGATGCATGTGGTGTTGTAGGGTGACTGGGAATCGGTACTGTAATACTACAAGTTACTTCGCACCGGAGCTGCCCATAGCACTGATGAGCCTTGCGTGCGGTCAGAGTACCCTTTTCACAGGCCAATGCCACGAAGAAGCCAAAATCTGTGGACATGATTACGACGCTTGCTTCACCTGTGAAAGTAAGTGCTTCCTTGGTGTGCCTGTATGTCTGTTCATCTGTCTGTCTGGCTGGCTGGCTGGCTGGGTTTCCTGCCTGCATCAATTTCAATAATCAGTAAAATGTTGCAACCTATCATTAGCAAAGTGAACAATGCAACATTGTAGTCATTTTGTACCATATATATCTTCGTTCCATCGTAACCGCATCAAGTGTGTACACCTTTCAAACTTCAGTATCTTTCTGTCAACTGCCATTTTGCCTTTATTATTTTCACTACGCAAAATAGTGCAATACACTTATTTGCACTTTGCATATATGTATTTCATTGCAGATGTGTATTTCTGTGAAAACAGTATTAACGTTATGACACCAAAGCCAAAAGTAATGTTAAGTTACCTTAAACAGGCCTCAGATTCCACCAAATGGCACCTTTATAAAAAAAATCCGAAGGGGGGGGGGGGCGGTGATGATGAATTTGGACCTCATTATTTTGTTTAATATTAGTTAATTCTTTTTATCTATTTTCTATCTACTTCATTCATTTATTTTCCATTTTCTTTTTTTCATTTCTATTATTATATATATTATTTTTGTGTTTTTTTTTTTGGGGGGGCGGGGGGGCAGGTCGCAGAATGTATGTGGGGGAGAGGGGGGTTAGGGGATGAAACATTTGGTTTTTAGGTATGAGACAGTGACTAAATTCCAAACATTCACATTCAGCGCGCGATTTTTGAAGACCACTATTTTGTATACATTATACCTACATCTCTCTCTCTCTCTCTCTCTCTCTCTCTCTCTCTCTCTCTCTCTCTCTCTCATAGTCTCTTCACATCCCTCAGCGTGCCGCCTGCGCGATCTGCCTGACATCCCCAACAGCAACGTGGAGGTGATGGGGACGAAATTCCAGGACATGGTGGCGTTCCCCTGCCTGGATGGCTATGAATACCCGGATGGCAGCCAGAACCAGACGGTCACCTGCGACTGGGACGAGGCATGGACAGCCCCAGCCTTCACTGCATGCCAATTGCGTATGACTTTCATGTTTGCTTGCATTATACATCATGTGATTACCACCCAACCATATACTCATGGAATAAGAAATGGTTTTTTTTTTATTTATTCATTCATCTATTTACTTTGCCATATTTACAAATAAAATTTACAATATAAATTACACATAATTAACAATAATTTTAAAAACATTAGAATTTTTAAAATTACCGTAGTAGATGGTAGGCCGGCGTGGAAAAAAGTGGATTACTTATCAAGTGCCACACCATGTGTAATTGTCTATGTTCTAATCACAGTTATTTGAACTACATTCACAGTTCTTTAAACTATATTTAAACATTTTTGTGTAATATACTAAGAGGGTTACAACGCAATTTTAAAAAGAGGGAGCAATAATAAAGTACATACTAATTACGTGTCAAATTAATTAATCATATTTTTCTATACAATAATTCTTGAATAGATATTTATATGTAACATACGTTTGGGCTGCTTTGATGTTATTTGGTAAAAGTTTCCAGGCCTATGGGAATGTACTCTTAAAACAGTTTGTATTAATTTTACATGTAATTCTGAAATCATTTTTGTGTCATGTATTATGGGAATTTTATGCCAAAAATGCTGAAAATCACAAATATTCCCATAAATATCCACTTTAGGGACTCAAAATTCGTACATGGCACCAGACATGTAAACAACTGGGTATGAGGATTTCAAAAATAGTTTCCATTTCTTTCTATAAACAGCTGACAACTTTTTATGATAGAAAAAAAGTTTTAAGGTGCAATGATTTTTATGATAGAAAAAGGTTTTAAAGTGCAATGGTTACGCCATTGCCATTTTAGTTTAATGATATATATTATGTATCTGGGGAACAGCCAATGCTAATATTTTAAACCAAGTAATTGTACTACAGAAGAAAATAATAACAATGATTTGTGGAATAATAAGGAGAGAACATACATCTCCATTATTAAAGAAGTATAACATTCTAACAGTAACGGATATTTATAAATTCAAGATCTGTTCAACTGTATTTAAAATAACAACAGGTGATTTGCCAAATGTATAGTGGACAAACCTTTATAAAGGTACTGATATTCATTCTTATAATACACGAAACAAAAGTGATTTCCGTGGTACATGTAAAATTAAAACTAATTATTCTAAAAGTAATTTTCGATATGCTAGTGCTAATTTATGGAAAACTTTACCTACTGATGATAAAATAGCTAAAACTGTAGAAAGAATCCCCATCAGAAAGTATAAATTTGTTGACCGCTAGGGGTTATATTGTTTGTTTAACAGAGAGCAGGTACGTCAGCAAAGCGCCGCCACAGGTGTGGTCTCACCCTGAAAATTAGAGCATTGCACTTTTAAATCTTCACTTTATCAAGTTTATGTGAAAACAAATGTACTCTCATTTGCATGCAACATAGTGATGTAATCTTTCCCTCCACTGCTCTCAGCCGATCTGCCGGGGGTAAGCTCTGTATGTGATGTGCATGGTTCTCTCTTTGCAGTGCCACCTCCAACCACCACCTCTGCAGACGAACCCACAACAGAAACAGTGACAACAACCACTGCAGCAGCACCCACCACATCCACGGAGTCAACTACAGATCCCATCATCACCACCACCAACGCTCCACCAACCACATCCAGAGAACTAACCACAGATCCTATCATCACCAACAACACTCCACCGACCATGACAGGTTTGATTGATTTATAGTTTATTAACAACTCTCGTACTATCTCACCACCAAGCATATGCCTTCAATTGCTAAATATCGATACTTGATTGAAGAAGATATGTTATAAAGAAGGGTTGTCAATAATTATTGAATACATACTACACAGTATACAGTATAACCGCTCTCTCAAAACCACCAATATGGACGAACCTCAAGTGGTCTCAACAGAGAGGTGGTCTCTTTAAGGAGAGTTCATGTTAATTTCTTTATGAAGGTGCAGGACCGTGAAAGGAGGTCTCATTATAGAAGTGATCTCAATAGAGGGGTTGTCGTAGTTGGAGGTCTTACTGTACTATACAAAGTATACCTCGACTTACACCTGATAATGGCTTAAAACTCACCAGAATACTCATACACATACACACATACACGCATACTGACAGTCATTTTTTGTAGCCAGCTTCTTACATATCAGTTTACACTCAGTACTTATCATTTAGAAGTTTACTTATAGCACCAAGTCAAGTACTAATATGTCTCACCACTTTGCTCTCTCATTCTCATAAGATGTTTACTATTCTGATAACATCCATGTAATTATTGTAGTTGCTAGCACAGTGGCCTCTGAAGCAGCCACCACAGAGACAACAGAGTCAGTGACCACATCTCTCCCAACCACAGAGACAAGTACAACAGGACCTGATACAGAAGCCCCGGCCCTCGACTACAGCTGTGAGCTGCCTTATTTGACAAGGAAACGTTTAGGTGAAGGATTCTTTAATCTTTACACAACTATTTATCTTTGTCTAACAAAGCAAACAACGTAAATGATGACAAGATTCTACTGATGATATACATTATCACAAATGTTACTTTAACCAAAGAAGGCAAACACAAATGACAACTAAGACTATGAAAGCCAACCCATGAAACCTCTGTGCACACATATAGATAGGTTATCATACGAGTCAGGGTGAGAGATCAGACAATATCTCACTGAGTGTATTCGCTGATCTCACGCATTCTGTTAAACCTCACACTCATTGAGATATTTTCTGATCTCTCACCCCACTTGTATAATTACATTTTTTCTACAACGCTTATTTACCATGTTAGCATGTCTTAAACATTGTAGTGTAGATACCAATTTTCTATCTCAGATCTCAATCAGAATCGAGTATTTTCAGTAAACACGACAGAACTCCAGCCACTGATGTATGTACTATCCCATCTTCCAGAAGACGCCCTGTTCAAGTCCATCCGCTTGGAGGCCCACACCGCTGTGGGGCTGCCAGCCCTGGCTGTGTACTCCCAGCATGACACAGACTCCTGCTCACTGCGCTGTGTCGGCGACATCCGCTGTCTCTCCTTCTACAGCAACGAGGACGCCGGCCTGTGTGAGATCTTCCCCTCCCCGTGTCCGTATGGGCTCAAGGCGGGCAGAGGGTGGGTGTTCTACACACTGTGGCAATAGACACTCAAGTTTTCTCATTGAATACATTGAATACTGAATACTGGAGTGGGTTCAATTCCTAGCACGTGTTACATGATGTAGTTACATAACATATATCGCTGTCGATCAGACAGGCATTTTCAAACTAACACCCACAAAGTGTCTTAGGTGGCAATTCGTAACCAACAGATTTGCACCGAGACTCACTATATTGTCAGTCTTGATTATGAACTGCTTCAAATTCGTTCTAAAGGTCGGCAGAGAAGGTCATGAGTAACTAATAAGCACAATCATCACGATTTAAATGCACAAAATTGTCAATATGTGCGTCTTAAGCCAGACCAGTTGGGTAATTGCGTCTATGATCTATCCAAGTGCTTTCTATAAGCAAATTACCAATCTATTTAATTCATTTCTAGCAGTAGAACATTGTACATGATATACAAAAAGCAAACGAAAACTGATGAATCTAATGAATACGGAAGTTAAAGGATTGCACAACATCTTCTGTTATAGGAGAAACATATGTGAGATTTGCAAGCCTGACCCCAGAGGTCCTGGTATTGGGTTGTCAAGTCCCATTTTCTGTCTGAAAAGCATCATTGGTCTAGTCTTAGTAATATATATCCATTAATTGAAGATATCAGTGTGAGACTGAGAGATTATAAATGGTTTCTATTGCATATTATCCATACACCATTGGACATTAGGATGTCCCCATGCTGGTGTGTTTTAGTGATGTTCTAGACGTGTTGGATTGGCCCTTGTAAAGTTTTCGGGATCCAGTTCCTCAAATAGCCAGAGCAAACGGTGAAATAATTAGGCAAGTCGTGTTAAAAGCGTGAAATTTGGCACAGATGAGGAGAAACATATATCTTTAAGATTTGGATGTGGAGGCATCGCAGCTTTTGCCTCGTTTAGGTTTGGCGGCCATTTTGTTTCCGCCATTACGATTGAACACATTTCTGCTAATATCTTTGTATCTAAAAGAGATATCAATGTCAATGTAGTATATTTTCCTATGTTTTTAAGGTCAATCATTAACATAAACAGTATAAAAGATTATTTGAATGGAGTTTTATTGCTGGAAATCATATATCATGGTACCCATAACTGTAAATGGTACCCGTAATTGGTAACAAAAGCTGCATATTCAGTCAGTTAGTAGAGATGCACTCCCCATCAGGAAAGCACACAGCAGTGCATTTTAAGTTAGCTTTTTTACACTTGTATCTTACATTGCACCCCTTTTGCATCCACAACATAATAACTCCTGTGCTGACGTTATGGACGGTGGTAAAGTTGACTCCTAATGGACTCCAGCCAATACCATGTTTCCAGCCCCATTGCGTAGGAGATGGCAGACTTTGTACTCTATTCCGAACAAATGCACCTTGAAATGATTCTCTTGCATTATGTTGTTTCAATACATCTAGAGTTGGTGGAATATGTTTCGTGTTACATGTATTTGTCACTTTTTTACAAACGGTTCAATACTGCTAGAGTTGATATCTTTAGCTACTGGAAATACTGCAAATAGGGGTTGGTCATGATAGGTATTTGGCCTAAATTTATTTTTTTCAACAGCTAGGTTGATTTCATCCAATGAGTCACTGATTATTGCAACTGAATGTGATTTTGACTTTGCAGAGAAAAGTGGAAGCTTTGCTGATATTGCAGGGTACAAATAAATGACCTCTGCACCTTGTGACTGAAACTGTTCAGTGTGATAAGCAGACCAGGATGAAAAGCCAAGGGTGCCCACCTGGGTTTCGTAGGCATGTAGGATCTATATGAAATTGTATAAACAAAACACTTTGGTTGTCTCTGGGTTACACCTAGATAAATTTCCCAAAGGTGGAGAATACTCATGTGCTGTAATACTGTATGCCTGCGAAGGGTAGCGTAGCCTATCACAAGACCTTTAAATGATCGGACATGAATCTATTCGAGCTAGAGGTTGTCAAAATTGTACTTGCTCTTAATCTTTGAACTTATTATGTATGGTTGACATGGGTGGTTTATGCAATAATAGAAATAAACACTTAGATATAAGGTCTTTTAAAAGTATAGGGGTAGCGAGACACTCCATTTACTGTGGCAGTTGTGTATGCTGGGTACACAAAAGGTGCAGCGGAATTGAGGGTATTCTCAATCCTGATCCTGACTACATATCCAAGGTGTAAGGCTAATCAAGGAGGTCAACAATAGGTGAACACAAGTTAGAGGTTGTGAGAGTTTTGTTACTTAGGTGATATGTTGTCCAGTGATGGAGACTGTGAGTTAGCTCCAACAGTGAAGAAATTGACAGTATAAGCCACTGCCCGGCCTTGTGCAATCACCACCTTCCACTTGACAGCTTCGTCCTTGGGGTGACGCGGCAAGCAGTAGCCCACCTACGACCCCGGGGTAGTCTTGCGCTTCTCTACGACAGCTCCTCGTTGTGTTCAGTAGCTCTCCACATATGTCAAGGCCTGGCTTTCGGTCACCTACTGCTGAGATGGTGTTCACCCCCTGGGTTTCAAGAGAGAACTCTTTACGAGGACTTCACACCAGGCAGTGCTGACACGCAGTGCTTCAGGCGTACCCCACACACAGCCACGTGGGACTATGTCAACAAGAGGGAAGAAAGCCACAGGCAAGCCTCAGTGGTACAAGTGAATGAGGGTTTACTCTGAATAATAGGTCAACAACCCTACTTGCCCATCCAACCCAACAGAACCTCCACACGACGCCACCTCATTATTGACACCTCCTCCATAATAACTCCATTTGTCGCAGGTCCAAATCTCTCTCTACAGCGACCACAATGAACCTTCATAATGAGACCGCCTCTCTATAGAGAGCACTTGGGATTAGTCAAGAAATGGGCTTATTGAGCGGTTCTACTGTAGTGACTTGCTCAGACACACGGCGGCAGTGGCTGCGGGAGTCGCGACTCACCGCGCTGCCGTGTGGGACGAGTGTGTGCGTGTTTGCGCATGTGCATAAAACACACTCACCAAATGCGGAAACCAGTTGAGCATTGAGGTTCGAATAAAGGGCATTTTAATGCCATATCTGATAGCGAATTCTACACACAATGGAGCTGGAAGTTACGCACCAGAGACCTGTCGTCCGTGGTTATTGATATCATACCAACTGGCAGATGTCATTAATTTTGTTCTAGGAATAATGGATGACAAATTGTAAAACTTGGGGAAAACTTTGTCAATGTCAAAATATATGGCGGGATCGCCACTCGATCGAGGACTGGTAGCCGCGTATAATCCGCTAACTATTTCATAAAGCGTAACCAAATCAATACAGTACAGTACAACGTACCGTAACGATAAGATCAATAATCCTACACTTTCGATAAAGCGTGAACGCTGGATAGAATATCCGCCGTTCGATCCGCGGAATAAAAAAGCTAACTAAATCAATAAAAACAGTACAAATACCAGCCGTGATAAGATCAATAATCCTACACTCGAATAAAAGAGAATAAAGCGGGAAAGACAGCCCGGCGGACATCGAATAAAATTAGACTGTCTAAATCAACCCATACAGTACAACTACCGTGATAAGATCAATAATCCTACACTCCCACGGACCTGACCCGACCCCCCGCAGCGGCTACCTCAACAAAATCGCCCAAGAGCCCCTAGAAGAGTGGCCGCGATATTGACGCCGAAGTCGTAATGGTTGCTAAAGCCAAACCATATTAGTACACATATTAGCATGTTCACCTTTTACTCATCCACGCGCAAAGAACTGGAATTGGAGCTTGAAAAAAAAAATACCTGACTGGATTACCCCGCAACCACACGCCTCCCAAGACCACCCCCGAAATATTATAGACTATCTCGCCTCACCAGAGTTATAAGGCAGAAGTCGTTAAAAAAAAATACACGTTACCATCCTCGCCGATTCGCTATTATAGGACTACCCCTCGCTCTCACCAGAGTTATAAGGCAGAAGTCCACGAGGCGCAGCTGTCGCGGGCGGCCAGAATAGAAAAGGAAGCCGCCGAGCTATTTAAACAATCCCACATCAAAAACGCCGCTGATCTGACCTCTACGCTTACCGTGCAAAAATGCTATAGTCGTATAGTGACGTGTTACAGTTGTTATATACTAAGCTCAATTAAGCGCCACAGATATTCGTGTGTTTAATCACATTACAAACCACAGATGTACACACCACGTTTGACCGCAAGACACCCTAAAATCAACCAAGATGTCCGCATATATAATGGTTTCACATTTTACAGATTTGTTGCCAATATTTTACTCGTATACAACCCACACACAAATGCAGCAGTAACTTCCCTATTTTAAAAACCAGTTTTTGGACATTACGCACCCGAGTCTACCCTCTGCTGTGTGAGAGTATGCGCCATGTAAACTGTAAAAATGAATAGTCGGCAGTTTGGTGATTTTCCGCACAAACTA
>CM032663.1:9991789-10030749 GCA_019095985.1 Streblospio benedicti
TATCAAACTTTGATGCACGGATCTGTGTGCACTGCACCGTGCACCCTTCTAGTATTTTGTTCTTGCCATTCTGTGAGCCTTTGCTCGTGCGAAATTCACACATACACTTTCCCCCTAAAACCTAGATCTGTCAGTGCATGGGTATTAATAAAATAAGCCCCTGTAACAGCTGTTTATAACACGCACAGGATGACATCGGTACTGCTTTATGTGAATCAGTGGACAGTGCTGTTGATGAGGAACAGAGGAGGAAAAACGACCTAGAGCGGCTGACAGAGCCTGCTTTGAATTATGGTTTTGAAGTAATTTCCAATGTACCATATGATGGGGATTGCTTTTTCCACACCATTTGCACTCTTCTGGGTACTCAGCATCCGGACAAACTTCGTCGAGACCTTGTGTCCTTTTTGAAAACAAAGGTTTGTTATTGAACATGTATCTGCTATCTAATGATATCCATTTTAAAATATTTGCTGTTTGTTCGGTATAACACTTATGATTGGTCTTGTCTGTCTGGTTTGCAATTGTAATTCGTTTCCCTAACATTTATACGTTGCTACGCAGTGACTGCACACTGCCAGTGACATCCTGCGAGTGTGAACGAAGCTGGAGTGTTTTGCGTCGGCTTAGCAACTACATGCACTCCACCATGGGCCAAGAGCGAATGACCGCCCTGGCCCTGATGCACATACACTATGCATATCCAGTCGACTTGGATGTTGTTTTAACAAAATTTATGCAGTTGCATCCCCGAAGAATGCAACTTGGAAATTTAATTTTCCAGTGATAGTTCTGGGTCGGGAATTTCAGGGCTACTATGCCATTTGGCATAACAGATTGACTTGCGTTACACTGATAGCTGATTTTTCAATGAATGATTAATAGAGTCAGATTTATCGTAAACTTGGAATGTAATACTGTCGTTATAAAGGATATATGAATTTATTCTGGGTCAATTTTAATCAATTTTATTCACCCATATTCCAGATTGTCAACTAAAATAGAATTTTGTCAGTGTTAAACAATTTATTGCAATTCTAGTACTGTGTGGGAAGACTTAAACTACATGTACATGTATTCATTTTATTATCTGTTTGTTCTAGTTCTATGTTCTGTGTTATATGGCATAATTAGATAGTTTTTAAAATCTCAAGTATCAGGAAATCCAGCCATTTTGTACTGCATTTTCAAAAACATTTCGCATAGGAGAGAGCGTTCCGCCAACATTATACACATAAATAAGAAATATGCTCCTCTAACTGTATCCATGCCAGGTGGCATGAATATTGTAGATCTAGTTTTTTAGCTATGGCCAAATCTTTGTAAATTTTTATCCAGAGCTCAGATCACGGTAAAAACTGAGGAGGCATTTTTCTCTTCAAAAACCTGCATGCGGTAAAAACTGAGGATATCTGTTTACAAAGAGCAATGTTTACATGATCTATCATACATTTTGCTTTTCATCTTTGTAGTATATGCTGTACTAGTATATCAAGTTTGCAAGTACACACATATAGTTTATACTTATGTAATTATTGATTATCTATATATTTATTTGTTTATATTTAGGTCCATAGTATAGTACTAGTATTTTCATTCTTTATCCTAGACATTAGTGACACTGATATTTATTTATTTTAATATATAATCTATATAAAAATATTTTTTTTTTCAGTTTAGCATGGACTCACCATCACCTGCTATTATGGATTACATGTATGAAGGTAATTGACATTGAGCTGTAAAATATAGTTTCAACTAAAATTTTATCCAAACTGTATTCATTCAGTAATTGTAATCTCATAACACAACTAATGTCTAGAGCTTATAATGAGTAAGATTTGTGGACACACTTGGTCAGACATTTTTAAAAAAAAGCAGGGTTGGTATCAAAACCCTATTTTAACTGGTAAAATGGTACAACTAGATCATTCAGACCATCAGGTGTTATGATTTCCATCAAAGTTTTATATAACAATCCGTATTGTAATGGCTGTTTTGTCATACTCATAAATCTACTTTTCAAAAACTCTGACAATCAAGATAAGTTTTTCAATTTTGGAAGAAACTCCAGCTGCAGGTGATGGTGAGTCCATGCTAAACTGTACTTGCTGTACTTGCTGTACTTGCAAACTTGATATACTAGTACAGCATATACTACAAAGATGAAAAGCAAAATGTATGATAGATCATGTAAACATTGCTCTTTGTAAACAGATATCCTCAGTTTTTACCGCATGCAGGTTTTTGAAGAGAAAAATGCCTCCTCAGTTTTTACCGTGATCTGAGCTCTGGATAAAAATTTACAAAGATTTGGCCATAGTGTGACAAAACAAAGGGTTAATGTTTAGGCCATCCAGTGCTGGCCAAATGAACTTCCAACTTTGCACCATACAATGACGTTATTAACATTCAACTGTCCTTTAACATAAGTTTCACATTGGTGTTTCAAATCAGGTAATTGTAGGAAATCAGCAGCCTCAATCACACCTTTAACATGTTCATACTCCACTGAAATTGTGAATGTGTACATATACTGAATGATTGCTTCAATAACTTTAGGAGAAAAATTATCCAAGTTAGTTTCTGCTATCTGTGTTTCTTTCATTTCTGACCTCATCATGGCCCCAAAGTATGGGCTGGTTGCTGCGATGACCACCTTATGGCAGGGTATGCACTTATCTCCCACCTTAAGAGTGAAGTCAGTGAGGCATGACGATTGCTGTAGCTCGTACAGATGGTTGTGGTGTTGTCCACAGGCGCCTACCTGTCTGCTCACTGTCATGGGAGGGTGGCTTGAGGTGTCAGCCATGCTGGAATGGAGAAGATTGTTAATTATTTGAAACAAGTTTTGCATCTTTGCAATCTACTATCGTATGCTGTTGTAAATTGATAGTATTTGTATGCATATGTTCAACATAATATGCATACGATGTTAGACGCAACACTAAGTCATTGTCAATGCTTCCTTTACGAAACTATCTTGTTCTTATGTATTGAAAAATCTGTGGTAACAATTCATTTGTGATGCATTCCTACCATCCTCATAAACAGATATCCAGGAAGGGGGTGCATGTCCACCACCTATGCCACCAAAATATCTTAATTTCTTAGGTTTTTGGCATGTCCACTATCCATCACGAGGTTGACGCCCATGAAATGTTTTAATTGCGCCGCCCCCTTTATTAAAAACTGGATCTGCCAATGGTCCTCAATAACTTGCAATCCATTTATGCATGAGGCTAACTGGGCAAAACGCCTTGATTCAAGGATCATCGTCATCCTATATATTAATACGTTAATTTTTGGACTTTGTTCGGCTATCTCCTCTTTAACCCGACTAGCTGGACGCCATCTGACTACAGAAGATAGTTAATGGTAATGTGTAGTTTTGCACGAATATTTTTTTTTCATTTTCAAAATAGTCCTGATGGTTGTTAATTCGCGGTTTTATAACAAAAATAGCAGACAGCGGCAGCCATGACAGCGTTATGTGGAGTAGTGTGATGTCATAAAGACGCCAAAGGCGTCACATGAGTTCAAATACTAGGGATTACCACTACTTTGTCAATTGGGCTATGTGTACATCAGAACTTTCAATCAAGACCACCTCTAAAAATACACCACCCCTATTCTAAGATGATTTACAACAGTACCAACTCTTCATAAAATAGACCACTGCAAACGTCCCTAAAGAAACCACCCCTATATAAAACCACTTGACACCAATCCTTGGGCAGTCTTAATAGGGATGTTCTACTGAAGTGTGTGAGAATATCTTTGCCATGGAGAGCATTATGTTCCCATTACCATAGACACTTATCTTTCATTCCATGTCTTTTGCATATTACATGCCAAGTGCATTTTCAGTTATCAATGTCTTACTTGAGATATACTTATATGAGCTTTAAGTCGGAGTTAATCCAGGTAGTTCTCCGTCTGCGCCAAGTATACTACATCCAAGCTAAGAAATCCATAGCTTGATCTGTTGCTTGACTTCTTGCCCTCATTGCAAAAGATTCCACATTGTGATGTAAGAACTTCCCTATCTCAATTTACCTTCAGTCTTAAAGGTGGTTCCAAAACACTCTTTCTCCATGTCATACTTGATACTTGGAAGGTGCTATGTGGCTTCAAGCAGGATGAGAGGTTTCTAATGTTAATACCGGTGTGTGCTATCAAGTCAGGGGTGCAGTCAGGATGAGAATCATGCTATCAGGACTTGGCAATCGGTGGAGAGGAGCAGGACAAGGGTGGGTGCTATTGGGATGATGGGTGGAAGGGGATGGTGTAGACCAGTGGTGAAGACCCAAACTGCGTAATATGTATTTGTTGTCAATTAGTAGTCTGGGGATAGGGGGGATGTTGGCAGGTACAGACAGGAAGTGAATGGGTGGTGTCACCCATGCAGACATTGCAGAGTGGCCTTTATTTTCGGATGGTTGGTGTCATCTTCTTTTCTTTTCACCATCGACTGTTGTTATGTGGTTCGGAAAACCTCCGCCAATTAATCATACTTGATGCTTATGTTTGCTGTGTAGTTACTGTGTTAACATTATTTATGTGTTTGCAGTTTGTACTCTCTAAATAAGAATACTTATAGCCAATGTTAGGGAAAAAATCACGCTGCCATTGATTTTCACTGACTATTGCAGAGGATGGTCACCCTACCATCTTTACATATTCAAAGAACTGTCTTTGAATGAATGACGCCTTGGCTTGATCTCGGATGTTGTGTGTATGGGGATGTTGTCAGGGTGCTTTCAGGATGGGAGGTGGTGCTGTCAGGATGTGGGCAAGTGTTGTCAGGACAAGGGTGCTAGAAAATAAAATGCTGTAAAAACATATCTACACTCACCAAATATGTCTTTTTTCTATGCACATGGAGGGCATTGTGTTCCCATTTGCATGGACACTAACATTTCCTCCCTTAGATTTTCATTTTACATCCCAAGTCAATGCATTTCACCGATGATTTAGTTGGGATCTACTTACACGATTACGTAACAGGAGTGATTCAATTTGATTCTCAGCATGCCTCAGTGACCACACGGGTATAAGCTAGTATCCTATATATTAATACGCTATTTTTTACTTTGTTCGGCTATCTCCTCTTTAGCCTGACTAGCTCGACGCCATCTGACTACAGGAGATCCTTCATGGTACTGTGCAGTTTTGCACGAATATGTTTTTCATCTTTGAAATGGCCCTGATGGTGGTTAATTAGCGGTTTTATAACAAAAATAGCAGACCGCGGCAGCCATGACAGCGTCGTGTGGAGTAGTGTGATGTCATAAAGATGCCAAAGGCGTCACATGGGTTCAAATACTAGGGATTACCACCACTTTGCCAATTAGGCTATGTGTACAATAGAACCTTCAATCAAGACCACCTCTATAAATACACCACCTGTATTATAAGATGATTTATAACAGTCTCAAGTCTTCATAATAAGACCATTGCAACCGTCCCTAAAGAAACCAACCCTATATTAAACCACTTGACGCCAGTCCTTGTGCAGTCTTAGTGGCAAAACCCATAGCGACGTACGGCAGCCGTACGTTAGCAGTACGTCAACTTAGACCCAATACTCCAATGCATTTTACATAAGGTAAAACCCACAGTGAAATTCTGCCGGACGGCAGCGGACCGGTGCCGTACGGCAGATTTCTCGATTGCCTCGGGGGGCAATTGATACGAACGAGCCGTACGGCGTCTTACAGCGCCGTACGGCGTCTTATGGGTTGCTTTAGTAACTTTTCTATTGGGTAAAACCCATACTGACGGATTGGTATCAAATATAGCCTTACGACAAATCACCTTAGCACACCTGTAAATAATCCTTTATATATATATAATTATGCGTTTATAAGTTGATTAAATGCTGTGTTTCAAACTTATTTTACAATGATATTGTGTGCTTCAATTTAAACTCAGATAATCATCACATACGACAACTTTTCTACGTTTATAGTCTAGTTATGTTCATGTAGATCTATTTCTTTGTAAAGTGACGTAGACAGACGTTTGGTGAGATGGTGTTTATATTATAGTGACTATACTTTTTCTTGTTAATAATGACAATAATTATGCTAAGATGCATAATTTAATAATGACAATAATAATACTAATATCCATAATATTTAAATAAGATTCATAATAATCATGTGTGCTAAATCCAGCAGCCATACGTCAACTAATCTGATCCGTCTCTGTGGGTTTATAATCGCCGTACGGCAGATTAGACGTACGGCAGCCGTACGGCGACCATCCGTTGCTGTGGGTTTTGCCCCTTAATAGGGATGTTCTACTGAAGTGTGTGAGAATATCTGTGCCTTGGAGAGCATTATGTTCCCATTATCATAGACACTATTTTTTCATCCCATAGCTTTTGCATGTTAGATGCCAAGTGCATTTTCAGTGAACAATGACATCTTTGAGATATACTTATTTCGAGCTTCAAATAGGAGTTAATCCATGTAGTTTTTTTCTGCGCCATGTCCACCATTTTCACAAAGGTGGGTGCTTGACGAAAAGAGTGCTGTACTCATTTCCTACACTTTACTCAATATATCCCTTTCATATGTCCATGGAATGAATTATACATAAACACTAACTTTTCCTACCTTAGCTGTGACTAGAATGACTTGGCTGAGACCTAATTGTACACACATGTACATGGACTGACTGTTTCTGTAGTCACGCTATAGTAATCAGTACTATGGATGCTTGCAAGATTAATATAATTTATTACTATTAAGGTTGGACATAATGGACAGAACCTAAGTATTAAAAGGACTATATATGTGTATTGTGTAAGTATCAACATGTGTCTGTATCTGGGCTATGCCAATGTGTATGTGACTTCAAGCAGGATGAGAGGTTGGTAATGTTAGTACTGGTGTGTGCTACCAAGTGTGCTCTCAAGTCATGGGTGCTGTCAGGATGGGAAGAATGCTATCAGGACTTGGTGATCAGTGTCAGATTTAGGGCTGAGCTTTTTTAGGACAAGGGTGGGTGCTATCAGGACGGTGGGTGGGAGTGGATGGTGTAGACCAGTGGTTAAGACCCGAACTACGTAATATGTATTTGTTGGTAATTAGTGGTCTGGTGATGGGGGGTGTTGGCAGGTAATATCAGGAAGTGGGTGGGTGGTGTCGAAATGCAGACATTGTGGAGTGGCCTTTATTTTTGGATGGTTGGTGTCTTGACTTTCGTTTCACCATCTACTGTGTTTGTAGTTTGTACTCTTTAAGTAATAATACTTATAGCCAATGGTAGGGGGGAAATCACAATGCCTTTGATTTTCACTGACTATTACAGAGGATGGTCACCCTGCAACGTTTACATAGTAAAAACTGCCTTTCAATAAATGACGCCTTGGCTTGATCTTGGATGTTGTGTGTATGGGGGATCCTGTCAGGGTGCTTTCAGGATGGCTGGTGGTGCTGTCAGGATATGGGCAAGTGTCGTCAGGACAAGGGTGTTTGAAAAGTAAACGCCGTAAAAAACATATATATATATACAGTCACCAAATATGTCTTTTTTCTATGCCCATGGAGGGCATTGTGTTCCCATTTACATGGATACTAACATTTCCTCCCTTAGATTTTGATTTTGCATGCCATGTCAATGGATTTCACCAATAATTTAGTTGGGATCTACTTATGCGATTATGTAACTGGAGTGCTTCAATGTGATTCTCAGCATGCCTCTTTGACCACACGGGTATAAGCTAGTATGCATTAATATCAGTGGCTCAGCCATTTACCGTTGACAATATTGCTATGTTGCTAAAGCAAGTAAGTTAGTCTTGTTAGTCAAACTCTTCGATTAATAAAGAGCTTTAAAAATGTCTTCAACATACAATATAAATAGAATACCTTAAGTATTATGCACCGCAAATGTCACGTACATCTGTTGCGACTAAGTGTACAATGGTTAATAACGAAAGCAAAAAATGAATGCTTACTAGGTACTTATAGTCATACTCAATTTAAGTATATTTACAAAAGTCAAGTGCTATCATGGAAAGTCCAACATCCAAATAGATGTGGCGGTCTGTTTGCATTATGGTCTTATATTAACAAAGAGACAACCAATTACATGAAGGCCATACTGTTTTATTGTTTATGTTGAATTCCAATAATATTTGTGGATTTAAGACTGCCTTTATCACACTTGCCTGTCCCGTTATTGTTATTTGATTGAGGGTTGATTAACTGGTGTTCATATCAAAACATCACAACATGGCAATAGCATGACATGACATGGCATAAGAATAAATAAATTAACAAACAATGAACATATAACACCAATAGACGTGAATCAATGTGAATAGTCCTACCAGGAACTACTGGAGTGGGGCGTCTATATAGATTCGAGGGATATATTTACACGAATTCATGTTCATAGGTAAAATTATCACATACCGAGAGTAATCACTGCATAGCAAATGGAGTGGAGGCAAATAAAACGGCAGCATTGGCATAAAATAGGTGATTAACAGAACAATCATTTATCAAAACACACCCACATTCAACTATATTAAGATTTACACTATTATCATCAGTACAGTCATTGTTATCGATCGTCACATCTCACGGCTATATACGCAGTATGTAGTTGGTATGAACAAGGACTTGTAAAGTCCAAGTGAATGATCGAGCCGTGAAAGTCGATGATGAAACATTGTAGAAAAACGGTGACAGTATGCTACCTTGGCGAACTCCAATAATACTATTTTTAATATACAGTTTTCTCAGATTTAACTAATTTCACAGCACAAAAGCACATGATTTCATCTCCATCATCTTCTTTGCAAACATTACAAAGTATTTCTCCTCTTTCAAACCCAGAGAACGTTTTCTAAATACTGATAAATTAGAGTTGGCCACACTAAATTTAACAAAACGTACTTTCTTTATTCCAAGTCGAAAAATCAAAATATTTTTCAGGTGTTATTTTTGTTTTAAACAATCTATCAGTCAAACAGAAATCATGGCAATAAATATCCTGTCAAAGCTTGTTACAAAGCACGTTGAGATACAGTGTTAAGCCTCAATCTGAAAGTCACAATGGCATTCTTCTGACACATTACAACAGGGGTCTCCAAGATCTTTTTTAAGAACAACAGGTAAGTTTTAGAGTCTGTTACATGATATGGTGGGCGAGACCCTACCCTGCGCCCCGGGGTCATTGGTCAACTAAGGTTGAGTCCAGGGGTTCCAAATATCTAAAAATGTTTTTGCCAAAGGTTTTATGTGCAACTGTTTTTATCAGAAAGCAATGAATAAGTACCGTGCCAGTATTATAATTTCTCATGAAAAACAAACGTGTCATATCATGAAAGACCTGGTTCGAACAAGAGTATCTGCCTGACTCGTCCAGATGATGGTTATTATGTGCACACTAAGGAAAATTATCATATTGATAATGTTATTTGAAAGTCTTTATGGAATCTGTCACATAAAAAATGCGGTTGCCATTCATTTTAGTTCAAACAGGGTTAGATTGTGTCTGTACATCTACTTTGCTTTAGTGACCAAATGGGTAGGGGGCACCTCGTGACCAAAAAGTTGTGGGTTCGATTTTTCGTCGGCTATGATGGTGGCTGTTGAGCAAGCTCATACCTAAACTGTGGCACACAGCTCTGTGGCACCTTCGTGACACCTACAATTGGTACAGACAGTTGGGTTTATGGATTGTGTGAGTGATAAGCATTGTGCGCTGAATGTCCTGCCGGTGCAAGTATATGAGAAATGATCAATTGATGAACACGCCAATGACCTTGTGTAAAATGTAAAGTCATGAGACGAAGACTATAAATGACCACATCTATTGACAGGTCGGTTTAATGGCGTTTGGATTCTGACCGCTTGACCTCATGGGGACATCATATTGATCCACATTCTACATCTAGGCGATCCCGTCGAGACACATACCAATTGGAATGTTATTTTTCAACATGTTACCAGTTTATCATGTATTACAGTCAGGGTCGTAGCTACATATGAAGAAGGGGAGGTAACTGCCTCTTATGTTGTTACGGGGGGTGTTTTGTCAAATCCCGAATGAAATTGAGAGTTAACGTATTTGTTTTTTATGCTCCAATAATTATATGATTACGTTTCATAAATCAAACGCGATGGAGATTTGAAGATCATCAGTATCCATACTTTACAAACGTCAAGGTGGGTAATCAATCATCACCCTAAGTGTTAGATCAACACCCTATCATGCAGCACCCCACCCTAAGTGTTAAAACATGGAGGATTCAAGATCAGCTCTCAAAACAAGCAGTACTTTGTCACAACATCTGATGAAAACGTGAAATTAACAAATATTGAGTGTAGATGCGGGAGACAAGGGCTATGGGGACCCGTGCAGGAATATGGTCTGTATGTAGTAGGTTATATATTGATAAAATTCTGTTCGTGACTTCATGGGAATCATTTTAACACTAAATATTACATTCTGTATTGGTACAACGCAATTCATACAATATGGCATATAATAAAAGCATGCAATGCTTATCTGATGAAACCACTAAAACCCCCATAGTCACACCATAAATAATGTATCAAAGCTTTCAAGATGACAACTATTACAATGTATGTCACATCTTTATCATCTACATCTACATCAGTTATATGACAGATCAATTCCATACGCTCAAAAAATTGACGTTTCTTAATTCAACTCAATTGATATTCCTGTCTGAGCGTACAATGTATTACATTACGCATGGTTTGAAATAGACATGCTGTACCTTATTGATTCATTATGCAACCGATGCAATCAACGCATTAGTGATGACAGTAATGGAATGTGTATACAAATGATGTCTTTGTGTCCACAAATAAGAGCCACAAAAAGATAGATGAACTCTATCGATAAAGAATTACTCACGTGTAGGTATGAGTTATTTCTAATCATAAAGGCCTAAAACTGTCTGCTGTTGATAGCGCATGTGGTCGGTTCATGGGAATCTCTTTCACACTGGACTAGTCTGTACATACAAGAGAATATCCTTATCAAGCCCATCTTTCCTCACCCCATAAGGTCATGGTCTTGGCCCGTCCTACGGGCCTGTAGTATCTAGCTAACTGTAACTTGCAAATAGTGAGCAGTAAGTGTGGAGCTAGTATAATTGAACAGAGCCATGGGATCCAGCATCGTGAGAAGGGAGTTATAACTTATATATACTATACAGTAAAACATCCAATGAGACCACCTCTCTATTGAGACCACCTCTATAATAACACCACTTTTCACGGTCCCAAACTCTGATAACGCTGCCAGAATAATCCTCTGTAATAATACCACCTTTCTATTGATACCATGCACCAACTAACACTGGTCCCTAAGGTGTTCTTAATATAGAAGGTTTACTGTATTCAATATATAAACACTATTCCCCCTCATTTTGTATTCTATATGAATACGAATAATGTTTGTATAGGAAATATAGGATATATATCCCACTCTGTGGCTCCATTATGTGCAGCGTAATACTGTTTCTGATATGTCCAACATGATATATCCATGAATGATTTCAATGATTGAAAGATTCATGAGAGCAAGAAATGCACAATATCTTATGATAAAGGCCTCTTGGTGACGTTCACGTAGATCCCTCCCTACACACCCAAAGGGGGGGGGGGACTATGGGGACATTTGCATGATACTTAATGTATGAATGATACAATCAAATCAAACACATTTTCAAGCATTTGTATTCTATGAGATTAAAATCATATGCATCCATATCCTTGAACGAGTTCATCGTGTTGGTAATGTGTACGTGTATATACAGTCATTTCTTGATAATCACAACACATTTAACTTACAAAAAACCCATTGGCAGTTTTGTCAGCTGCTGCTGACATCTTCAAACTGATCGACTGCGCATGACAGGCAGTCAACTGTCATTGACAGTTATGTAAAAACATCAGTATATTATATAAATACAACTCACATGTATATGTTTTTTGCATCAAACTTGCAATTTTTTGTCCTGGATTTTGTGAATGATGTTGACTTACTAATTGAACCAAACTCATGATGGGTAAATTATAACTAATTTTCAAATAATATACTCTATGGACAGTGATATAATCAGTGATACCATATATACACATGTCCCTCAATGTGTATTTTAAACCATAAATTTGTAACTTAACAAATGTCATGATAAAATGCAATATCAACAGTTTTTATTTTTGTTTGCTGTAATTTTTTATAATGTTCCCATCGCACTCTTCATATGTTCACCATCAGCTTGGGGTTGGGGTCACAATATGTTTAGTTCTTCCTGTCATAAGGACTATTGAAGTTCAACTTGGGGTCATTGAAAATAGTTCCAAAACTTAATCTGATTGATTCCGACATCGGGGCTGGACAACATGCACATTGGCATATGGTACGATTCAAATGCCCATTGGTTGACAATTTCCATGGTAGTTACTGTCCCAGGATACCAAGCATTCTCAACGACCATAACGTGAGATAACAGCATATAGTGGTCCATACTCAAGTTTTTCTGGCTAAAGGGTTTCATCATGCATTAGTTTTGGAAATAGTATGGCAATGGTATTTTCAGCCAATGGCAATCAATTTCAAGAGAGTGACAGTGGTATTATTTTTCAATTGCCACACATGTATCAAATCCTCAGATCAAAACAACCTAGTGTTAGATTTACGGAAGTTTGACACCTACGAATAAAGTCAAAGTCAAAAAAATGGCCTTTCATATAGTACCGTATTATAACTTAATGCCTAACCTATGTCATTAAAGACTGGTAAAAGCGTTTATCTTCAATATACAAGAAATTATAGAGATTAACAGTGATGCATGTTCAGATACGCTAGGTGATTTTCAATCTCAGTCTGCAAATAGAAATGCGCATTTATTTTAAAACTGGTAATTGTAAATGTGATATGCACTTTACGTATTCATTATCCACTCTATTCATAGGTGGGTCTCATCTTTGAACATCAAGATGGTGCCATCCACCAGGGGGATACAGAAAAAAACCTTGTAGTTATCGTACAAACTGCCGACTTGTTTGGTCTTCTTATGCGTATGTGTTTGCCATCAAGGCTCCCAGGCGTGAGGCATATTCCATTTCTGCTGGAACCTTTGAGACACTTGTAGCCATTCTTCTTCGTTTTTAAAAAACGTGACCACCTCTCTGCTAGCTCATCTTGAATTGCCTTACACACCTCGGGGATTATCACAGCTAAAAGGCGGCTAACTCGAAAACCGTAACTTAAAAGTAGGGTAGTTCTCACCTGTGGCCATGTATCTCAACAGTGATTGCCAATTTCAATCCAGGTGAGTGTGCTTTCCCTGTAATTGGTGTCCTGTTTATATTCTAATTAGTCCAAACCACAAGTTCCTGCAGGCAAAGACATGCGTAGGAAGTTGAAGTAACTATGGGTCTTCCACTCTCCAGCCATGGTTTAGGTGTGGTATTGAGTCTGCGGTCACAGACCCCCACGGATAACCCACCACTGCCTCCTCTTCCTGGGGGGTAGCCTTAATGGGCGTAATTCCAGAAAACTTCACGTGCTTCTTCTTCTTCTTCTTCTTCTTCTTCTTCTTCTTCTTCTTCTTCTTCTTCTTCTTCATCTTCTTCAGCATCTTCTAGATCGGGGATGGTACGTGTACTGTAGGTGCCCAACATCTGCTTGAGGTGGATGGTTGGCTATTTGGTTGTCTGGATAATAAAGTGCAGCCTGCTCTGGATGATTACTTGCAAGGTAAAAAGTATCATTATATTTATGCGTATTCCTGGTAATGTCTTTCATAAGTGTCACTGCCAGTCTCAGGCGCACCACATCATCAAAAGCCAGCATTGACATATTCAAAATTGTTTTTCAATTGTTTAAAAAATATACATACATACGTCCACTACACTTCGAGTGGTACCAAATTAAATGCAATCTTCTCGTTTTGGTCATTTATATACAGTCACCAGGGAGCCCTCTGTCCAGGCCACTGACACGCTGGCCCGGACGTCCTCACAAACGCCGCCCGTCGTGCGTAGACTACGGGACAGAACGCGCCCGTTTCCAGTATGCAAACGGAGGATATATTTCCCTATTCAACGCTTGCGCAGCCAAATAACGGCGTCCGTCAAAAACCCCAATAGAAAGTCATAGTAAAACAACCCGCCCGTCGCCTCTGGGCGTTGCGAAATGCTCTGTACGTCACGCAAACAGAGCCAAATGACTACGGTCTTGATATATCATGGTATCATGATACGTCCGGACACGCCTGGCAGAGCCTGAGCGGGCCTGAACGCAGCCAATTTGCGCGGACGCAGTTGAAATACTCCGCACAGAGTGGACGACGGACAGAGGAACGACGCCACGGGCCCAAACAGAGCCAAAAATCAGCCAAACGGGCCCAAGCGGGCATTTCCTCTGTCCGTTGCCTCCGGACGGCGGATTATCCATGATCAATACTGCTCATTCCGTCGGGAAAATCCACGCAGCGACTTCTCAGGAGAGGTGGCGTGGATCTTCGGACGGTTAACAGCAAACAGAGTGAAAAAAAACGGGCGGATTTAGCGTTGCGGGACATCCATTTTTTCGCATTTTTCGAAACCGGAGCCTTCTCGGTAATAAGGGGTTAAGAAAGACCAAGACACGAATTATATGGTACGGAGTAGGCTACCGCCAGGAACTTAGAAGGCTTTTATCAGTAAACGTAAAAGTATTAGTTTTTAATCCCCTTTGATCAATGTTAATATTATGGGAACAATTGTTTAGCCTGTCATAAGATTAGTTCAACTTGGGGTCATTGAAAAATAGGCAAAACTTAATCTGATTGATTCAGTGCAACATATTGGCATATGGTATGATTCTTCCCATTGGCTGGACTCACCGTACTGTCCCAGTTAGCATACATAATGAGTAGCAACAGTTTTGAAAGAGTGACAATGATTTTCGGCCAATGACAATCAATTTCAAGAGAGTGACAGTGAATTTGCACAAGTGGTATTGTTAGATAGGAAGTGACACATTTATGTCATAAATGGCCTTTCGTATAGTACCGCTATAACTTAATCTCTCCTTTAAAACAATCTCTTCAATATGAAATGATCAACGCTGCGTCCTTGGTCAAAATGCGCTCAAAGATATGCACTTTACGCACTCTATTACAGGTGGGTCTCATCTTTGAACTTCAAGATGGTGCCTTTCACGGGGGATAGGGTCGTACCGCTATTGCTTAATCTATCCTGCGGAACATGACCCTTCGATACGAAATGATTAAAAAAGGCGAACCGACGCTGCATCATTGGTCAAAATGCGCTAAAAGATACGCACTAAGACTTGTGAATGTGGAATGTTCACACTGGAATCCCCGGTGTTTAACTACTTGTATAATCTAATTAGATACCAGGCTGCAGGCAAAGACCAATAAACAGCAAGTGGCTCCATGGTTTAGGTGTGGTTTGATGTGTTTACTGATCAATAACGACCCTTGCTTGGGGTAGTCCTAATTACGTAATTCCATAAAATGTCACTTATCTGACTAATGCATTATGAGTTGTTATCTTCATGATTAATCAAAATGTGTTGTCTCTTTGCTGTTTCTCTAAAAATGATGAATTATGAATGCGTCAAGGTAAGTTCCTATCACACAGGACAAATGACAACACGCTTTACAAGCTACCTGTAAGTAAACATGGCTATATTAAAAAAAAGAAGTAAACTTCTTTATTGCACAAGTCAACATTTTCCTGCAGGTGCTGTGCCGCCTCAGTCATTTTACTCTAATTTATGTTATGTTAGACGAGACTTTGTTGTTAGCTATATATGTCAATCTGTCGAAAAATGGCAGCCTTGGTAGTGAGGTCCGGTAAGTGACCACCATGTGTAGAAGATGTACAGTAGAACCTCTCAATTAGGACCACCTGTGACACAGGCCATTGGGGAGGCGGTTTCCTTTTGTTTGTTTGGGATTTATTTGTTATGAAAACTTGGAAGCAAAGAAATGATCTTGATATGGGGATTGTATCTGTATAGAAGTGGTCATAATCATAGATTCTACTGTGATCATACAAGTGTTATGTTGCTTGTTCTATAACCTTTTGCGTTCTGTTTAGTGTAAGCCGTATTACTAGCGATGGTGCTGCTACTCAATAGGTTTATTATTCATAAGATATACAGTAAAACCTCACAATCAGGAACATTCGTGGGAGCAAAGTGTCCCCAATAACAAGGTGTCCTAATTTATGAAGCATTTTAATCAACATCATTTAGCAAACGGGAGAATGAAACATTGCTCTAGCTTGCAACTTACCCATTTCCCAAGCCGCGAGTTTTTACTGTATGTGTGCGCTCACATCTATTTCTGTCCAAAACTAGAGCTTCAGCTGCTTTAAACATTAGCAAATTCCACTTACCTCTCAGAACAACTTGGACTAACTTGTGCGGATTTGTTGCAAGGGTTAGCCTACGATTGCTTATCATGATAGCTTATCATGATATGTGCAAAGCGGTTTTTGAGAGTAAAATTGCTTTACACATGAGCAAATGCTTACAATGCATACTCACGAATTGAGTACAGTTTCACGTATTGGGGCCATCAGGTGTCTGCACATTTTATCAGTTATTCTCATGTGAAGCATGCGTAGTTGTAAGTGGACGGTGGATATTGTGCGTGATTCGGTGTTTTGAACTGTTCAAAACTCACTCCCACGCACAAACGCCCAAGACATTACGCAGTATGTGCGCTGCTGTATGTAATTCATCAGCGTGTAGCGTGATATTTAGCCTGCTTTACACATTAGCGAATTCTATCTATATAGTCCGCCGTGCACTGGCAAACTGGCAAATTCGTCAGAAAATTTTGAACACGCTCAAAATTTGTTGAGGGATATACTGGTTAGTTTAGCTTCGTTACAAATAGTTATAGTATGTCTACGGATCGCAGATCATTTGCACATAAAAGAAACACTTTGTTTGGCTCAGCCACTTATTGTGTTGCACAGATTCGCATATGATCCCTATTGACCAATTTCAAGTTACGTCACACGCTATATGCGCGCGCAGCCTGGACCCAGAAAATATACCAGTGTCACAAAACTTCGTGCATATTAGTCATTTTGAAGATGGTATTATTGTTCTCTATCATATTCATAATTATGTATTGTGACACACACAGAAATATTCGCATACTTCTCTAGTTTTAATATATGCTACTCACATTTTATTTGGAATTGTATTTCATGAGCTTTGTCCAGATTTCTAAGTTGTGTTTTGCCTCAAGCTCAAGCCAAGGCCGATTTTGACAGTAATCGTGCTCGGGGTGGTTTTAGCATTTATCAATGACGCACCACACAAAAAATAAGTAACTTTCTCGTATGTGTGTATTGTCAGTAGTTTATCAGTGCGCTGTCTGTAGTTTTGCATGATTCATAAGTGATAGTTCATCACGTAAATATTCCAAACTCTCAGCGCACATGCACGTACAGCCACAGTTGTATGTGTGATGCATGTGTTTATGTGAATTTTAGTCTATTTAACCAGCACTCAATACAATGTCACACAGAGAAAACTGATGAAACATGTATGTATGAACCACAAATGTTTTGGCGTTTTCTCTATACGTGAAGCCGTCGAAAATAAGACAAAATTTATTGCCAGATGTAACACAAATTATGCACCTAAACACACTTTAAAAGCCGAATGCTACACGGATTGTCCGCGTAAACCACGCAAACGTGCAATTCTATGTTCTAGTGAGGATTTTTTTAGCCTGCCAACCACTACAGATGAACGATGCATATATAACATAAAACCCAATGGATCTACGTACAATTACGGTTCTGTCATGGCAATATCATGTATAGCCTATGCACAATATGAAAATCCATCCTCGCCAATCTTGAAATCATGCCCGTACTTCGCCGTAAGAAAGACGTACAAAAGACTGGTGGTTGGCGCATCTACACGGGTGGACCACGTACGACCAAAATCTATCCGTTTTATACATCTTTATATTTCATCTGGGTTTTTTCTATGTGGCAGAGACTTAACACAGAAAAAACGGTATATTGTGCAGCGGGCGGAAATCATTGATTATCCAGTGGTGCCGTCGCTGGGGCTGCATAGTGTCGCCGATTGTTTGAATCAATAGCAGTGTATGTTGGGACGCGTTGCTGAGCCAATGGAACTGTTTATATACACCAATGTTCTTCGATCCCTAGACTCAACATACACTGGCAGATCCAGGTTTTTGGCAAAGGGGCGAGGGCACTTAAAGCGAGGGGCACATTCCACCTTGCGGGCGTGTTCGCCGCAAGGCGTCTTGAGGTCTGCGGCGTCTACGGCGTTTTCCGCAGGCATGGACAAAAGTACAGTTGTGGGCAGATATATACGTACGGGCTCAGTACGTTATGGGTGCGTCGGCATTGGGAATGTTTTTATTGAGGTGGCCGTGAGTTCAACATGCATCAAACGTGCGTTGTACTCGCGTACAACTTACGTTATACGCACCGTGTGCTTACTAAAGTGCGGCATTCTTACGTGGATGGTACAGAGAACGCATGGCGCCAGTGCTGTATTTGTGCCGACACCGTGCATTTAAATCCGCTGTGATTATGCCACGATTAGCGTAAGGTCTCCACACTGCCTCTCTTACGGTCAGACCATGACGTAGGGTGGTCGTAGAAGAAGTTTGGCAAGCCAAACTTCTTCTGCGGCCACCGTACTGCCTTGAAAAAACGTACGTTTGCCGCACTGCATACGCACGGATCCTCACGTTTTCTCTGCGTTTTTGGTAGTAGACTGGCTGTAGACCCACCTTGCGGTGGAATGTGCCCCTCGCTTAAGGGATTGCATGCTTCCATGGCTCCCTCACCCCCTCCTGGTTCTGTCCTGTGATATAACTAGTTTTACTGTTACCAAAATTGTGAGCATAAAATGTGAACACCCTAAAGTGTAATCGATTACACGATACATTAGACGGATGGCGTATGCTCCTCAGCCCTCACACCGTTTTGTCGTCATCATAGGCCTATATTAGCTTTCAAATGATACCACAATAGTCTGCCTATTGCCCTCCTAGCCTGGCACACACCTAGTCAAAGTGAGTCTTACGAGTGGACGATACTGAGATGCGAACTTGATCATCCCCTTCTTTCTCGGTCACTTGTCAAAGTATCTAGAAGTAGATACATGTACATGAAGGAGCATTTACTGTTACAAAAATGTGCATTTCAACAGCTGCATGCTCATTTCCATTACAAATCTGTTTATGTGAAGCACAAGTTAGTTTGTCAGAATAGAATATATAGAATGGTATTTTAATGCAAACACGTTGACACCACTGTCATGGAACTATACACAGAAATAAGTGCACAGTGGAACGTGTCTTGTGAAGACACCTTCAGGAGAAGTCGTCAGTGTCCACATAAGACAGGCGTTCTTTAAAGGAGGTTCACTTTGTACAAAATACATATGGAAAATGGCAAACGGGGACAAGTGAAAGGTGTCTACAAGCCACGTGTCCTCAATAGGCAGGTTTACAGGTGGACCGGTTCCACTACTTTAGGGTCATTGTCACTTAGATATAAAACTATGACGATACCGTTGTATCAATATTACAGACTTTAGATGAATACATTTATGTTTATTAGGGATTACCTTTAAGTAAGTGGACATTTGTAAATATTATAAAACTCTATATTCCGACATTCTTACTTGCATTGATTACACAATGAGTAAAAGCGTCAATATATTGAGGAAATCTAAATTATAGTTAAGAATCTAATGATGCAAGCCTATGAATACAAACAAGAATAAATACTGAGTAAGTAAAATGTCCAACAGCAAGGTTTCACTGTACTATGGGTGGTCCGTAACCAACGAGATTTTGTGCCATTCTCAGTTAAATGTTTGCAATGTGCCCACTTATAGTACATAGCGACATCAACAACCATTAAAATATATAAACATGCATATAAAAGCAGAAATTCTTTTTTTGGATGTCGGGTCAGTAAAATGAATTCCATTTGGTGTCTATTGCGCACGATGTGTATTTGTTTTCACCACAAATGAGATTCGTTTTTGAGTAGAGTGCATTAGTGATAAATAATTTATAAACTGTCTAGGTTTGTTTATACAAAGCCATTCCTGCTTGTTACTGCCTCTTTACAAGTCATAGTGTAATTAATCCTCCTCGGGTGCTGCTCATGACAAAGTAGGGGGAAATCCATACATTTCCATTAGCATGATTCAGGAAACTAATCAACTTGTAAGTTGATCCTAAGATCACCGGTTGATTATTATTACTAGAGTAGCACTGTTTTTGGTTTACTTGTCAACGAGTGTACGAGACTTAATTTGATTAGGAGGAATGCTCTGATGGTAGTGCACGTGTTGGTCTGCGTCTCTCCACAATCTATGGATTGGGAAACATATCCCCCCCCCCCCCGCCTCCGTGTGAACAACGTGTGGTGCTTATTTTGCTATGATTACAGATTTGTCCATACTTGTATATGTATGCTTGAATTAGACAGTAGATATTATGATAAACCTTTTATCGTCCATTGTCATCAATGGTGTTGGACATTGGAGGGGGTTCACAATGAAAAGCTTACGGGGATCTAAATTAACCTTATGCAAATGTCAATTTTGTGAAAGAAGTATCTAATTCATAGAACTTATAAAATGTAACAAATAACTCATGGTGAATAATATTGAACATGAAGATCTTTGGTTTCGAGGTTTTATTATTCACTGTGCCTTTACAAGTCCATGCTCATTATCAACTGCGTCTATAGACGTGAGAAATAACTATGACTATTGAAATGACTTAATCTTTATGTGAATAAGTAAGTAAGTACGTGTTTTATTCAGAAGCAAGTCCAAAGAATTAATGAAAATAAATACAATATATACAAATGAAAAACATTATCAACAAATATTCCTTAAAACAGGAGTTCAAACCGTTTACCGCCACCATTACTGCTGTAAATAAAAATAGAGAAGATAAACATGCTTTGACTAGACTATTTTTACTTTGAAATAAGCGACTTCTCTAACTGTGTATTACTTTTCTTATTAGTATGTTAAAACAATCAATATTCTTATTTCAAATTTTCTGAGCTACACTACATCTTCTATCTGGTTTAAATAGAGCTCTAAAGACATTGTTGTATGCAACGGACACTTTCTTATAACTACTCTTACTATTACTAAAGCATATTGATTTCCACCTTACTTTGGTCATGACAAGGTTTGGGTTTCGCGGTGTCTATGAGTTTGATAAAAATAAACTAAGTATATAGTTGTGGACACCAATACGCATCGGGCTCCGTGCGTTTAGCGCGTCGGCACAGGGAGTGGTTTTTATTGAGGTGTACTCAATTTGATTAGAACGTGCGATGTAATCGTGTTGGTCTGTCTCTCGACAAGTGGATTACAAAAGTACGGGATCCGCATTCATGGTACAAAAACGTGTGGCCCCAGTACTGTGATTACAGATTTTTTGAAAATTGTATAATGTATGGGTAAATTAGACAAAGATATTATGATAAACGTAAAGGTCACCGCACTGGCCTCAACCACTTTCACAATGAAAACTGCTGATGATCTAAAAAACTTATGCAAATGTCAAGTTTGGAAAAAGTCAATTTTAGAACTTATAAAACGTAACAAAAACTATGTGAATAATATTGAAGATATTTTCACGGCTTTATTATTCACAGTGCCTTCAATATTCTTTTAAATTTTCTGACCTTTGCGTTTTCTATCTGAAATAGAGCTCTAAAGACATTTGTTGTTGCGGTGGAACTTTCTTATGCCCTAGGCATTAACGGGAGAGGGCGTCTCTGAGCTAACGTAAACAATTTAATTAGTTATCAGACGCAAAACTTTTGATTTGGTCCATAAGTTTAAAAAGTATAACTTTAACATTATCATTACATCAACCTGCTGATCCTAACGACTCTCAGATGTTTATGGCTGTGTGTTATTTTCTGCAGCAGCCCACAGCATTAGCTTCACTGGGAACCAGCGTTACATCCTGTACATGGACGGGTCCTATATAAGGAATGATGGCTGGCCATCAGTGCAGACGCACACTCTCACTCAGCGGCCCAAAGTGATAGTCATGTACGGCTACAATCGTGTACGTATCGTAATTGTTCACGACCGTTATTGCATGAAGTAATTATGTGAAAACCACAGGCACCAGTATCGGTGGTTGGGTACACTTATAGGTACACTTCTGATGAAAAAAAACATTACTAATACACTTCTGAAAGCATAAATCTTTTCATATGCATCTGTTCAAAAATACATTAAGAAATATGCAAACAATGATGCTGGTGCTTTTGGTGGATGTTATATTTCAGTTTTTAATCTATGTTTATCATCATCGTGTAAATATATTCAAGTTATAAATATAGATAAATAATGGACTAAACTAAACTGAACAAGTATTGCGGAAAATATCTATTTTGTGTATAATTTGTTTTGATCATAATACCCAAATGTCTTTTCAACTAGCATAAATGGGTGGTTCTAGTATATTGCTAACACATGTAGTAAATCTTCTCCCACCAATTAAAACTTGCTGTTGACCACCCCTTTTGCATCCTTATCTATTCGGGCTTATTACTTAGTGGAAGTTATACCACGAACATCAGACTTTGAAGGCTGTGTGAATGGGAAAGGCGTGAAACCCATAATGCCCTTCTGTTTACCACTCCCTTCTATTGACCACCCCCTTTTACTAACCACCTTCCGTTGTCCACCCTCTTCTGTTGACCACCCCTTTCTATTGACCACCCCTTCTTTTGATCCCCCCTTTTCAGTTGACCACATTCCTTCTGTTGACCACACCCTTCTGTTGACCACACCCCTTCAGTTGACCACATTCATTCTATTGATCACCCCCTTCTGTTGACCACACCCCATTTGTTAACCACACACTTCTGTTGACCACCCCCTTCTGCTGTCCACCTTCTTCTGTTGACCACACCTTTCCATTGACCACCCTCTTCTGTTGATCACAACCTTCTGGTGACCACCCTTTTATATTGTCCACATCCTTCTATTGACCACCCATGTCTATTGACCACGCCCTTCTTTTGACCCCCCCTTTCAGTTGACCACATTCCTTCTGTTGACCACCCCCTTCTATTGACAAACCCCTTGTATTGACCACCATCGTATGTTGACCACACCCCATTTGTTGACCACACCTTTCTATTGACCACCTCCTTCTGTTGACCACCCACGTCTGTTGATCTCCCCCTTCTATTGGCCACCCTCTTCTCTGACCACCCTCTTCTCTTGACCACACCCTTCTATTGACCACACCCTTCTTTTGATCACACCCCTTCAGTTGACCACCCCCTTCTGTTGACTACACCCGTTCTTTTGACCAACCCCTTCAAGTAGTGACCACCCTCTTCTGTTGACCACCCCTTCTAACCTCTCACAACCCCGAGCTGACCACGTCGCCATGAATGGATCATTCATGATCCATGTATTTTCTGCAGAACGTGACACCCGGATTGATCATGTCGACGACAATAGGCATCATGACGGACTCTTCACATTGGAGGTGTGGGGACTACTACAGTGCCGGTAATGGTTGGTGGGGAACCAGCTACGACGACAGAGATTGGCCGCAGGCCATAGTAAGCTTTGTTTTGTTTGTGTTTATATGTTGTTGATATAGCTGATCATTATCATATTCCCCTCCCTTGTCGTCCACCCACCCCTAACAAAACATTACACAACACAAGTAATGATAAAGATAAATAAAATTAAAAAAATGCTCCTCTAAATAAATAAATAATTAAATGTTAAAGGAATCGAGCATATGCTATAGCTGCGATAACGATGATATGAAGGTAATTGTATTGAAACAAATTGCCAAAAATCACTGTGCCGATTAAAGTGGTTTCCTCACACTTTAGGTTGTGAATGGCCCGCAAGATCCGGCGACCATAGGGCAGGGCATTGATCCACAGGCCAAGTGGATATGGAGCAACCCGTCCTACGAGATCGTTGTCTGCAGGAATACTTATGGTGAGTATCGTGTCACTCCTCTGAAACAAAATGGATCAAACACGCATGGTTTTCGGTGACGCATGTTGTATTTGCATTGTGATTACAGAATGGAAGTACGTTTAAGTATGCGACAGTTTATACACTAAATTTCATGATAGAAAATCCCCATCAGAAAGTATAAATTTGTTGACCGCTACGGGGTATATTGTTTGTTTAACAGAGAGCAGGCACGTCGAGCAAAGCGCCGCCGCATGTGTGATCTGAAATCAGAGCATTACACTTTTATCTCTTGACCTTAACAAGTTTATGACAAAACAAATGTACTCTCATTCGCATGTAACAAAGTGTTGTAATCTTAACCTCCACGGCTCTCAGCAGATCTGCCTGGTGTAAGCGCTGCATATGATGTGTATGGTTCTCTCACATAACAATATGTGAATACTGTGCATCCAACAATGGAATTATATATAATCCTAATACACCTAGAATAATGTGTATTCAGCATACAAGGACAAGGCCAAAGTCCCTATAATGGAAAAAATGTAATGATTGTTGAACAATTTAGGTACCTAGATTTTACATATCCAGTGACATGAATGATGGTTGTGATATTAATCGACATATACGTTTTTACAGCAGGGGCAATATTGTCATAAAATGTTTTAGACACTGTAGTAATGAGGTAAAAAGTTTACTTTTTAAAACCGATTGTTCTAATATGTATTGTGCCCATCTATGGAGTAAATACAGTTTTTATTCATTTGGGAAACTTAAAACATCTTTTAACAGAATGTTTAGAATGTTATTTAATTTAGATAGAAGAGCCTCTATATCACAGAATATCTTGTTGAACAATATTAGTGCTTTTGATGTTGATATTAGAAAGTACATATTAAATATTAAAAATAGAATTGAAAAGTGTGATAATGTTTTAGGTTAGACTCTACTTGACTGCTGGCAGTACCCAGATTCAATATTATACCTAGAACGGAAAAAAAACAACCATACATTCTGTGATATGTTTGTAACTTTTTACACAGTTTTATTTATTCATTATTTACTATTCATTTATGTATATATGTGTATTTTATGTCAATTCTATGGAATTTAATTCGAAATAAATGTTTCTATTCTATTCTATTCTATATTCTTTCTTCGCCGCAGTGCCACCTCCAACCACCACAACCACTGCAGCACCACCGACCACATCCAGAGAAGCCACAACAGATCCCATCATCACCACCAGCAACGCTCCACCCACCACACCAGGTTTGATTGATCGATGGTTTATTAGTCACTGTTACCCCCCAATTTCACATGGCCGATCCTAGCTCCAGATCTTCCAAAAGACGTCCGATTTGTTATTTTGGGGTGGATTGTGCTTGATCTGGCCTCAAGTGTGGAGTGATTTGGCTGGTTCGGCAAGGAATGGGCCGCTTTTGGCGGGTTCTGGACCGAGTTTTCTCATTTCGGCTTGTGTGCTCCTGTGATGGATGATTGACATGTGAATGGGCACCAAAAAACACCATCGCCATGCTCTTCGGGGTTATCTGGGGGGGGATTTATTTAGTATTTACAGCATCCTTAGGTCTTTTTGTGAACTGGGGCCTCGTCTGCTGGGTTGGGAAGATGTATGGTGACAGATGAAACCGTAAGTGCCAACACTACCGTCGCAATCGGAAGCAAAAGAAGCTTGGAACAGAAGCATCGTTTTCAACGGCACGATGCTCCAATTTAAGTGTTGTCTACCGGGAAAAATTACTCACTTCTGCTGGTTTCGGCTCCAAAAACTGTTATCACTTCTCTGGAGAAGTGATTTTGACTTTTTTCGGCCTGTGGGCTCCCGTTTTGGTGTTTTGGATTATTGAGTTGTTGATCTGTATCAACGTTTTGGTTTTCTGGTTTGTCTGGAGAACTAACTTGTTAATCGTTAGGTCTCTCTGCTTGCTGACAAAGATGTGCCTGTTTTATGCTTGTGATAGTTCCGAATGGTCCCATTAACTTGGCTTTTGATCCAGTCCATCTGAAAGGTCACAGACCGTAATTGTAGACAATCCCGTAAGCTTTAGCTTCAAAATATGCAATGATGCAATATAAAAAGGCTGCAAATGTTTTGGGGTTGTTTTTTTTGGGGGGGGGATCATTTTATTTGTGAATCTGAAGAATTATACTCAAACACATATTCACGATGATTGGGCAACGAATAATTGTAACAATGGCAGCCATTAGACTTAATCTTGTTGTAGCTCAACAACAACACCAGTAAGAGGAAAGAAGAGAGAGGATAATACAGGAGACTAGAAGATGAAGATGATGCTGGCCAGCAGAGACGACCATATATTCAGAATATATTTTGGGTACGGCCTTGGGTCAGTCATGCTGCCTTTTTGAAGAGAAACACATATTAAAAGATTGAAGCTGGTGGGATTTCACGGTATAATAACCACGAAGTGGGACGGTGCCATTATTTTCGGCAGCCGACCATTACACACGCTTCGTCTGTTTCGGCTATTTTGCTTCACCTACAACGTCTATGACGGCATGTGCGACTCACTGACTTTGGCATGCTTCGTTTTCAGGCTGTTACGTAATAAATATTGAAATATTTTCGCCGATCCACCTCGAAATAACACATTGGGCTTCTTTTGGAGGATCTGGACCTAGGATCGGCCATGTGAAATTGGGTGGTATGTGATTCCCAACTCGGTTAAGTTTCTAACAACTCTCATACTATCTTACCATCAAGCATGTGTCTTGCATGATGGACACATATATAGCTAAATGCCTATACTTGATTGAAGAAGATATGTTACAAAGAAGGGTTGGCAAAGACACAAACGACAACTAAGACTATGAAAGCCAACCCATCTGTGACCATGAACACTGCGTGCACACATATAGATAGATCAGCATACGAGTCACGGTGAGAGATCAGACAATATCTCACTGAGTGTATTCGCTGAGCTCACTCATTCTGTTAACTCCACACTTAGTGAGATATCTTGTCCGATCTCTCACCCCACTTGTATAATAACATGTTTCTTCCAGGTTTATCTACCATGTTAGGTCTTAACCATTGTTGTGTAGATACCAATTGTTTGCTCCATTATCCAAGCCAATCAGAATCGAGCATTTTCAGTAAACATAAGAGAACACCAGCCACTGATATGTTAACTATCCCATCTTCCAGGCAGAGCCCTGTTCAAGTCCGTCCGTATGGAAGCCCACACCGCCACGGGGCTGCCGGCCCTGGCTATGTACTCCCAGCACGACACAGACTCCTGCTCACTGCGCTGTGTCGGCGACATCCGCTGTCTCTCCTTCTACAGCAACGAGGACGCCGGCCTGTGTGAGATCTTCCCCTCCACTTTTCCGGACGAGTTCAAGGCGGGCAGTGGTTGGGTGTTCTACACACTGTGGCAATAGCCAGTGTGAAGTTTGGGACGAATTGGTACTTTTAAATATCATTTGGATTCAACAGGTTTTAGAATTAGAGACGACAGTTTAATGTATTTTTATTAAATTGAATTTATTAGATGTACAGATATTATGTCGGTTATTGAAATCATAGGGGACGTTTATAAAAAAAACATAAAATGCATCAAAGGCAACTGTCAGTTGACGTACCTATCGTATGTAATTGTATATAGATGTCAGAAGATTTAAAGAGAAATAATGAAAAAGTAAAAACGATATTAAGCTTTGGCCATACACCCAACGAAATTTGATGACATCTCAATCTACATTTTGAGGTTATACTTAAATAGCATCAAATTACTATAACAATGTCTGTACACTTATTTCTTCATGATTTTATTTGTAAATCAAGATAAAGTGAGATACTGTTCGGTTATGGCAGAATTTTATGGCCATCAGCAGAAGTCACGTGATCTGTTTCTTTTAGTAGCCATAATTATCAGTCCACTGCATTTGCTTTAATGTCAATTTTGCTTTAGGTGAACTGATGTGGCAGCAAAAATACTGTCTCTTTTTGCTTAGATGGTTATATCCATACCTGAGAAAGAAACAATCAGCATTTATTGCCTTGCAGACTAAGATCAGCAGATATTGATAATCTGTTTTAGCATTAACAACTATGTGCTATTTTTGATATGCTATCTATAGTTTGTGAATAGCTGATTTATATGCATATTTACTTCAGTTGGTTATCATGAATATAAAGCTTATTTTCTTCTAAGCAAGTTACAAGAAATTGTTTCCAACTAGAGAAATTCCGCTTCTGTGGTTGTTAATCATTTTACGGGAGGTTGTAGCTCAATCAAAATATATTTCTGTTTCATTAATTAGGCATACCTGTATTCCAATGCCATTGTACTACACCGTACAAATGCTACAATTGTCAAAATGCAAATAGCTTAATATTGTAGAAATATACCATGTTTGGTAGTGGTATATCGGTTGATTCGAATGAGGGCCGTGAATTAACCGATATACCACTACTAAACATGGTATATTATCATTATACCACGACAAACCATAAGATATAGCATTCAAAACTGAAATGCGCTTTGATTTAATTTATCTTTCCTCTTTGTGAAAGACTTTCTGATGCTCATTAACATATTAAACCACGCCGGGACGTTCATAGAAATGAATTATTCATTCATTCATTCATTAAGCGTTCGCTGAGTTGACAATGGCCACCTCTGCCTGCCTCGCTTTCACAATCTCTTCTGTTAAGCTTTTCCAATATTCTCTGACTTGTGCAATATCTCTTAGATGTTCGAGATCTTTAATTGTTCTTAATTGTGGAGTTAATCGAGTATGGTATGTGTGGTCCTGTAGAGCTGAAAGTCTTGATATTTTGTTGAGGGTGTCTAAATCATTGGCCAGAGTTGAAGGGAGCGATGTACGTTCTTTTCCTTTGAAGTTTCTGTCAGTTTGGTTGATCTGTGAGAAGTAAAATTGCATGGCTTTGTAGGCTGGGATGTTACAGTCTCGTCTTAGGATGTGTCCGAATAATTTCCACCTTGATTTTAATATTGTTATTGATATTGGAATTTCGTTGCATATTTCATAAAGTTTGGCATTGGTGATTCTGGTAGGGTATTTTATGTTAAGCACGTTTCTGAGTTGTTTACGATGGTGTGAGTCTAGTTTTTGTTCTTGTTGTTTGGTGAGGGCCCATGTCCCACAGTTGTATAGGAGTATGGATTTTATTAGGCTTTGATATAATCTGATCTTAGTCTTTTGCTTGATTTTGTCAACTCTTATCCATATGGCGTTCATGTCGGGAGTTAGCAACTGTGGACAGAGTCTTTCTTCTTTCTACGTCTTGGTCATCACCAATCAATGATCCCACTTTTTTGTTTTTCTCCATATATTTTCTTCAGTTTTGTTGGTCTTTCTTTCAATGTCTGTATATTCTGTTTTATCTGTATTTATATTAAGAAATTTCAGGTTCAGAAGAGATGTTATGATTGCGTAAAAAGATAAAAAGCACAAAGCCCCTAAGGGCCCTGCCTAGGGGCATCACTCCGCGAGTCATTATTGATTGCTCGGTTTTTCTTGGAAACCAGCAGCCATTAACATTATTGGGAAGAAGCCAGACATTTTATTGATGGTCTGAATTCTTGGCATTTTAGTATATGCGTGTGATGTTAGTATGTATATAATGTGTCTAACAAAATAGATTGTAATAAAAAAAAAGTCGTGAGATCATTCAAATCACCTGGATATGCAACCCAATGGATGTTATCAGGACGGGAAGATTCCAATCGAATGCTGTCATTAAAAAGAACCCGGATTAGGGGTTGTATATTGAAAAAGTACCCGTATGAGGCATGGTATATCGTGTAATATGCTCCCATCTGTTTGAAGCTCTCAACCAATCAGAATACACCGTTTAGGGCTGTGTTACATTATAGTGGCATAATGATTAATATACGTTTCAGGGAATCCTGTAAAGATTTAAAAAACTCTATATTCAACCTAGACCAATGTTGTGGGTTTATAAGGAACAGGGGTGTGGGGAAAAGGGCCTAAAATAGGTATGTGGGAAGAGAACCAAAAATGAGGAAAGTGGGATTCTAAGAAAGTGGAATGTAGGAAAAACGCCTTAAACTTTAAGGGGAAAAGCCTAGTAAAATAGAGGTGTGGGAAACAAGGCCAAAAAACATTAGGAGTTATGTATTTCTTGACCCCTTAATACGCCACCACCATACCACCACAAATTGTTGTACTTATTGAAAATATTTTAGCAGAATCTGTGGAGCTTCAATATGATGACATGTGGTGTCAAAGGGTTGTTCCACGGGTTTTGACACTCAATTGTGGTTTTAGCAGCGAATTCCTAACTTGTTGCTAGTCAAACTGTCATATGAATATTTCAAATGCCTTTTTAATATAGCATGCCCTGATCATTTAATGTTGCATAACAATGGTGTTTTTGAGATCTTTGTGCACGAAACGATGTACAATAACATTCTTTCTAAACCCGTTGCATAAAGTAAATCAGTGAATCAGTTGCCATCGTCTCATTGAATACTGAATACTTGAGTGGGTTCGATTCCGAGCAGGTGTTTTTGGATATAGTTATATAGCATATATCGCTGTTGTTCAGATATGCGTTTTCAAACTAACACCCACAAAGTGTCGCAGTGGACAATTCGTAACCAACAGATTGCTCACACAATATTATCAGTGTCAGTCGTGATCATAAACTGCCTCAAACGTGTTCTAAATGTCAGCAGAGAAGGTTCATGTCACATGAGTAACTGTTAAGCACGATCATCACGATTTAAACGCAGAACATTGTCAAAACGTGCATCTCAAACCGGACCAGTTGGGTAATTGTATCTATAACCTATCCAAGTGCATTATATAAGCAAATTACCAATCTATTTAATTCATTTCTAGCAGTAGAACGTCATGACTGAAATACGAAAAGCAAAAGACAACTGCACATTCTCATTATAAGACAGGCTCATGAATCCGGAAGTTATAGGATTGCGCAACATTCTTCTATTATCGGCGATGCATACACACAAACCGTGCAAGCCTGACCAGAAGTCCTAGTATTGGGTTGTCAAGTCCCAGTTTCTGTCTGAAAACCATCATGGGTCTAGTCTTAGTAATATGTATCCATTAATTGAAGCTATCAGAGTAAGAGATAATGAATGGTTTCTATTGCATATCATTCATACACAATTGGAAATTAGGATGTAAACATGCTGGTGTTTTATTGATATTCTAATCGTGTTGGATCAGCCCTTGTAAGATTTTCGGGATCTCTTTCCTCAAATCTGATAAGTTGTCCAGTTTATCTTTTCGCATAGACTCTGTTCGACGATTTGAGGAGAAATCATGATCCAAACTATGGGCTATTCCAACCTGACCTTCAAGTAAAATCATGCAGGGTGGGGTTGATTCGCCCCTCCCCCGACAGTATTTTCCACCCTTTCGACCATGTCTGGACCATGTGGGCCAGAGACATGTAGAGGGCGTGTTTGACACAACTGCACACAGTTTTGTGGAAAATGGTTATGCTGCTGACAAGAATCTTAAACACCATATTAAAAAGCTGTTATAAACTTGATATATACACAAGCGCCTATCTATCTTCGACTCTGATGACTTGACTTAATGTACTGCTTGATCAAGGAACCGTTGGCCTTCAAATCAACTGATGAAGTGCAAAAAGTCACTCATGTATGGCATAAGACAAGAATGTTTTTGCGTTTACATACTATGAGTCAGTGTGGCATGGCCTTTGTTAGCAGATGTTCAAAGTTAAAATAACTTCTTGAGGGGCGTGTTTTTTTATCTATATAACTATTGTTTATACAATATGTTAAAGAAATGAACACTGACCAAGCAAAAATGTCCTACTGATATCAAGCATGTCAAATATGATATTTCCTTCCACTTTGGGTGCAACAAAAACCTGCAAATACATGTTATTTTTTAACTTACGGTTTCTGTGCAGCCCAGTCTGTTTGGCCAGGAACACGTGGGATAACTACTAAAAGATTGATAGAGATGAAAAGATTGACATAATCAATATTCCTAATTTGTCATTTGCTCTTGTCTAATTCTATACCCACTTATGAAGGCTACAATGACGAAAGTAGTAAACGCTAAGCTGCTAACACTTTAAAATAGGTACACAATATATATTCTGAAGCTTGCCAAGCAAATGGTGTTTTGTATGTAGTGTTAACATCTGTCCACTGATGCCTTTAGACACACATTACACCACAGTTTCGGGCGGATTTTCGAAAAAATGGCAAAAATGAAAAAGTCTTTAAACGCCGACCAAACCGCACGGATTTTGGACTCTGTTTGGCGATCCGTCCGTCGAATCCACGAAGGGCTGGAAAAAGGTCGGAGCCCTCCGGCAGAATCATGAGTATTGATCGGTGGATAATCCCGCGCCGGAGGCAACGGACGGAGGAAATGCGACGTTTGGGCGACGTTTGGCTGATTTTGGCTCTGTTTGGGCGGCGTGGCGTCAAAAAAATCCTCTGTATCGCCCACTCTGTCAGGAGTATTTTGCGGCCAGATAAATTTGCGTTTGAGGCAACGCTTAGCTCTGCCAGGTGCGGACGCCGCTTGATACCTTTGATATATCAAGAGCAGTCATTTGGCTCTGTTTTGCGCGAAACAGAGCATTTCTCGCAACGTCCAGAGGGGCGGGGTTGTTTTTACTATGACTTTCTATTGGGGTTTTCGACGGACGCCGTTATTTGGCCGCGCCATGTGAAAAGAAATATATCCCTCCGCTTGCGTTGATACAAGGAAACGGTGCGTTCTGTCCGTAGTCTACGTACGACGTGGGCGGCGTTTGTGAGGACGTCCGCCGCGGTCAGTATTGGGAGCAGATAAGAGCAAACAAGAGCAGATGGAAATCAGACAAATGTTTTGGCGTACAGTTAGCGTACATTTAAAGTATAAAAGCGCATGGAAAACGTCTGATCTGCCTACAACAAATTATGAATTGCTTATGAAATGAGAGATTACAGGTGGCATACGGCGAGGGGTATATAAACGCACCTGTAGTTCCATTCTCTTGTCAGTCTGCCGGTATCCATCGAAGAGACACCATCAATGCAAGTGGTCCAATGAAGAATAACACAAGAAAAAATTGAACAACAAGACTGAACGCTCGTCAATGCATTTTTATAACGTACAGAAGACTGAACGCTCGTCAATGCGCATTTTTATGACATGACTATAGGCCTTTGCAACAATGTACACCTACTGGGCGGTTTAGAAAAGTTTTGAGCCTTTTTCAGGATGAATGAAAACATAGGTATCATACATTTTAATTTGTGTGTTTGCTGAGCAACACTCTGCCAAGTTTAATGCGAATAAATCCAAGTACATGTGCTTTTAAAACAAAAGTTACAGAACAATGCATGTTCCTAATTTAATCAGGGGCTCTCACAACTTTTAACCCAAATCCAGCAAAGGCCTATGGTCAAAAATGCATTGACAGCGTTCAGTTAGTGTTGATGTTCAATGTCTAGTTCAAATACACATTTGTCAGATAATTTTCATTTATTCATTTTTATAACATCAATATCAATGTTATTACATTAGAATAACGTGAGAAACAATTCATACAGCAGGTGCATGCCATACGTGTCTAAAAAATGTCAATTATAAATATATACGGGAGCATGGCGAACATTAATCTGGAACCAATTGATGCTCGCCACCAGGGTGTGAGAGAATTGGAAGCAGCCAAGATTCAACGCCAGGTCTTGGTGGCATATCAATAGTCCTGCTGGAGCGGTGCCGTGGGCAGGAAGAACTGAATGCCAGGATACATATTAATATTCCTACTCAAATCCAACCCCAAGCTGATGGTGATGTTGACGTAGACACTGATGAAGAGATGCAAGATGGTTGAACATTCCCAATTTAAAAAATTTGAGTAGCAAACAAAATAAAAACACATGTATTTCGTGCACCTTCGGACTTTCTCTATGTAATTTGGAACAATTGTGACTTTGTCGTGTTGTATGTAAATTTATGTATAACAGTATGATTTTTAAAATTACTTTTCTAATATTTCATGTGTATTTTGTAGAATTGTGAATTTGTCAAATTGTATGTGTTGAAATAAAATTAAGTATAATAAACTAACTTTGTACTGTTATATTTGTAATATTCAGGCGTGTAAATAAATGTAACTTTTTCATTTTAATAGCGGCGGCGACAGACTAGTTGATGGCAGAGTCATTTGACACCTGACGGCGCCAACAGGCAACGTAGGAAAACGGACGCCGCCGAGCCAATTTTATTTGTATGTAAAATCCAAGGCTGCGTTAAAGGGGTTGCATCCTTGTGATTTAGCCCTGTGGCGGAGCGGTAGTCATACTTGTTTTGTTGCGGCGGCTCTTATTTCCTCTGTGACGTTGTGATAAGGTGACGTTGCTTTTTGACTACGGGAGGCCTGCGCACATTTTGCGCCGTCGCTTCCTGGGCAAAATTACAAACATGGATTATCACATCAAGTGCCACGACGTGCTCCAACGACGTACAGAGGGTGACCACGATTTGAGAGTCACAAATTTAGGCTCCGCAGTGCTGTCTTTACCCGCGCCCACTGGTGTATCATGGGGGTTAAACTCACATGTGTGCGCTACGGGCTGCATTTAGGTATCACAAAGGCTGGTAACTCCGGGAGCTACGCCAACAAGATGGAGGCATAGTCATGCAAAATAACAACAAAAGTTCGGAGTTACAAGCAACATGATGACAGAATTAAAATATGCTTCATGAACTCATTGAAGAGGGTGACTCGTGTTCAATATGTGCAATCTAATTATAAATGCATAGTGTTGATACACACCTATTAGACCATTAATTTTAGTTCCACAAATTCAAATAATTAACAGAAAAAACATTTGATTCATTGGACTATGCTCGGAGTTACCCCAACCGCTTTACCCCGGTGACATATGACAGGCGATATTGCAAAAACCTGGATAAATGTTCACAATAAAGCTACAACCACTGGCGACGCCTCTGCGATTTTCTATTGATTATGTTAGGAACTTGTCACATCTCATCAGGACAGTCTAGTTACAGGATCCAAGTCCCTGTCTATGTTGCAATTTCATGTTAATAATTGCAGAAAAATATCGCCTGTAGCTGTGCTATGTAGCGGGTAGCTCACATATGAACGTACACATATCATGCAATATTGTATATGTATGTGTGCTTTGTGTAATGTTATATGTTTTTACACCTCTATGTGATATCAAATTACGTGCCTTGTATAATATAATGCTAGTGTTAAGGACTGTGGTGGTTCTTGTGTGGGGAACTTTTGCTTGCATAATGTTGACAATATTGTGTGCACAGTGACAAAGTCTAGTTCATGTTAACCATTTATTAGATTCTTTAATGTGTTCACCGTGTTGGAATCCATATATATCTTATATTAACGTTCATCTTCACACAACACATTAACTTCTTACATTGATTGACAGTTTCGAGAACTGCTGTTGCCATTTTCAAAATCTCTCTGCGCATGCTGTTGAAAATGCCAACAGCAGTTGTGAAAACTGTCAATCAATGTTAGAATTTATTGTGTTGTGTGAAGATGAACTTTGTATATACATTTATTAGATTTATTTTAAAGAATAGGTAAACAGAAAACCTACAATATTATTTAGTGTGGTAGAAATTGTGATTTGCACACAACAAAAATTAAATGTCACCTCCTCTAATTAGCGTCATTTAAAAAAATGAAATTGGCAAAATGCAGAAAATCCATGTTTATGAGGCCCAATACCGTGTTCTGTGCTCAACTGCTCATATTTTTCTTAAACTTATTTATCTTTTTCAAGCTTCTCTATCACACGCATATTTTTAAAGCAAACCTTAAAAAAATGTGTGTGAGAGAGAAGCTTTAACATGTACAGTGTAGCTGTAAACACTGGGAAACACATATACATTACTTATTGTTAAACTTAAAGACTCTGCAATCATCGGCCCGAATTAGTTGTTCATAATTCTCACCAACCATGATTGGAGCCCACCACAGTCCTTGAATATTTAGATGACATTCAACTGCTGTTTTAACACATCAAATTTGCAGTCTGTAATTTAAAATAAAACTTGTGATTTAATAGAACATGCATTCTGTGAATTGATTTATTCTTTTACCATGCTTTTGCACTGAATAAAACTTTGAACTTATTACATGTGTTGTGTTGTTCATTATTTATTTGATCTTCATTTTGTTGACATAATTTTCTGTTAATTAAATTTAAAAAACAACTAATTAAAATATACAGTTGATTATTCTCATCAACAATTGGCACCATTCTGGGGCTAATATAATTGAATAAATAAATCACTAGATAAATGCATAAAAAACTATCAATGCCATACACTGATTTAACTATGCCTACAATGTTAAAACTCTCTACTTTAACAGAACTACAGTAGCGGTCACCACCCACAGACCACTAGATAATTATCTTATAAAGTATAATAACTCCTAGATCTAGGTAAAGCAGTTCTACCCACTGACTGCTTATTTTTCATACTAATATCATGCTAGTGTCAATGACCGCCAGTATTGATATTTTCATCAACTCAACTCACATAGACCAATACATAACGGACTCCGGGTGTCGCTACCCTACAGACTGTCCTGATGTCTTCAAATATAATATAATCCTTTAATGACTGGATAACAGCAGTGCCGTGCACACCCGTGCTGTTTTTTCACAAATTAGTTCTCCACGATCAAAACTAAAGATGACACTCTGAGGCCCACCACACCGACTGCCCATGCCCCTAGCATTTGTACCTCCGGCTGCCGACCCATTCTGCGGAGGTGGATGTGAGTTCAGACTTGTGGGAGATTACAGACCATCTCCACTCTTATCCACCACCATGATGATGACTTCCCTGATTACTATATTTTTATTTGATTTATTTTGTTTATTACAGGCATTACATATAGGTAAAACAAATTGAATAGAAGTAAAATCGAAGAGATATGCATATATAATGAAAAAAAGTAAACCATATGACAAACAAGGTCCACCTAAATAGATAGCCATTCACAAATGGAGAGTAATATTTCCATAGTGGACCTTGATGAAACACGAAAAACGACTTTCTAGAAATGATAAGGCCATAGAACATTATGATTATATTAATACTGGTAAACTTTTGTTTATCAAATTCCTTAATTTCAAACTGGCAGTTCAGTTTTGTCGAAAGGGAAAAGGAACCAAATGTCCCAAGATTTTAATGACTTATTTTGATACCAAAACTCTATAATACGATATGAATCACAATTTCGGACACAAAAAATATTTCTTAAAATCATTTATACCCTCTTCAACACTCAGTTAGATTTAAGAAACAGTGCTACTCTTGCAATATGTCAGAAAAGATTAAAAGATATTTATTAGATTCCTACATACCCTCTATTTCATGATTTGGAAGGAACAGGGCAATCAACCAAAGTAGAATGAAAATGGGTATTAGTGGTTTAAATTGCAACGGAAAGAAATATAATGTTATTGATTATGACATGTTTGATCTATGACATCTTTGCACATTATGCACTATTTCCTATATTATCCCGCCCATGCAGCTCAAAGACGAGTATTGCTTGATGATCTTATCAGACCCATGTGCTACTCAAACCCATATAGAAAATTTTCACAACAAGAAAAATATAAAATGCTTCATTAATATAATAATAAATGCGACAAAAATTAAGGAGGTTGACAAAATTATGTTCACACCAGTGGCGTAGGCAGGATTTTACCGATGTGTATGCACAGCTACATTTGGAAAAACATTGCCGTAGGCAGGAAGCCCATCAGGGTTGGGGGTGGGTGGGTCCGGGGGGATTCCCCCAGAATCTTTTGAAAATAGGAGTAAAAATGGTTGCATTTGGTGCAATCTGTTGACAAAATGATCTATGTAGTATGCTGTTGGTAGATCTATGTAACAGTCGGTAGCCTCATGAGGTGGCCATGCATGAAGTGAAGCAGTACCTGAGATACTCTAGTCATGCATGGAACTGGAAATGTGTCAATACAATGCATGATTTTGAAAGCAGGGCCGGATACGATCCAGCGGGGGGGGGCCTCCGGAGGCTCTAGCCCCGCCTGCCATGCCATATTAGCCTTAAAGCCCCCCCCCCTCTCTAAATTTAAAAAAAAAAAATTTTTTAAAAAATGCATTTCAAAAAACCACTTTATTAAAAGTTTACTATTTTATTGATTACAATTATTCTAATTGTAAGGTCTATAATGTAGATATAATGTAAACATATGTAATCATTGCATTTCAGAAATGTTTTGAAATCTACTGCCCTGGAATCACCTCCAAATCTCCCACCCCTGCCACCACGCATGGACCCCCCTCTCAAAATTTGAAAATTAGTGCCCCCCCCACCACCCCGGTCTCAAATTTCTGAATCCGGCCCTGGAAAGATTGTATGAGATAGTGAAATAAATACAGAATGAATATTAGATGTGTTGGCAGAGATTTAACTACCATCTATATAGTTTGCAAAAAAAAACAACCACGTTAAATATAGTCTTTTGGCAGTTATCTCAGTTATTATCAGTTATTATATGTTCTATCGATGTAAAAGTTAGTATTGGTCAATCAGTAGTAATATGCATTCCATCCATACTTATCATTGAATATTTACTGATAATTTTACCGGCTATATTACAAAGCCGAGTTTGACTGCGGTACACGTTGAAAAATATCGCAACAACATTGTCAAACTATAGTGATTGTATATCTTTTCTATCAATCAAAATCTCGTATCCATCCAATATGTTGTGGACAAGGGTGTATATAATTATTTCATTTTAATAAATAAGATAATTGATAGACTTTAAACACATACATATTGTGTCAAAATACGGCAATCTTCCCTTCATTAACGG
>CM032663.1:10035940-10050659 GCA_019095985.1 Streblospio benedicti
TGATTAAATGACGTACAACTTTTTGTTACTCATTCCTTTATTCATATGGTTCAAACTGAAACACATAATCTTAACATATAGTACAGATAAATAGAATACATATAAATACGATGGTGAAACAACTAAGAAAACATATATATGTCAAAATACATATCAAACTTTAACTTTACATCAGTTGTCCTTGTCATGACTTTCATATTTAACTTTCCATTACTGCACATGACTTTGCAATTAACACACATATATACATACATATAACCATAAAACAACATGCCATTTACCAATACAAATAAACAACCCAGTAAAAACTAATATGAAACCATTCACTTTATCAACTACAAGCTAATAATAAGGATATACACTATTATTTAACTATAACAGAGCATCAAAATACCAAACCCTCAACTAAATCATATTAATAAACCAAAACACAATGTATTCAATGGATAGAGAAATATAAAGAAATAATTTACACAATGTATTAGAAATGTACTAGTTTTGAAAGTTTAAGAGACTAAATATAATCTAAACCTACAATAGTAGACATAAAAAATTCAAGTCTTAAAAGACTCTCATGTTACCCTAGTTGAACACAGTGATTTTCCCCGTCTTGGTCGGGGAAAAGTCACCCAGCAAAACTATCGGCACATCACTTAAGTTCTCTAGCTATATACATTATATTGCCACAGAACTGGGGTGGGAAAAGTAGGTCAAAGCAAGGATAGTCTCTAATATCTTTGGTCAAAGTCGGCAAATTGTTGAGAGGTTTGCGTTATGATCACTTTGCCCACTGCGTCGTGTGCGTTCTGTACATTCTCACGTCACTCGATCAGATAGACTGTCCTGAGTCCATCTCCTATCATTTATTCATAGTTTTACCGTATCTGTGCAAACATCGACGATACGGCTTATGTTATATATGATATATCCTTATTTATTTCTTCAGCTCTTAATCCATAAGCACGTGCAATTAGGCATAATTGATCTACTAGTAGGTTTGTTAATACCAGTATCAATGGTAATGTTTTTCTAAGGTATGTTTTGAGTTAAAAGTCTTTAACTGTCTCAAACATAAATATTTATTCAATGCATATCCCAAGTATCAATATTAGTTTTTTGTTTTTGTTTTTTCTTTCATGTGTATTGTAGTATTGTACATTTCTGAAATTTTACTTTATGTAACGAAATACCAATTGTAACTTTCTCACATTTATTGCAGAAATGTTTCTTTACATTTACTGATGTCTCGGCTTTGATATTCACTATTCTATTAATAGAATTTAAATTTTTGAACAAGTATAATGAATGCATATTCAAAGTATTTATAATAAAGTATTTGTTTCTTAAACCATGTGTATTTTCTGATTGCTGTTTTGTGGACAACTGTTTCAATTTACACATATAACTTTATCACAAAATGTAACAAAATATCAATCTGTGTTTACTTTATATAAGTTTATATAACAAAATATAACAAAATACCGATCTGTGATATTTTCTCAATATTATTATATATATTATTTTATATACAAAACTTAAGTGGCTGCCCTTGCAGCATAGAAGAGCAATTTACAATCTGACAATGTTTTATAAGATTAAAAATAACCTTGTCAATATTTCAGTCCCATCCACTGTACAGTTGTCATACAGATCTGATGTAAGATACAATAGAATTCTCCACTCCGACGCATACAAATATAGTTTCTATTGTTGTACCATTCATATATGGAATATGCTTCCTATACAAATATTAGATGCAGGATCTATTGAAATTTTTAAAGCTAAGTCAGTAATACGGATGACCCCTTTACATTGGGAAAAAGTATTAATACCTGGCCTCTTGTTTAGTACTATATTCATTAGAAATGTTGTTGTTGTTGTTGTTGTTGTTGTTGTTGTTGTTGTTGTTGTTGTTGTTGTTGTTGTTGTTGTTGTTGTTGTTGTTGTTGTTGTTGTTGTTGTTGTTGTTGTTGTTGTTGTTGATGTTGTTGTTGTTGATGTTGTTGTTATGGTTTTCTTTTGTTCTTGTTGTTTTTCTAATTCACTGTAATTGTTTTCTTTTTCACTTGTTTATAATTAATTCATGTGCATGGTATTTCACAAATGCATAAAAGTTCCTGTACGGCCATCGGCCCTTTCGGAAATAAAGATTGAAGATTGAGGATTTTGAAGACATAGACATAGGTTTTCGCTATTTTTAATTTGAAGAATAAAATAGCAGAGAATCAATAACCTTCAAAGTACCTTTATAAGGTGCTTTTTTTTCTTCACTCCCTAAAAGTCTCATCATACATTCATTATATGCTACTATTTTTTTTCTTTGTATAGGATTCCATTATACAAAATCATGATCAACATTTTGGAACTTGTCATGTTGTTCTTGACTCTTTGGCAAGACTTTCGCTCTTCTCTCAAGAGCTTTGTCAGGCCTGATGAAAAGATCCTCATGGTGGTCATGTGACTAACTGAGAGGATCTTCTCATTAGGACTGACGGAGCTTTTGAGACATAAGTGAAAGTCTTGCCAAAGACAACATGACAGGTTCCAATAGGTTGATCATATCTTTCACTGTTCAAAGTGTCTCTTCTCTTCAGCATTTGGATTCTCTGATACATGGGACGAATTCCTTCCCCATGTTAAAGCTGAAAAACAAATCTACGGAACCCAGGTTAGCTGCTATATTGAAATAAAAGATGCAAACTAAGCAATTTCTTTGCCCATGAAGTTTATTGGGACGATTTCAGATTATCTTTTTGCCATTGATAAAGAAATTAAACATTTGGATATTTTTACCAATCAACAATATCTCTATATATGAAGCAGGAACAAACCTACTCAGATGCTTCTCTCGTCCATAACAAGCGATGTTTCTGTGCACCTTCCACCTGCTTCCGGCTTAGATGGCAAAGTGCGACGAATGTTGTTGTTTTGCACTCGGCTTGTTATGGACAAGAGAAGCATCTTAGAAGGTTTGTTCCTTCTTCACATGATGAATTCATATGGTAAGAAATCATTACTACGTAACATCAATATCTCTGTCATGATCACAAGCATTGCTTTTGTAGTTGAATTGGATAAAGAGCTGGTGGAGGCGAAGAAGTGAAGAAAACCTGTTGATTGTGCAGTAGGAAGACCTTGTCATCGACACGGAGACGCAAGTCACAAAAATCGCCCACCTTCTCCACCTAACATTGACCCAGGAGACTTTCCAGAAGGTTCTCCACGACTCGGCTTTTACAGCAATGCAAACAAATTCGGAAACAAATTACAGTGACAGCAAACTCTTTGATGTTTCAAAGAGAAATTTCATACACAATGGTCTCATGAGTTCTGCACTGGGTCCCCTTGGGAACTACTGTACGCTGATGACCTTGTCATTATGGCCAACTCTGTTGAAGAGTTATCAGAAAAGGTGCACACCTGGAAGATGGGGATGGAAGCCAAGGGACTGCGTGTTAATATGGGTAAAACCAAATGTCTGGTCTCTGGATCACACCTAGACAAATTGCTCAAAAGTGGAGAATACACATGTGCTGTATGCCTGCGGGGGTAGCGAGAAACTCCATCTACTGTGGCAAATGTCTATGCTGGGTGCACAAACGGTGTAGTGGAATTGAGGGTGTTCTCAAACCTGATCCAGACTACATATGCCCACGATGCAAAGGTACCGCCAGGCCAATCGATGGCAGGCCAATCAAGGAGATCCGAGTTGGCGAACACATGTTAGTGGTTGTGACAGAGTTGACATGTTGTCCAGTGGTGGAGGCTGTGATTTAGCTGCAACTGTCAGATGCAAAACTGCATGGGGCAAATTCCGTGAGCTACTGCCAGTCCTCACCAACAGGCACATTCCTTTATCTTGGAGAGGTAGGGTGTACTCCTCCTGTGGACGAAGTGCTATGCTTCATGGGTCTGAGACATGGGCAGCATCCTCTAGTACTATAAACCGCCTGAGAAGAAATGACACAGCTATGATCCGCTGGATGTGTGGCGTGAAGCCTAATGATGATACCAGTTCAGAGAGCTTTTTGGAGAAACTGAGTATTACAGATATTGATAGTGTGCTTCGTAAAGGGAGACTGAGATGGCTAGGCCATGTTGAGTGCAGTTCTGGCTTGATTAGCCGAGTAAGAAAGCTTGAGATAGAAGGAAGAAAAGGAATGGGAAGACCGAAACAGACTTGGGATGCAGTCTTGTAGAAAGATCGTGCAAGTTTGGGCATGAGTTTGGTAGATCCAAATGACCGAAAGGCTTGGAGGGGACTGTTGAGATCCAGACTGGGCAGCCAGGCCACACCCTCTGAATGAGGAATAATTAGGGCCTGTTTAAAATAAATTTAGATTGATTGATTTTTTTTTATTGATTGTAAAATCGGAGGATGGAAGGACTACTTTAGTGTAGCAAAGAATGAATGATTTGATCAGAAGTATGGCAAAATATTTGATGATCTTGGAATAGAATTTCAGTACCAATAGCATTTTCCTGGGTGGGGTTAAGTTTGTGAACTTTAGATTGTGAGAAGTTGAAAGATGTTGCAGTTCATAAATATTTAGGGTGTTTTATTCACAATCAGCCATGTGATAATGATGATATTAAAAGACAAATGAGAGTTACTTATGCAAGAGGTAATTTAATTATAAAAAGGTTTCGTCACTGTACATATGATGTAAAAGTTAAACTGTTTAAGTCCTACTGTTTTCATTTTTTATGATATTTTTTTTTTTTTTTTTATTTTGAATGTCAGGAAAAAACTTTTTGGGTCTAATGCTTTTAAATAATCTTCAGAGGACTATTTTTAATTGTGATAAATATATTATACTAAATAAACAATGACCAATATGAATGTTAATCCTTTTATTTTGATTGAGAAAAAATCGTATTAGGTTTTAAAGTCGTGTGTTTTTAAGAACAATTCCATTTATCAGCAATTTCCGATTGTGTTACATTTCACACATCAGTCTTAATTTAGCATGGAGCGTCCTGATTGTTCTAATTTTTTAAACCTCAAATGTCTAAATTGTAGATGAAACAGCTGGTTTTATCTATGGATATTTTATATGTTTTTATGCATGTTATTATCTGAAATAAATAAATAAATAAATAAAAGAAAGCATGTGATATGGATTTGATCAATTGATGTGTATTCTTTGGGGAAAACAGGTGATCAACGTTCAATGTTCTATGAATTTTTTTAAGCAAACACCAAACATACAAAATGTACCATAATAAAGAGACAATTTATGAAAAATGTTATTGAAAAAATACAAAACAATTGAATTTTAAGATGAATACAGTTTGAGATATACACAATGCTATAAACTCTATGAAAGTTCGCAAGGAGTCGTCTCTATGAAGATGTAAGACTGCAAAAAAACGTCTTATTACATTGAAGATGAGGGTTGTTTTGTTTGTAGTATGTTCTGTAAAGGCCATAACTGAAACCTCTGACCTAATAATGATATTTTCCTCCTATGCTGGGAACATAGCTATTCCCATATGAAACTCCTTCCGTATAATCCTTTTTTCGAGACACGTTTTGATGAATCTTGAATGCTAGTAAAATCTTGTCTTATTAAAGTCAACAATACAAAAAGTATCCAAATAATGCTTTGTTCACTTCAGGTAAAATCAAGTTCCTTAACGATCCTTCAACACTGAAAGTGATTTGCTCAACTAATTCCTAGTAATTATCTATTCTTTACGAGCCTGCTCACATAGAATTCATAGTTCGACTCTCGATGCATTGAACCTGCTAAATCCAGGTGACGACAGTTTGCTGGACTGATGCTGCTGGTGATGTCAGACCAGGCTGTCACTCCCTCAACTGACCAGTCCACTTCACACAGGTGGTAACTCCCTCGACTGACCAGTCCACTTCATACAGGCGGTCACTCCCTCAACTGACCAGTCCACTTTGTACAGGCGGTCACTCCCTCAAATGACCAGTCTACTTCATACACAATTAATAACAACAAACTTGAAATCCTCCGGCCCCCTCATAATTCCTGATTTCCTGAAAATTTTTACGAAGGATGATGTCAATTAATAAATTAATACGTTTCTTATTACTCTACTATCACTACTGCAATACTCTATAGCTATTAACACACGATGATGTTGAGTACTAAGAGTTCACTTTTTGGCATGCACAGTCATATGGTGTGTTTTCAAGTTGCTTCCTCGCGTAAATGATTTGTGGCAAATATGGCAGTAGAATGGCTTCTCACCAGTGTGTGTGCGCTTGTGCATCTTCTGACTAGAACTTGTAGTAAAACATTTCCCACACTCATCACACTCGTATGGCTTCTCTCCCGTGTGAGTGCGCATATGATCAACAACATTGGACCTGTGAGAGAAACTTTGATCACAAATTCCACACCCATAAGGTTTATCACCAGTGTGTGTTCTTGTGTGGATCTTCAGATGTCCACTTCGACTGAATGTTTTCTTACACACTGTACACTGATGTCTTTTTTCACCAGTGTGGATTCGCATGTGGCTGGTCAAGTTACTACTTTGACTAAAACATTTGCCACATTGACTACACTCATAAGGTTTCTCACCAGTGTGTGTTCTTGTGTGTCTTGTCAGATGTCCACTTTGACTGAATGATTTCTCACACACTGTACACTGATGTTCTTTCTCCCCAGTGTGGATTCTCATGTGTCTGGTCAAGTCACTACTGTCACTAAAACATTTGCCACATTGACTACACTCATAAGGTTTCTCGCCAGTATGGATTCTCATATGTCTTGTTAGATATTCACTTCGACTGAATGTTTTCTCACACACTGTACACTGATATTCTTTCTCTCCTGTGTGGATTTTCATGTGGCTGGTCAAGTGGCTACTGTCACTAAAACACTTGCCACATTGATTACACTCATAAGGTTTCTCACCAGTATGGATTCTCATATGTTTTGTCAGATTTCCACTTATGACTGAATGATTTCTCACACACTGTACACTGATATTCTTTCTCTCCTGTGTGGATTTTCATGTGGCTGGTCAAGTTGCTACTGACACTAAAACACTTGCCACATTGACTACACTCATATGGTTTCTCACCAGTGTGGATTCTCATATGTTTTGTGAGAGTTCCACTTTGACTGAATGACTTCTCACACACTGTACACTGATATTCTTTTCTCTCCACTGTGAATTTTCATGTGCCTGTTCAAGTCGCTACTGTCACTAAAACACTTGCCACATTCAGTGCATTCATATGGTTTCTCACCACTATGGAATTCTTTCTGTGATTTCAGAGCATTAGTTCGGCAGAATGATTTTTTCACACTTTGTAGACTTAAGTTTCACATCACTAAGCCTATGGTCTGCCATTGCAATCTGATTTTTAAAATGTGAATGGTTTACCTGTCTGTTCAACTAAATTATTTTTGTGAAACAAATCGCAATTATTATTATGAAACAAATCACAACAATGAATAATCCTTGAAAGTTGAATAAAATGTTTGCCCTGGATTACATTCAAGCAGTGTGTTCACAAACAGCTATCCACATGAACTTGCTATATCCATCAATAATGTCAGTTACAGTAAATGTAAATACTTATAACATAACGCTTCATTTAATTTTGTTCAAATTATGCTACTTTGCTAAAGTACAAAATACTTTTGCAAAAATATCATTGTGATTTCAAATGAAAAAAAAAAAATTATTTGTTTCATTATAATAACAGTATATCAAAACCTACTTGTTTATGGAAAGTTTGCAGCCAAAGTTAACATTTACAATTTCTAGTCACAATGCACCAAATTTNCTCCAATGGTGACCTATGATTGAGCCATGTGGTAGATGACAGTCACTCCTGCAACCGACCATTCCAGTATGTTCATCAAACTGACATTTCTCTGACACTGACCACACATAGTGGTTACAAGTAAAAATGACACAGTACTTGGGGTGGACCGAATTAACCTACATTTACATGTTTAATTTATGGCAAAAAAAAAAAATGGTCAAATTTAAAAAATCAAAAAAAAAAAAGATGAAAGCATACCCGGGAAGCATATACTGGGCACTTAGATACTGATCATAAAAAAAGCTAATTAAATGGACAAAAAAATTTGTAAAAAATATACAGCAAAGAAATATTAGAACCACCCTTAGGGAAATGCAGGTGTCTTAATAGAGAAGTTGTCTTTTATGGTGGTTAGATGCTCTCCTGGGGCTGTGAAAATGGTATCATAGGGGTGGCTTAAACATGTGGTCTTAGTGGAGGTTATAATATGAATTAATGGACCATGAGCATTTATTACAACTTTTATTATCAATCATGTTTGTTGAAATAAGAACCTTAAAATCTTTACATTTGGCTTTTTGAAATTTATATTTTACCTTATTTTCATGATCTGCACTGAAGTTGTTCAAAATCTAATTTCTTTATATGGTTCGAGACAACTCTGTAACGTATAAATAGTTCCATAATAATAAATAATTAATTATTAAATTTATTAATTAATAAATTTATAAAACTATCATCTTTAATGGTAGTATCAATATTCAGTACATCTTTAATGTATATATACCCACATATATTTACATGAATGCTTCAATGTACAATTGTAAATAGACTGCAGCAAGAAATTTGAGGGAGAAAACCCCCACAAAAACTTGCTCTCATATATTATATTTTACTATTCATTTGTTAGCGAGTCGCTGGTTAATTGGCATGCGATGTGCAAATCAAAACTTGCATTTTTCATTCAATAACGTGGGAGGTGAAATTAGTAATACAGTAGAACCTTGTTATCTCAATATTGCTTATCTTGAACTATCTTATCGTGAGGTTTTTGGTCATTTTCTTTTAACTGCATTACAGTGATGATTCTAGGCCACATATCTGTTCATTGGACACACATTTTAAAGCCATTGGTACACAAAATAACACCAAGAGTGTCAGATCAAACAGATACAAAAAACCTGACGCATATACATAACCTGACAACTTTTTATGATAGATATTTTGATGAATTTAATTCATAAAATTGCTGGATTTTAGACAGCCAATAATTTTCCATATGACATCCCATAAAAATTAGACAAGTTCATCTTCATCAAATTTAAAAATTTGAACTAATAGTTCATTCTGCATATCAATATCACAATTTACAAATATATAACAATATTTGGGCAACTGGTTGCCTTTCTCAAGTGTGGAGTCACAATGTAAACACTACTGAAGGAGGAGGATCATAGTGTTTGCATGTGGTGTGGGGGGGGGCACTGACACCACTTCAATCCTAAAGTCATAGTGTTTGTTATGCTCCAATATTGAAAAGGTATATATTTGTAAAATTGTATTTGTAAATTGTGATGAAGAAAGTACTGTAATAGATGAATTAATTACCACATCTAATGAATTTGTTCAGCAAAATTTGAACTGACTGAGAAATGTGTTCTATGGACTAAAACATGGTATATTAATCGCAAGTATTAAAAACAATAATAATCTCAGCTCAAGGTGGAATAAAAAATTGGCACATTTAGAAAATAATACAATCATCACTGGGTTATGAGCAGTTTGAGTCGGTTATATCTCGATTGTTAGTAACGTGGAGTATTTCACTGTCAAACCTACAGATAGTGTACTTTTGTGGCTGAGTTGATAGTGAGTCAGATTCATAACCAGGTCTTGAGTTCCAGTCAGTTGTGCGTGTTGAGAAAACTCGTCCCTAACTGGTTGTACCTACACACTAAACAGGTACAGGTCAGGCGTTTTAGCGTTCATATGAATGGTTAGCACTATTGCAATTGTGCTGCGTGGAAGTTGTGCACGTAAAATAGAGTGACAAGGATGCCAATGACCTGGGGTAAATGATGTTAAGTTGACTGAGTGTATCATCATTTATAATAAATCTTCAACATTTACATTTATATGTGCATGAGAATGTGGTGGTTTATAGTCTTCATCTAAGTTTTGCTCTCACGACTTGACAATTTACACCAGGTCATTTGGCCCACTTATTGATCTTCAATTGATCATTTTTCATATGCTTGCATCCCGGAGTAGTGTGCAACTGCTTTAGGGATGAGTTTGGTCAAAACCCACCACCAAACCCGACTGGGAATTGAACCCACGACCTCTGGCCACAAGTCCAACACCCTAACCACTCAGCCACAGAAGCAGCCATATCGAGATCGCGAGTTTCGATTTAACATGACCAACAGATTCCAATAAAGTACAGTACAGAAGATCCAAACTGAGAAAAGCGACTCAATGTTTTTTTCTCCTTTGCTTATTCCATAAATTGAGAAAATACTCGGTTGATTTTGTGTTTTTTACCACAATCATGTATTTGTAGTTTTTCGTTTGGAAGATATGAAAGAATCAAGTTGCTTAATATTGTGTTTTTATTTGATAATAAACTTATTGGATTTCTTATTATAAAAATGACATGACTAAATTTGATACAAATCCATTTCAAAGTTATGATTCCTTAATTTCGGATAAAGTAGTAAAGTATCAACACCAGCCATTGAAGAAATTAAGACATTGTAAATGATAGATGGTCTCAAAATAGCTATGTTTTTATGTGTAACGTTTCTTTTTTATATTCTAATTTCAACACAATCAAAATCTAATTAGACTAAGCAGTGTGAATCCTTTGGATCTTGTTTGAAGTTGTTTATGGACAATAAAATTTGGTTTAAATATACACGCCCCTGTATTAGAACCACCCTGTCGGGATTGGCTGCAGGTGTTTTTAATAGAAAATTGTTTTTTATGGTGGTTAGATGCCCCCTGGGGCTGTAAAAAATTATCTAGGGGTGATTTAACATGGGGTCTTATTGGGGGTTATAATATGAACAAAGGACCATGGGTTTAATACAACTTTCATTATCAATCTTTTTTGTTGAAATAAGAACCTTAAAATTTTTCTTTTGGCTTTTTGAAATTTTATTTTACCTTTTTTTCATTATTGCCCCAAGTTGTTCAAAATCTAAGTTCTTTATAGGTTCGAGACAACTTTTTAACTTAAATAGTTCATAATAATAAATGATTAATTATTAATTTATTAATTAAATTTAAAAAAAACTATGATCTTTTACCATCAATATTCAGCACATCTTTAATGATATATACCACATATAAAATGAATGCTTAAATTTACAATTTAAATAGACTGCAGCAAGAAATTTGATGGAAAAAAACATCCATAAAAACTTGCTCTCATTATTGATTTTTTCCCCTATTCATTTGTTGGACTCGCGGGTTTAAATTTGGGAGCGGCAAATAAAAACTTTTTTTCATCCAATAACGGGGAGGTATTAGTAATACAGTAAACCCTTGTTATTCAATATTGTTTATCTTGAACTATCTTATCTGAGGTTTTGGTTTCTTTTAACACATTAAAGTGATTTTTGCCGCATTCTGTTCATTTGACGCACATTTTAAAGCCATTGGACACAAAATAACCCCAAGGTGTCAAAAAACAAAAAAAAAAACTAATATACAAAACCCCCTGTTTTGCCTAATTTTTTATATAATATTTTGAGGGATTTAATTCAAAAATTGCGGGATTTTAGCAGCCAAGATTTTCCTCTTTCATATGCATCCCAGAAATTAAAATTAGACAAGTTCAATTTTTTCATCAATAAAAATTTTTAAAAAATTTGAACTAATAATACAACTTTTCAATCCCTAATCAATTTTCATTTAAATCCCCAAATTTTAAAATAAAAGCTTTGTTCAAAAAATTTTTGTTATATTTGAAAGGATGTGAAAGTATGTTAACTTGAAATTGCACAACCAATGAATTTGTCAAAAAATTTTAAAAGAAATTGTTATTGATAAACATATTAATTTACTTTCGAAGTATCAAAACAATTAATCCAAGGTAATAAAAATATTATATATTATATTTAGAAAATCCTACAATCATCACTGGGTGATGAGCAGTTTTAGTCAGTTATATCTCGATTGTTGTTAGTAACGTGGAGTATTTCACTGTCAAACCTACAGATTAGTGTACTTTTGTGGCTGAGTTGATAGTGAGTCAGATTCATAACCAGGTCTTGAGTTCCAGTCAGTTGTGCGTGTTGAGAAAACTCGTCCCTAACTGGTTGTACCTACACACTAAACAGGTACAGGTCAGGCGTTTTAGCGTTCATATGAATGGTTAGCACTATTGCAATTGTGCTGCGTGGAAGTTGTGCACGTAAAATAGAGTGACAAGGATGCCAATGACCTGGTGTAAATGATGTTAAGGTGACTGAGTGTATCGATCATTTACAATAAATCCTCAACATTTATATGTGAATGGGAAATGTGGTGGTTTATAGTCTTGATCTAAGTTTTTGCTATCACGACTTGACAATTTACACCAGGTCATTTGGCCCACTTAATTGATCTTTTCAATTGATCAACTTTTCATATGCTAATCTCACACACGCACTCACTCTTTCAACCCAACGGTACCTAATTAAGGTAGGTGCCACGGAGCAGTGTGCAACTGCTTTAGGGATGAGTTTGCTCAACGCCCACCACCAGACCCGACTGGGAATTGAACCCACGACCTTCGAGTCCAACTCCCTAACCACTCGGCCACAGAAGCGGCCATATCGAGATCGTGTATTTCGACTGTAACATGACCAGCAGATTCCAATAAAGTGCAGTACAGAAGATCCAAGCTGAGAAAAGCGACTCAATGTTTTTTTCTCCTTTTTTGTTTATTTCATAGATTGAGAAAATGCTGGCTTGATTGTGTTTTTTACCATAATCATGTGATTTGTAGTTTTTCGTTTGGAAGATATGAAAGGAATCAAAGTTGCTTAATATTGTATTTTATTTGCTAATAAACTTATTGAATTTCTTATCATAAAAAATACATGACTAAATTTGATACAAATCCATTTTAAAGCTATGATTCTTTAATTTCGGGTGTAGTAGTATAGTGTAAACACCAGCCATTGAAGAAATTACGACATTGTGAATGATTGATGTATCTCAAAATAGCTATGTTTTTTGTGTAATGTTTCTTTTATTCTAATTTCCAACACAATCCAAGGTCTAATTAGACTTTCGGAGCAGCATGAACTTTGATCTTGTTTGATGTTGTTTTTTCATAAGATTTGTGTAGATTAAAGCTTGTTATAGACAGGTACAGTAGAAACTCGCTGATATCCCGAATATGTAGGAATGTCAGTAAAACACCTGAGATAAACAATAATTGAGATCACCAACTGATATCTGTTCACAATGTAGTTGAAGGGAAATGAAAACAATATTGAGAGAACAGAAAATTTGAGATTTGTAATATCGAGATAAGGGAGCAGATTGTAGCTGTGTGCTGAACTGTGGGACTGCATGAACATTATTGGGGACATGTTTCTGCTATAAAGTTTTCTGCTTCAATGTTTCGTTATAATGGGGACTGTATCTATAAGCTGATAATCTGGAGACCATTTTCTTCTTCCACCTGGTTATAAATGAGTGGTCAGTGTTTTTACTGTACTATAAGTTCTGCTTAATATTTTTATATTTATTAATTCCAATTCATGTTCCACACATGGTTATAAATATATGGTCAGTGTTATTAATTATCTTTAGTTTGTCATTCTGCTTTTTCAACACACTAACGTTTTGGGTATTTAGTTAATTCAAGTTATCTGGGTGAATGGTACATGTCCATTGTACATAAAATATATAGGTACAGGTTAGGGGTGTGAACAGACGTGAACTCTAGTATAAGAAGTGCTGCATGTGCTGGCTGCAATGTGCTGTGCTCCCAGAGAGTTGAGACCGATATAATTAGTGACTAGGATGCCCAATGACCTGGTGTAAATGTTGTCGCTAGAGCATGACAAACTGTGAATTGTGACTGTAAATAAGGACATTTATTTATTTTCACGCTGGTTACCATTGTCATCAAGAATGAGATATGCTAAAAAATTGCTGTATTGTAAAAAGGGTTCTTTATTCATTTTGTTCAATGTAAATTAGAAAAACAACTTTCATATATATATTTTTTTTTATGTGTATCGACCATTCAAGTGTAACAGCCCTCCCCCCTCTTTGTATCCTTCAGTGTGGTAACTGCACTCTCGCCCCATCCCCCAGTTTGAGAAAATATCAATTTAAGTGACCTGGGCGCTTGGGATGGTCATATACAGTATTTATTTACATTTTTTTTTCATATCATAGTTCTTAATTTTTTAATGTTAAAAAGTTCTACAAATTATTCATACAAACATCAAATATACAAAATGTAAAAAAAGCAAACACAAAGACTAATGTTTGAAAAACATTTTCTAAGTAACATAAATCTAAGAAAAATACAATTTGAGATTTTTAATGCTGTACAGTTTATGGAGGAGCGCAGCAGTCTCTTAATGGAGACTTGAGACTGAAAAAAAATGGCGGTCACTCCTCAACTGACCAGTCCACTTCATACCTCATTCCCTCAACTGACCAGTCCACTTCATACAGGCGGTCACTCCTAAAATGACCAGTCCACTTCATGGGCTGTCACTCCTTCAACTGACCAGTCTACTACATGCAATTTATAACGCACACAACCCGATATCTCCCTACGCTCTCTCATAATTCCTGAATGGTCCCTCCCTACACTACACTAAAAAAATTTATGAAAGGGGGGGTGTCAATTAACCAATTTAACCCCAATACCCCTTTTTCATACATTAAAACCAAAAAATTCTTCCTTTTATAAATATTTTTTTAACCCCAAGGGAAAAG
>CM032663.1:10050759-10118081 GCA_019095985.1 Streblospio benedicti
AAAAAAGGGAAAAAAAAAGGTTAAAAAGTTCATGGACAAACCTCAAGTAAATGTTCTGCCCCCCCCCCACCCTCAACAAAAAAAAATAAAGAAATGGGAAGACAGCAGGCAAATGGAGGAATAAGTATAAAAGTAGTGGAAAGTTCTGGCATGAAGTATAAGATCTCTGCTGCCTGGACTGAACAGTGGAAAAAAATGTAACAGACAGAAGTGTGTTGTACATATAGTCAAGACAAAGGGAACTGCAATCAAGAAAATATAGTGGCCACAGCGACAATGCAACGAGATCACGATTAAAAATATTACCAAATCTATGTACATGGGGAAAGTAGCAGATCAGCATATGTCAGAGGTCTACAGCACAGGAGAGCAATCAGTGATCCGACAAAAAAACATAATGCCTTTGCCCGACACATGGTCAACCACCCACAACAGAGCCCAGAATTCAAGATAGAAGTGATCAATTAGCTATAAATCCCCACTAGAAAGACAAATATCAGAAGGAGTAGAAATATAAATATGAAATGTTACATTATGCTTAGTTGGAAACTTGACCATTATCGCAACCAGCCTTCAATAGAATAATATTTACTAATCAATTACTGGTCCTTAAATATAATAGTGTTAAATCTCCATGTTGTGTTGTAATGTATATCATAATCTATTATAAGGATTTGTCTTAATCTGTTAAGTAGGTACTGCATGTATATTATTATTGTTAAACTGATGATCTTACACTGTAAAATTTACCTGTCCTTCATTTCTTTTGGTGTTTTATTTTTTTGAAAAAGGAGAGCTCAGGAGCTCGAAAATCGTTAAATAAAAATTGAGATCAAAATTAAACTTTAGAACAAAAACGTTTCATATTAGTAATAATACAGCATTAGAAAGGAAAAAAAAAGAAAGCAAAAACAAGACACTATTGACAATGAGACCTAGTGCTGTAGGCCAAATATACAGAATATTTAAAATCAAATAATTGATTTTAATTCTAAGGATATCCATCTACGTCTAGTTTTTTAAAAATGCATGTATTATTGATATAGGATATGAAAACATTTGACTATAAACATATAAATGATAATATGTATATATAAGCATATGCTAAAGACCCAAATCCCCTCATATTATGTCTTGTTTATGTGCAGAAATTCTTGATTTTAATAAAATGTAAAAGGCACTATGGGAATACCAGCAGAGGAACACAGGCCACAAAATGCAGCCTCGTAAGTTCATAGTCTTTCAGTATCAACATTTTTGTACAATGATACTGCGCACGGCACATGGACAGATGTTTCGTTGTGTCTTCTAAAATGGATATTTGATGACAATTCAAATGTTGGATCACAGATAAGGTGTTTGGCAATAGTCTCATGGCTGTGGCGCCTATACCCTGTGTTTCTTTGAAAACCAATAAAATGTGGGTGTCAACTACGCAGATATCATGCAGATCCGGGAATAAACAACCAATGTTTTTAAAACGTTTTCATAACGGCTACAGACCGGTCAAAATACTATTTATAGATAACTCAAAACCGAATTTTAGCAGGTTAGTAATATAATGACCTGAAGGCCATATAGTGTACATATGGTATTGCTTATTTCCAATGTGTTCCTGTTTGTTTGGAGGCCACGCGGTGTTGGTACATGAATGTCCATAAGGCAGGCTAGGTAGCTAATTGAGCCTCGGGGGTTGAGGGATCACACTAGCTATTGTTTTTAAACTAGGCGAGTTCTTTACGTGCAGAGGGGTCACTGTCCTCACGCCTTTAAACGAGGCTTCAAATTCCTCACGCTTTGGTGTCGCCCATCTAGTATTATACTCGACTGAGAAGACACGCTCAGGGGTGATCAGCAAGGCAGTAGCAGACATACGACATAACGGTTTGGGCACTAAGTCTTGGCCTGGGGATGAACTAAGGCAAACCCACTGTCATGGCCTAACTACTGAACCATGAGACTACTAAAGCCATTGAACCTTGCTCAAGGACATCGCAGGCAACTACACCATGATGCAGTTTTAGCATTTGGTGTGTCCAAGCATGCATTAAATTCATATGGGTTTATATGACTTTAAAGAATATAGTTTCATATATAAAGTATCTTTGTAAAGATCGCGTTGAGACGAATGAATTATCACTTCCGTGGTTTATCAAAAACAAGGAAGAAAGATTTGAACATCAAATGTGCAGGGTAAACAGGGCAAAGTGTGCGTAAAATAACATCATCGAAATTAAAATCTAAATATCATAACCCTATTTATTTCTTTTTTGAAAATTAACATAAAAATGTAAGAGCTCTCACGTTTGTTGTTGACAGGCGTGAATATGAAATGGAACTTTAATATGTCAATATCAAACAAAATGAAACTATCAATATCTGTAAATTCAACTTAAAACCCATAGCTATACCAAAAATCACAAAATTTAGACCCATAGCTATACTAAAATCCCAAAATTTAGACCCATCACTATAGTATACCTGGGATGGCTTAAAAGGTGACCCATAGAAATGGCACACCCGTACTACCCACATATAGGACCCCAACCCCCACCCCTGAGCTCTTTCATATCTCCATTACTACAAATGGAACATGTAATATTTTAATATATTGTAATAAGTATATTAATAAATTACAATGTTATAAATATAAATTATACATTTCAAAAGATGTATATGTACCGTAGTTGTAAATAATATCATTAATAAACTCATTCAATCATAATTATAGCATTCATGCTTATTAAACATATATTGATGCACATTATAATTCCATGTACAATGTGTTGTGAATCACATTATGGGAAAGTAAAAAATAATAAAAAATGAAGAATAAATATTGGTACTTTATGAATAATAATATGTACAGACTGTATCTACTTTTTCCACTGTCGTAATCGTCTTTGTCTCACGGAAACTCCATAGTCTTCTTCTGGTGTATCATAAACCAACACTGATAATCGTGAGTTTGGAGTCCCTGATTTTGGCGTGCACACAAGTCTCCGTAATTGAGTAGACTGGTAGTTTTTCCTTCTTGGTGTGCATTCTGTCTCTGAACTGGACACATCTTGGATATTTGTTCTGGCTGATAAAGGAGTTTGTAATCTTTTGAGTACACTACAGTCTGGAGTTCTAATATCAGGAAGAACATCAGCACTGCTTATATTTGGCAGTGCTTCCATTGTGTTTTCTAGAGCAGTAAATGATTTTCTATCCGCATTAATGCTACCAGGTTCAGAACTACCTGCAGATTCTGCAGGAAACAATTTAGTCTTCACTTTACTTTTTCCAGGTACTGGTCTTTTCTGGGTACCTAGCACAGGCGACCGCGTACCAATTTCATTATTCGCACATGATTCACCATTTTCAGACAAATACTCATTCCTATCATTATTACCTACACAGTCATCTTTATTACATTCTTCTAACAATGAACTATCAGAACCCAAGTCCGGCAATGGTTTGCGAGACTTTTTCCGCCTTGATTTTCTTTTGATGCTGGTAAAGTCAGTCGGCAGTTCCTCCCCTGTAGACTCCGCCATGTGTTGCTCATGTTGTTGAAGTCGTTTAAAAGCACCAGTTGCTTCTAAACCATACAAATTGTCTAACAATTGCATATCCACTTTTTCCCTATTTTGATGCAAGCCATTGTCTATATTATGTTTCTTGAATATCACACTATGTTCTCCACTTTCTACATCCTCATCAATGTTTTTTCACCTTCAATATCTTGAATTTGTGTTGGATTCTCATAAGTTAGTTCCTGAATAGGTGATGGAGGTTCTGGTGACTTATCACCTTCGAAGCGTAATGGAACGAGTTTACTGTTTTTCTTTTTCTTTGGCGTTGCTGATCGTTGTTGAGTAGCTTCAGCAATTCCAGCAACTGGGTTTCCACCTTTCCTTTTGCGCATAGCTCTTGTCACCCTATGACTTGTTGGAACTCGCATAAATTGGGGAGAAACCTAGAATGAATAAATGTTATGAAGAAGCAGTTTACATTATTTTTTACAAAGCATTTATTAAATGTGTGGTGAGAACTTAATGAGAACCCTCTGGAGGATGACTATCAAATATCAACCGAACAGATCACATCATGTGGAGAATATTTCTATACCACAACATGGCCCTATTCTGATAACCTTGACATAGAATAGATGAATTTATAACAGAAAATTAAAATTTGTTATGAAACTACAAAACAAATTAATGAAGAAAAATTGATAAAATGTTGAAGATTTGAATTATTTCTTGAAGTATTTAAGGAAAACATCTTCAATTCTAAATAGCAATTAATGGTTAAATACCAAAATATAAACAGATTGAAAGAATATATTTCTACATACCCAAGTAGTTGATACAGTCTCATCGATCGGCACAACATCTGCATAACATGGATGGTCAGATGCAAATACTGGACTAACCGTGCCATGAGGGATATTCAGAGGGCTTTCTTCAAACTCCAGTGGAGGCTTGCGCGATGGTGATATCTTTCGTTTACGCCTCGGCATTATAATGAAAATACTGGAAAATGAAATATAAAGTAAAATATTCAGTATTGACACTGTCTAGCGGCTAGCCACACTTATTGTTCAAAACTTGTACATTGCCATGGACTATATAATCATTCCGAATGATGATCGTCTACACAAAATACATTAGTTGTGTACACATTGAAAGACATTTTGATACAATTTTCCACATAATTTTCTTCAGTAACAAATAGAAAGTTAGAGAACATGAATCTCACTTTAAAATCTCACGTGACAGCCAATTTTCCTTTCATATAGAGCAAAACTTTAGTCTCTTATTCAACATTGATCCAGATGAAGTTGCTTTTTTACACTTTTGTGAACACCCCAAATACAAATTATATAGACGTGGTGCTCAAGTTATTCGCAACATCCAAACCTACATATCTGTCTCAAATGCACGTAGCACACACATCTGACATTACAACTGTATGTAATGGACAAAATATCAGACGGTACATAAATATTTGTCATGTCAATATTAATAAATGTTTCTGGTGGTGCCAATAACGTCAGCACTGCAAATAACTTCGGCATCTGTGATCTACACGATCTCTTGTGGCGTCTTGTTTCATTACTAAAAAAATCCCTTACACTAGTAGTAGCAACGCGTTCAGAGACATTTGAGAGACCCTCTTAATAAGTGCATGGAGGTACTCATACACAAAATGGACGTCAATGTGCCCGCTGGGTAGTCTATGTAGTATTGTATATTATTAGGGAACGATCATAAATAATGATACCGGTGGGTCGTCCAAAAAGGTGGGGGGGTCGTCCAACTTTTCTGATTCCCGGTTGAGGGGGTTGCTGAACTTTATCACGCTACGGTATTTTTTTTTCAAATATTTTCTTTTAGCAATGCCATTACTATATAGGACTTTTTCTTTAGTGGAGGGTGGGGGGTCACTAAACTTTCTGAAATGTTGATGAGGGGGTTGGTTAACTTTTTCTTCGCGCCCCCAAAAATGGACGACAACCCCCCCTACGGTATCGTTATTTATAATCGTTCCCTTAGTAGTGTGATTCACAGGAGCAATTTATAGAGATTTGTAGACGTTTTACTAATATGCAATCAAACCTCAGAGATGCCAAGTTGAAGGAGCTTGAAAGGGGGAGACATTATTTTTTAAGGTAGAGGCATTTGGCGCCGGGCGAAGCGCGCCGTAAGCGCGCAATGCTAGGGGGTTTGGGGGCATGCCCCCCCCAGAAAATTTTGCAATTTTTAATGCCATTCTGTGCATTTTAGGCTACTTTTTAGGTATTATTTGTTTGAATTTTAATTTATTTTAGGGAATCAGTAGAAAGGGGAGAGAGGTCTCCAGGGGGATTCCCCCAACACCTGAGGAGACTTGGCAGGTCTGAAACCTGGTTTGATTGCATATCAGTAAAACGTCTACATACATTGTATCTCTATAAATATGCTCCTGAGTGTGGTGATCCCGGGTGGTGATTGACTGAGGTCTGAAACCTGGTTTGATTGCAACATCAGTTTTTAAATAATGTTTCTGGCCCTCACAGTAAATATATACCGAGTTATATTTACTGATCCTGACTCCCTGAAGGCCAGAAACATTATTTATAACTATAATTATCAGTCCTTGTTCGTGACTAGTACCAGTGAACCAGAGACTATAGTATCATAGTATAGACAAGTTATCAACTTCAAGGATGTGACATTGTAATACACTGAATCAAAAACGTACCCTGAACTGTGTGCACTAAACTTATATTATATTGAGAGCTATAAAAGCTATGATAATTAATTTATTTATCAAAACATTATTTTTAAGTTTAGTGTATCTCCTTTATGAACTTTGACCCTATTTTTATGTATTTGACAAACCGATTGGTTTACGTTATTTTTAATCATCCAATGGACTTGAGTTTAACATCACTTCGATAAAATGAGGACTCTCTTTCACAGCACATTTCTAACTTTCGGCGCAAGGACCAGAAAGGATGTGAAGGAGACTACAATAAACAGACTCGTTTTGAGAATTAACAGATTTGATTGGTCAATTCAAGCAGGAATCAGCTGGGGAACAACTTTTGAAAATGGTATTGTGAAATGCAAAATGTAAATGTTTTCATTAAAATAAAATAACAATGAAACCTACATTGTTAATTAGTGAATACCATAGGGGTAAGTGTAATGTTTTTCTTTTGTGAAATGTTTCTATATACCCACAAACGTCTGTAACAATGTAGAATTCGAATCATGTTCTGCAAGATCTGTCTAGACATGTCAACATTCCATTTGGTCGAAAGTTGTCCTACAAAATCCATGATAACAACATGTAGCATTACTGTCAAGTTTAGTTAATTAATGACAAAATAATACCGATTCTGGATAGTGTTACATGCTGTGTACAATATTTACGCAAAATCAATGGTTTGGGGATTTTCCTAATTTAAAGTATGTCCGTGATTTTTTTGTTTTTTTTTTTTTTTTAAAAATTAATGGGATTGTGTCAAAATTCAAATCTGTTCAACTAGCCTAGGTGCACCATCACGATTGTGACATGTGCACATGTGATTGTAATCATAGCTACAGGGTCAGGATTAGGTGGAAAAGTGCTACTCAGCAGGACGAGTAACCCTCATATATCTACTCGTCCTGCAAAAATATTACTCGTCCTCCTTGCACAGAGCTCTATATTTGTATGTCAAATTGACCAGAATTGCTACTCATCAAAAGGACGAGTTGCTAAAACATTCTACTCGTCCTCCACAAGTTTTTACTAGTCCTGACCCTGTAGCTAGAGCAGTCATTGACACACTAGTGATTAGCCCTGTAATACAGAGCCTTGTGTATTCAGCTTCGCTCTCACAAGAAATAGCAGGCAACGGAGATCAGAGCTGTTTATTAAACGGCTAACTAGTGATGTGCTAACTAGGTTCTCCGTTGTTGCAGAATTTTATAAATGTGCATGTATTTATATAAAATGTTATTAATATACATGGAATACTGTTAAAAATGAATAACTGTATATATTTTTTCCCAAGGTTGTTTATGAATTCAATTATACTCTTGCTGTTCTGCCAAGCAAGCTCCTGCCACTGTATTGACATAGCTGAAGAGACATCTTCCATTTTACTATATCAAGTTGCCCTGATGGGACTCGAACTCACGACCCCAAGATTGTGAGACCAGAATGATACCATCATCTCAAGCAGCGGGCTGTTAAAAGGTTACTCGGATGAACCGTTTTCTCTGTAACCCCCAGCCTACATACTTGCATGTAAAATGGAAGATGTCTCCTCAGCTATGCCAATACACTGGCAGGAGCTTGCTTGGCAGAACAGTGAAAGTAGAACTGTTAAAAATAAAATAAGAGGTTTGGATATCATTCAGATGATGATAACGTTCACCAATCTTAATTATGACTACACTAAGTAAAATAAAATAGCAGTATGTTTCAAATACAGTACTGTATGAATGAATGCTTGTGGTGTCTTGTAGCATTGAAATTGCATTGATTGTTTTTGTTTGTTTTTTTCCTCATAGAACCATGGATGACAGTGAAGATTCTCTGGAAAGTAGCTACTTTCAGCATATAAATGCTCAGAAAGAAAGAAATACAGTTCCAGGGAATATGGCAGACCATCAGAGATCAATGACCCCAAGAATGAGCACCCCACAATCAGTTTTTGAGCATAATTATGGACAAGCTTGTCCCCATTGTCCTGCTCCTAGTGCAGCACAGTGCTATCATGATAGCATGATGCATCGAAATATGTCCAATATGTCCCCAATGCCTTTTGGCCCCCAGGGTGGTCCTGTTCGCAATGTAATGGTTGTTAATCCAAATAGCGTAAATGATATGAATGGAAATCAAAGAATGATCAGCCCAACAGATCAGTTGGGCAATGGACATACATCAGATAAAGAAACTGTTATTGAAATCACCAAAATTGCAAATCCTGGCGATGGATATTTTTCAAGGGAAAATCTAAGAAAGACACAAGAGCAAAGGTTAAATTTAAATGATACATTCAGTCGCCTTTCATCAGGACCATTCTCAAGATTGAGTCATCCTAGGAAAAGTCCCCCTTTGAAAAGATATTGTAGAACTCCAAGTCCACCAAGTATGCAATCAAGTCTTCCTCAGCTGACAAGAGAACCCATGAGAATGAATAATAATGGATGTTATTTTGGTGGAAACGTTCGGTCTCGGCCGTCATCTGCTATAGGCTCTTCTAAATGCTCAGATCCAGTACATTCTTCGGCCAATGCCAGCAATACCACTGCCATGCTTCAATCAGCAGCATCTCATTCTATATCCACACCAAGTTCTTCCTCTAATCCTAAGAATTCCATAACAGTGAAAAGTAATGGAGTTACAAGAAAAATTGCAATTCTTAACCGTAACCGGTCGTCTTCAGCGACTACTACATCGTCTTCCAGTACTACCAGTGAAGTTCCGGTGAAGAAAGAGAAAGGTAAAATAATGGTGTTTTTGAAATGATTTATGATTTTAGAAGACCAGTGTGGTTTCAGTATAGCTCTCTAAGAAAACTGTCATTTGAGCCATGGTTTTTTAACCTGGTTCTGGTGGCAGAGTGGACTAGTGATTTGGTGCCATTTGGTGCCGTATGGTCGTGGGTTCGAACCCCACCAGAGACTATATAGTATGTGATATAGTCCTTACCTTACTTGGAGTCATAAGTCTAATGAATTAATTACATAAAATAATGGTGTTTTTAATGTGAATAATTTTTGCATCGTAGCCTAACTACTAATAAAGGAGTTTATCAATTATGACATAATAATGTCTATTTAGATTAACTCATAAGGTCCACTGGAAATGGGATGAAGGTGACAAATTTCTTTATTTGTTGCACACTTATATCTAGTGCCTATGCCGTATATTGAGTTTGTCATAGCCATGGGCCTAAACTAAATTTTATTTCCCAAATGATAAGCATTATGATCAGGGATGGATAAGAGGATTCCTCTCCTATCAAGATTTATTCAAGTTCAACATATCTAATGGGAACACACATCACTACTTTATCAGGGATCTAGCATTCTGCAATATAAACCCACCCATTACCGGTATGTGATTAAGTGATAGACCTGGTGAAATACTAACTCTGTATTAATCTGCAGTATTTTTGTTTTTCAGGTGAAGGAAAGTTGAATACATCATTAACTAATATTCAATGGCTAGGAGAAATGAAAGCTCTTGAAGGTGGTAATGCTCAATCAGCACAGAGATCTCACAAAGATCTCAGAGTCATTGCATCAGACAAGCAGATAGCTCAGGTTAATCTTATAGAATATATTTTGAATATCACGTCTTTCATTTTATTGTACAGATAAATTTGTAAGTGAATGTAAGTTTTGTTGCTAAATCAGACAGTACAGTAAATGGTTGAGGTACAGACGTCCTACATTTTATCAGGATAGCTTAGACTGCAAGTTGACTAGTCCGAAAGGGTGATCCACATTTCATTTTTTTTTCTTGCTAGTTCAAAAATGCAAGATAATTAGGCATTGGGGGGGGGCAGAATATCAACTGGCCGACCTTAGTCCTATGTTTTTGGTCAATCTGAGTACTAGACTTACTGTGCTGTCTGCAAATGTTGTTATATTCTGGAGCTGCTGGCTTGAAATAAATTTGACCATCTGTTTTTTTACAGTTTCTTAATTTCCAAATGGCAAATGATCCTGAAAATTGTTGGAGAACATTGCGGGTATCATTGTTTTGTAGCAAATATCACTTAATACTGACTTTTCACATTTTTATTGCATAACGAATTCTTCTGAGTGATTTTGCACATAATGTGATCTAAGATTTGTTGGTGACTAACTATTTTGAACTTTTTACATATCTTTGTTAACAGAGCCACAATCATCGTCGGTCTCGAAATTTCTTTTACACTGCACATATATTCAGTGCTGCAATAACTACCTGTTGGTTCAGAACTGCCTTTTTAGCGGGAAATATTCTCCGGACTAGAATTACTTCCAAAGCAAAAGCAATATTCTGTTTCTCTTACTTGGAAATATAAAATCGTACATCTGACATTTGTGACGCTGAAATTATTTCCCCTCTGAGTCTGTTGATTTGACTGGACGAGAGCTTCCAAAATCTGTCGGCATTATTGCTGCTTTTGAATAAGGGCTTTTTTCAATAATAATAAGCCCGAATAGATAAGGATGGGCGGCATGGGCCACAATTGAAGAAAAATCAGACATCCTGAAAAGCACTCATCCTAACTCAGGCTTACTCATCCAGAATTTGAAATCAATTAACTCCATGTAATGCATATGGGACTTGTGTTTGGACGGACAGATGATACTAGTCTACATAGGACAAGATCTATTAGGAATTAGGAAAACAAACTTTCCAATAACATAGATGCTGGTCTCACATAGCAGGGTGGGTACTTATCTGTGCCCCTGTTCGAGATAATTGTAGGTGAAAAATTATCCTAAATGAGAATGTGACAAAAAATTTCAAATTAATTCAAACATTTAATTTACGATTTTATTGTCTGGGAGTGGATCTGTACATACTTGACTTGCTCACTGCTACATTTTTCATATCAACTTTTTCTTCAATATTTTTATTTTTTCTTATTTGCAGTATACTTTCCAGGGTTTGACATAAGGATTGATAAGGCAGTAGACATCAGGGCTACCAAGTGTGAAAATTAGGTAGTCCGACATTCTAGGGGAACGAGAAAAATCAAAATATATTTATTATTTTCTACTGTTTGTCGATGATTTGAATAATTATTAGACGAGTGTACCGTATACGACCATCCAAGTGCCCACGATCGTGTAACAGCCCTCCACCTCTTTTTCCTGTATGTCCTTAAGAATTATTTAGTATCTCCACTCGTGTTACAGCCTACCCCCCAATTTGAGAAAATTTAAATTTAACGGCCCTGGGCGCTTGGATGTTTGTAGACGGTAATTTATTTATAAATGATAGATGTACAACTTGTACATTTAAATCAAAATAACCAGTTTGTTTATAATTCAACCACAAAAAAAAAACGCAGGTAGACCGTAGACCACATGACAAGTCTACCTACTGGCAAAAGTTGGTAACCCGCCCAGTTTGGGTAGCCATGGACTACAGGGCTACCACTTTACTTATGTCAAACCCTGCTTTTCTGTATGATTTGCACAAGAGATGCTTTCATTGCTCAGGAGTAGATGAATCGTAAAATTTCATATGCCCTTTGAGCAAAGGTAATTTCAAATTTTACCTATCCCCTTTGAAGTTTTACCTGATTGTTTTACAATCTCCATCTATTGATGTTGAAATAATTTACCAATCCAGTCAGATATTTACCTACCTGAGGCAGGCGGGCGTTCTAATTTGTCTACCCCTGACGCTTGAAAATGGTATTGTTTTCTAGGAAATGTGTGAAATTCAGAGTTTCAAACTAAAATAGTGTTAATAATCATGTTTTTTAATTCTAAAGTTAGCTGTCTATTGATCAGACTTCATTTGTTTACGTACAATTAAAAAAAAGTGGCATTAAGAGAATATATTTATCAAATATAGATCAGTGCAGAGTGCGGGAGAAACAAACGACCACCATACAGCTACATGCATCTTATCCAAATGGCAATTTGTAGTAAGGAAGATCGTCATCTCACATTGAGAGAAATCTACAAATGGATTGAAGATAAATTTCCTTTCTACAAATATCACCCTAACCAAGGATGGAAGGTAAGTTTTTGCAACTATGAATGATTTCAATCACAGTCCCAGATAATTGAAATCTGCAAAATATATACTAGATATACTTGTGTGTATCACATCATGCACCGAGAATGTTACAAGCATTCTAAATTATGCTGTACGCTTAATGCATCACTTAGCATATAGGTGTATGTCAAAACATAACACAAGACCAACTAGATCAAAAGTGTTCAAAGAACACAGGGTCGCTAGAACACTGTTAACTTGTGGGCAATTAGATATATACTGGAACGATGTATAGTTGTATACTTTATATTTAAAAACTTTATAAATTTGAGGAGTTAACCACAGAATAGAATGAATGTACATCAATATTCAGCGAAACATATTGCTCAGTGTGTTGCAAAATGATCAATAATAGTTTCAAAGATGTATGTTATGCTGCGTTCATGTGCTCTTCAGACCTAAAGATATATTTCAAGCTTCATATGGGAATTCACTCAAACGGACATTCCCCTAATCGAAATCGTGGTATTTCCCCTAAAGTGCAGCTTGTTTAGCTCGGTTTTCTGAAAGAAACGAAGTTTACAACTGGTAAATAGACTGGGCTATGTCCATTCAGGGGAATTCTACTCATATGTGAAGCTCGTGATGATTTTTTGGCTGGGGAAAATATTTCTCCACCATCTCCTAAAATTTTTGTGTCATTGTTCATTTTCATTTCTCAAATATGTTTACTAAAATATTAATGAAATCTCGATGAGAATATCAGCCACAAATAGATAATCATTTAGAATGGAATTATTCATGGATATGAAATTGAATTTTATCATGAATGAAACGCCGACAAAGGAATAGAAGAAGTTGGGGTTAAGTCTTGATTAAACATCTAGTCTGTTTAATAAAAATTGCAACTGAAAGTGAATAACTTAAACTTTATTGATTATGGATTTAAAAAATCTAAAAAATTGTATCATTTTTGCAACATGGATAATGACCAAATACTTTTTAGAAATCTGGCTTGTTATGCTAAGGTAAAACACCTGCAATGTCAGTTTGCTATTTGTCGAGATGAATGATTAAATAATGACACAATGTGAAAAAGTTTGCAACATGGAATTGAGCTGGTGTGTGCTATTTCATCATGGGTTCACAAAAAATTCTAGATAAAATGGTGACCGGTTTTTAAGCCGCCCTTTCCAAATATTGTGGATTATTGGATTTTTAAATTGATAATGAACAATTGAATGTTAAATGATGTAGATCTGATGTAGGTAATATATATGACTTTTAATAATAAGAGAAATGGCTGAAAAGAGAGAGAAAATTATTTGCCAATCTCAGTAAATTTTGAAGTTGATCAACACTGTCAAGTTTTGCCTGGCAATATACTTGTTTGTAACCCACAAAAATTGAAATGGAAGAACGTCAGATATATATTTAAGGGGGGATCTATCCCCAAATTTTTAAAAATGTGATGCATTTTTTTCTGGAATCTAGTGTAGAAAACCACAGAAAAAACTTTTTATCATTTTGGGCTAGCACCTCTAAGAAATTAGTGACCTTATTTAAAATAGTACTTTAGACCATATTATGATCTTCAATATTTCAAAGTCATGGTCTATACCTGCCAATACAAAAGTGAACTAAAATAAAAGTTTTGTGTCATTGTTCATTTTTATATTCACATTCATAACATGTTTTATTTTTATTCATAAAACAAATCTTAATTAATAAAGACAATTAACAACTGGCAATTGGCTAGTGTTAAATAAAAAACCACAAATAGCCATTGTCTAATTTTTTATCAGTCATTCAAACTCCACCAGCATTATGAAAAAAAACTTGATCTCCAGGAATTGCCTTGTAAAAAATATATTTGTATCAAACGACTGTCCGTATAGCACGGATTTTTGTATATGGTTAAGTTAGCCAACCAGACACTTTTTGCCCCACTTCAAATATGTTCATGAATCCAGCACACCTGCTACTTCTAGAGAAAGAAGCTCAAATTCAATGAACATCAAATAGATCGCACAACTTTACCAGCGTGAGTAGCTGTCATATGGCTTGACGAATTGCAGTGCAGAAGTTTGATAAATAAACAAAACCACAAATGCCTGAATTTCTTTTATGATTGTTATTAGTGTATTCCTACGCATTTTGTTATTTATTAATAAATTACCTTGCTGAATGTGTTGAATATATGCCAGTTTATTTTTAAACAGTATTGTAATTGTTTAGAAAAGACTGGCAAAATACTAAAAAGCAGGTCCGTTGAAAATATGAATCATTTTATTGGGTTTGTTCTTGTGGCATATCTGTGAAGTCGAAAATGATACGCCTCAAGAACTTACCCAAGAAAATAATTCATGTAAACAACTCACCCGGTTGGCAACAGCAAAAGTCTACTTGGTTTGTTTTTGTTGCTATGTAGTGTTAGGTGGGAAAATTGATTTTTTTTGGCTGCTGGCTCAAGTTCATTGAATATCAGTAAAAATGTCATAAAATCAAAATGGCCTTCTAGAGAGCACAATTTAATTTGGCAGAGTGCTCTAAATTGAATCACGTTGGTTGTGTAAAGTTTGAACGAAATCAGTGCATTGGTAAAAGCTCTAGCTTGTCCAGAGACATAAACACTCACACAGACACACACAGACACACAGACAGAAGTAGATGCAGGCTTTTTTTTTTAGTCCGGCAGATGACAAGGTGTACCTGGAATTGAGAGTTAAAGTTTTTCTCACTGATTGAAATCATGGTTAGGACCCCTACAATGATATTCAGGTGGGTGCTCTACCCGCCCCGCCGGAAATTTTCAAAAAATGGAAAATCAAAATGGCCGCCATCTCGCTATACTATATTCATAAAAGTGGCATATCTCCTTTAATAATCAACATAGAAAACCTGATTTTGGTATCCAAATATGTAACTGTCATAAACAAAACAAATCCATTTCCAACTAAAGGTAACTTCTCGGTAAAATTACCTAAAAATCAATATTTGCTATACTATATTCATAAAGGAAGTGGCATGTCTCCTTTAATAATCAACATAGAAAACCTGATTTTGGTGTCAAAATATGAAAACTGTCATCAAGCAATCCATTTCAGCACCTAAGAAAAGGTAACTACTCAGTAAATTACCCGAAAATCAATATGGCCGCCATTTTTGCTATACTATATTCATAAAAGTGGCTTTTCATCTATGTTCAACATGGAAACTTCAATTTTTGGTGTCAATAACTCTTAACTCAACACTATATTTCTGGAAATTACATTATGTTAATATTTTTATTTTGTTGTTTTTAAAAATCAATTTGAATATTCATAGATTTAAAAAGCTATTATTACATTTCATACTTTTTAGCAACAAGCTGTAATGCGTGTCACATGAATACTTAATCTCAGGTATATATGTTTGTCATAATAAATGAATCACCATAGCATAATTGTCTAGGTAGATTATTCTTCTTTTTTAAATACTGAACTTGCAGAATACTTTTACTAAGAATCTCCATTACCATGGAAACTTCCCAAGTATGGAGTTCTTTATGAAGGGGTGAACATGTGCTCAGGCATACTCAGCTTACCAGATGGAATATGGAGTGACATGTTTTATTGAATCTTCTTTCAGGAGGTATGGTCATGGAAAAAAGAATCTGTGCATTACATTCAAACCTACAGAGCGATGAAAATAGCAGGGCCCCTTCTCTACCATGTCTGCAGCTCTGGTCTCAGCCTTTAAATGTGAAGAGATGGCCTTAGAACTACAGATGAAGCATAAAGAAGAAGCATCTGGCCATATTCAAACTTGATGCTAGAAGCTTAATTCAAAGTGCATTAGAGATGCATATTGATCCGCTTGATCCAGTTCCATGATGGAAATATAATCAATATTATAAGAGTGGCGAGTAGGTCTACCCATCTCTTCTTAGTGCAATACTAACGGCCATTGGAACTGCTAATGCAGAAATTTGAAAATGCTTAAGCCAGAGGTTTTTTATAATAATAATAAATTAAGTGATAACCATGGCTGCAGCTAAAAAGGAGCCTGTACAGAGGAAAATATTTGACACATCACTTATCTATTCTCTAATTACATGGCCCCAAGCAGAAAATAAAGGGCATGAAATTTAAAGGATATTTTGCTCTGGTCCCGGCACCACCAGTACCCAACATCTATGTTTTTTGATAATGGAGAAATGAGAATATGGAATGCAATCTCTACTTTGAAGAATCCCTGTTGAAAGTTGAGGTTGAGCGTCGTCGCTTGTCGAGTAGTACAATATATTGCTATAATTGATGGCTCAGCACTCTGGGTAGATCATTTAGCCAACCTGTGGAACCGGATTCGTGTATTCATTCAAAATTTCAAGAAGTTGCTGCAAAAACGGTTCAGATTAAAGGACAAATATCTTGTCTTTGACAGGTATTATGATTTCAGCATTAAAGCTGTGGCTCAGATCAAGGGAAGATCAGGATGTTAGTACATGAATTAAGTATGAATACACAAATTGCTGCCACCGCACAAAACGTTGTTTTTTTGGGGGTTGTTACCCCATAAGATCCCAACTTATAGCAACCTTGTGCTTTCAGACTGCTCTGAAGTGAATACTGAATTTCAATGAAAGCTTTCCCAGAAAGGAAAAAATTAGTAATCACATCTCAAACTCCAATTGGAAATCAATGACGGTATGGTTTTTAAACGACATGATGTAGATAACTTATGAAGAAGCAGATATCTTAATGATTCAGCAGCTACTCCTACTGGTGGAAACAGATTTGCCAGGTGCAGGTATAACTGTAATTTCCGAACTTACAGATGTATTCATTTTGTTTCATTATTTACAATATGAGAGCATCACAATTCCGGCGATCATGGAGTCCCGATAAAAGGAAGAGCTGTAATAAGCGTAATTAAAGACTTCTAAAACATAATAATAATACCAAAATGTGTTGGCATGGCTTAACCGGTTGTGACACGGTAGCATCATGCTATGGCATTATAAAGGGACTATTCGTAAACAGTATGTTCTGGAATGGCATTATGGCTCTTAGAGTGATATAGGCATCCATGACAAAATAATTCAGCAGTCGATGAAGTTCATGCTAAAGTGCTATGGAATGAATCAGGCTCGAGGGAAACCATATAAATAACTTGCTGCTATGGTCTTCAAGGCTTAGCAAAGGCAAGACTTGTAGCGACACGGATCTTTGCACTTACCTACATTGACTTTAGAAGAAAATATAAAAAAGGCTTGTTCCAAATATCCATTTGGAGATCTGCCATTCTAACCCACCAAATCTAGGCGTGGGAAAAATATGGGTGGACAAAGGAGCTTTGCAAACAGGTGTTGGTCCCTGTCACTTTCTTGGCTGCAAATGTGCATCTAGCACCAGATTATGTTTGAAAGCTGATTAATTGCAACTGTAAAAGTGTTGATAAGCTTTGGCTAAAGTAGATCGTTGCAGCTGCAACTAAGCCAACTTACCTTTGCACATTATTCTGTAGTTGCAGAACTCTTTGATTGCCACAAATACATTAAAATAATTGAAATTTTAAAATCTGTAACATGTGAACAAAAATTCTTTTTCCTATTATTTTCCATTTTGTATAATCAATTATAACACTTTAAACAATGAGATTCCATAAATCTATATACAAAGGGAAATGGCGGCCATATTGGATTTTAGATATCTTACTGGTAGTAGGTGCATATTCTAAAATGCTTATAATGATTTTTCTGATGTCAAAAAACATATAATTCAACACCAAAAGTTTTCTATGTTGATTATTAAAGGAGATATGCCACTTTTTATGAATATAGTATAGCAAAATGGGGGCATATTGGATTTTAGGTAACTTACTGATTAGTTACTTCTTCTTTTAGGTTAACTGAAAATGGATTGTTTTGATGAGTTACATATTATTTGACACCAAATGTGGTTTTATGTTGATTATTAAAGGAGATAACCACTTTGCTTGAATATAGTATAGCGAGATAGGCCGTTTTGGTTTTCTGTTTTTGAAAGAAATATAAAGAGATGAAAAAAGTGCCACCCACAGGCTATCATTGTAGGGATTCTAACATGAATAATCTTGGAGAGAAAAACTTCTTCTCAATTCCAGGTTCAAGCTAAAATTCAGGGTTTATCTGCCGGACTATTTGGCTAGCTGCTTTGGCTTGGCATAAGAATATACAGGCGAGGATAAAGTACATGTATATTGTATGCCCTCTAACACCTGTGTCTGAGGTAAGCCTGATTATTTAAATAAAATATCTGTTCAGGGTCAGGATGTACACTCATCCATTTCGTATTGACCAATAAAAACTAGTGGAGGGCAGTGCTAATTTTTGAGAACTAAGTCCTTTTGACGAGGAGCAATTCTGGTCAATTTGTCTTCAGTTTTTAGGGGTTGAAATTACATTGTTTACAGGGGGCAGTAGGTATTTGAGGGTTACTAGTCCTGCTGAAAGGTAACACTTTTCCCTAATCCTGACCCTGTGCTGTTTTTGACTTTTTAATTTTAAATTTGATAGCTTAATGTAATGCTTAAATATTATTTGGGGAACTAAAATCGTCCTGAAAGCAATTTTGAGGAAAAGTAGCCACCTGTGATGAGTGGATCTCGCGGACATAGAAGGCATAACAATATGGTCATGCATCTGAAGGGTGAGCAAGGAGTAAAATGATTTTGGGCTTTATTTAAATAAAAGAATAACTAGTCTCTGATTAGCCCCAAAAGCTAATGTTGTAATCTTTTTAATTTGTGATGATAAAATATGTCAAATATGACTACCGCCAGCGCATTCCGTCATATACAAAAGACAATATGAATCTTCGATGTCAACACCTTCTCCTCACCGATAAATGCCAGCTCCGTTATGGTTATCTCTGAAGTGGCAAATAAGTCACGTAGTAAAACAGCCGGTGCCTGCTGCCAAAACCTATTCCAGCCGGGGATACTTGCTCGACACATACAGGGTGGTGTTCCGTCACTTGGTTCTGGCCGATTATTGTGCACTAAATTGAATTTCTCTGGTCTGGGGACAGGCTTGATGGGTGAAAAAATAAATTTAATTTGGAATGGGAATATCACCATAAAATTGCATTCAAAACATGTTGTGAATCATATGTTCAATCATTTCACTATAAAAATATTTAAAATAGATTCTTTCCTGTAAAATTACTGCTATCAATAATCAATATTCAGTCCCACTTTGTGACAAATGGGCAATAATTGACAGTTTAAAACACTATCTGTATTGTATTGCTGTAAAAAATTTTTGGATTTTTTACTGATGGATGAAATCTATTTTTTTTTTATTTGAACTAAATCTTGTAAAATACTTTTTGGCAACCAAACTATTTTAAAACTGTCCAAATTTTTTTTTTTTTAATTATTGCATACAGTATGGCCCTGTTTATATATTTATCATGAAAATGACTAGAATATATGCATTTCAGATATATTGTATTCCTAAAGGACAAAATGCTAATAGAAAAACATATTAATAACAAAAGTATGATGAATGCTACAACTTATTTTTAAAGTTGCATTTACCAATGTATTGTATTAAATATTATAATTAATCAATCTCAGTGAGGAACTTTCTAACCAAGCTGGCTGTCAGTAGCAACTACACGGGCAGTACTCCTTGACACCACAGATCTCCAGTCACCAACTCCAACACTTCAAATTTATTGATTAGGACATTGAGGAATTCTGGAGCTTGGCAGAAGCAGTGATATCAAAACTGAAACTGTGAGGATAGATGTCAGTGAGTTTCGGAATATCATAGACTTTCCCTAAGCCTGAGTGTATAGGTCAAATTACAGCATGCTTAGCCCACCGAGGTCAAGCGAGCAGGGGTGCCTCTCCATACCAAATGAAAAGCGGCATATCAGCTCAAAAGTGCAGAGAAAGACGGTGCCATAATTCTCTTAATGGGGACCAACACCACTCTGACAGGCATTGGGGTGAAATAATATGCAGATTGAGAAAGAGGCCTACCATCTCAGTGGCACTCTTGTTGAGGCGCCTACAAAAGAGAAGGATAATTTCAAAGCTGCTTACGTATAAAGGGGTGGTTTGAATAGTCTTGATAGATTTCTCTATTACATTGGTTCGATTCCGAAGCCATGATGCCATTGAAGGCTATTTTACCCTCTCCCTGAGAGGAAAACTAATACTCTCTAGAAATGTTGGGAATACTCCAAACCAGAAATCTCATAAAAGGAATGTCAAAACCACCACCCATTGCGTCTATCTGGAGTTGATCTTGGAATCCACATTCAATTTGATAAGTAATACAACTGGGGTCCTTAGGAAACATTTGGGAATAGCTGGACTCACTCCTCAAAGGGTATTTAAAAATGAGTTCAGCAATTTTTGCAGACTTTCAAGTAGTAATATTTCTTTGACAGAGATGTTGTTGAGTAGTGGTGGACAAATGGGTTGTCTAATTTTGGTTTTCGTGTTCAACCCAATAAAAATTAATTTGGTGCTGAGTAAAAATATTTTACTTTTCATAATATTTTTGATGGCATTAATTTGTCATAAGCTTTATTCGCTCAAAGATGTATCTCAATTAAATGAAAAAATATCAAGGTTTATATCATTTACCTCAACAATTAAACCTAACCAGCTCACAGATATCTCCAATCTTAACATCTTCACCCGTACCAACTGCGCACCACTTGAAAAATATTCATATAAAATTTTCTTGACACTACATTTCTCTTGTTTAGGAATTTGATTATCACATTCTCTATCTATATCCCAACCCTCCTTCAATCATAATTCTATTCACACTGCACTCCCAGTATTTGTCCCAACCTGATTGATTACATTCACATTTACCATTCATAACTATTCACTATCAATTATTCAATCACCTTCAATAGTCTCCCTAAATGCTGGTCAATGGTAATTTTTCATTGCTGGTTTGAAGAATTTAAAGTTAAATGTGATTCAACCCCATAATTTTCTACTCCTTACCTCAGCTTTTGGTCCAATGGTCTCTTAAAGCTTAAGCTTTCTATTCATTTAAAAATCTATCTTCTCTGGTATATATATATGTGTTTCCCAGTGTTTTAATATATATTTTTGTTACATATCAATAATATCTTTTTAGCAAGCATATTTTAGAAAAAAGTTAACATGAATGGGGGTTTGGGCCAAAAATTTGCACAAGTACCGATTTAAAAAAGTACTAAAAAATGGACTAAGTGAAGACCCTTCCAAAAATTTCGCCTTCAAATGGGATTAATAAACCACAACCTCTAATTGAGATGACTACCTGACCAAGTATGTAAGTTTATTTTAACAACTGTCATCAGTTCATTTTGTAACCTTTTACAAATTTTATATACCTACTAGATTTAAAAGATCAATCTGGTCTCAAAAATGTTGGGTTGCTGCAATAGTTCATTGAATGGTGCCAGGTAGACTTGATATAGTTAAAAGGAATATTGGGGTTATAACTGTGTTCAACTATATCTATTGGTAGGTAAGAACTAGGTGCCTTGCTAAAGATGCTGAGAGCTTTAACCCATTACTTTGCTCATTTGGATGGTTTTTATACCAAACATGTTGAAAATTCACCCCAAATAAATATTGACCTTCCTGTTTCTCCAATATGCACCCTTTCTGCCCAAAACACCTTACACCAAACTAAATTAACACTGGGATTATATACCATTACTTCCCTTCTGATATTCAATTGTTTTTCCTGTATAGCAGCACAATCTTCTCGATAAGTGATGTCTTTTGTTTTTTTCCTGGTAACAAAATGTCCAACCCCTATCCCTGCTTTCAACCTTCAATAGTAGTTATATTCGCGAATCGCAATTTTTACCAATCACCTTCTGTTTTTTTAAGACCCATTCTTTTGGTGTGCATTTGTGGTGTCAATATGTGACAGGCGATCCTCTTTAAGCAAGTGGCACATTTTTTTTAAGGTCGTGTTGCCGCCATGTGTCTTGATGTATGTGCGTTATCGGCGTTTTCATGCAGTGACAAAGTACAGGTGTGGGCTGTGATTGTGACTCCGTGCGTTATAGGCGTATCGTCACTGAAGGATTAAATCCCAAATATAACCTCAATCGAACATTTGCACTCACATTAAAGCCAGTTGTACACGGGTGTATATTTGCAAAGTTTTTTTTTTTTTACGAAAGCACTCTTTACTTAAAAAAAAATGCCGGTGCTTTATCTATGAGGAAATTTGTTTTAAATTTCAAAGTATTGGTTTAACATAAGGTCACATCTTCCCCTTAGTCATTGAATCACGACTTTGAAAAAACAATGTCTGCCGCACTGTACACTCACGGATCTCATTTCCACCTTAATGCATGCGTTTTTGGCAGCATAAACATACGTTCTTCAAACCCTCGTACCTACAAAACGCCTACAACATGCATCATACAAGACCATGTGGTGACTCAAACGCTTTGTTCAATGTCAGTACATTAACTCACAATATAAACCACTTTTATAGTAAATAATATATTATTTTCAAAGAAGACATACTTAGAGATGAAACTTCTTTAACATGCATCTTATCCAAATGGCAATTTGTAGTAAGGAAGATCGTCATCTCACATTGAGAAAATCTACAAATGGATTGAAGATAAATTTCCTTTCTACAAATATCACCCTAACCAAGGATGGAAGGTAAGTTTTTGCAACTATGAATGATTTCAATCACAGTCCCAGATAATTGAGATCTGCAAAATATATACTAGATATACTTGTGTGTATCACATCATGCACCGAGAATGTTACAAGCATTCTAAATTATGCTGTACGCTTAGTGCATCACTTAGCATATAGGTGTATGTCAAAACATAACACAAGACCAACTAGATCAAAAGTGTTCAAAGAACACAGGGTCGCTAGAACACTGTTAACTTGTGGGCAATTAAGATATATACTGGAACGATGTATAGTTGTATACTTTATATTTAAGAACTTTATAAATTTGAGGAGTTAACCACAGAATAGAATGAATGTACATCAATATTCAGCAAAACATATTGCTCAGTGTGTTGCAAAATGATCAATAATAGTTTCAAAGATGTATGTTATGCTGCGTTCATGTGCTCTTCAGACCTCGCAAAGATACTAGCTTTCCATATGGGAATTCACTCAAACGGACATTCCCAATCGGAAATCGTGGTATTTCCCAGTATGCAGCTTGTTTAGCTCGGTTTTCTGAAAAGCTCCGAGTTCACAACTGGTAAATAGACTGGGCTATGTCCATTCAGGGGAATTTACCATATGGGAAGCTCGTATTTTCGAGTTGGGACATAGCATTCGAACGCACCATAATTACAGTGAACTAAAATAAAAGTTTTGTGTCATTGTTCATTTTCATTCACATTCAAATATGTTTACTAAAATATTAATGAAATCTCGATTAAAAGTACACAATTACAATCTACGTTATCAGCCACAAATAGCCATTGTCTAATCATTTATCAGTCTTGAATGTATTTTCATTGGATATCGATCTCCAGAATTGCCTTGTAAAAATATGTTGTATCAGGACTGTCCGTATACGGATTTTGTATATGGTTAGTTGGCCAACCAGACTACTTTTGCCCCACTTCAAATATGTTCATGAATCCAGCACACCTGTTACTTCTAGGAAAGCTCCAAATTCAATGAACATCAAATAGATCGCACAGCACAGCGTGAGTAGCTGTCATATGGCTGACGTAATTGCAGTGCAGAAGTTTGATAAATAAACAAAACCACAAATGCCTGAATTTCTTTTATGATTGTTAGTGTATTCCTACGCATTTTGTTATTTATTAATAAATTACCTTGCTAAATGTGTTGAATATATGCCAGTTTATTTTTAAACAGTATTGTAATTGTTTAGAAAAGACTGGCAAATACAAAAACGGGTCCGTTGTGTAACATGAATCATTTTATTGGGTTTGTTCTTGTGGCGTATCATGACGAGTCGGAAATGATACGCCTCAAGAACTTACCCAAGAAAATAATTCATGTAAACAACTCACCCGGTTGGCAACAGCAAAAGTCTACTTGGTTTGTTTTGCTGCTATGTAGTGTTGGGTGGAAAAATTGATTTTTTTTTATTGCTGGCTCAAGTTCATTGAATATCAGTAAAAATGTCATAAATCAAAATGGCCTTCTAGAGAGCACAATTTAATTGGCAGAGTGCCCAAAATTGAATCACGTTGGTTGTGTAAAGTTTGAACGAAATCAGTGCATTGGTAAAAGCTCTAGCTTGTCCAGAGACATACACACTCACACAGACACACAGACAGAAGTGATCACAAGGCTTTTGCTTCAGCTGCTGAAGCAACGCAAATATAGAATATACAGGCGAGGATAAAGTATGTATATTGTATGCCCTCTAACACCTGTCTAACAAATTAAAATACAGTTATTTGATAAATATCTGTTCAGGGTCAGGATTCGCCACTCATCCGCTCTTATTGACTAGTAAAAACTAGTGGAGGACCAGTGCTAATTTTTAGAAACTCGTCCTTTTGACGAGGAGCAATTCTGGTCAATTTGTCATACAGATTTAGAGTTTGTACAAGGAGGACGAGTACATTGTTTGCAGGACGAGTAGGTATTTGAGGGTTACTAGTCCTGCTGACGAGTAACACTTTTCCACCTAATCCTGACCCTGTCTGTTACAACTTTTTGAATTTTATAGAATTTAATAGCTTAATGTGTACTAATGTCTATTATTTGCAGAACTCGATACGTCACAACTTGTCACTGTATGACATTTTTGTGAGGAAAAAAGTAGCTGTACCTGGTAAAAGTGGGACGTCCTATTGGACACTTAGAGAAGACGCAAGCAAAGCTATAGTCAAAACACCATCTGAAGGTGAAGAGCAAGGTAAAATGATTTTATTTGACTTTCATTTAAATAAAAATACGGTCTTAAAGCAGCTAATGTTAATATTTTCATTGCAATGATGATAAATATGTCAATATGACACATACTTTTATTCCGTCATATACAAAAAGACAATATGAATCTTCAGTGTCAACACCTTCTCCACCTCCTGATGTGCCAGCTCCCGTTATGGTTATCTCTGATGGTAATAAGTCCAGTAGTAAGAAGCAGCCGGTGCCACTGCTGCCAAAACCTGACCCCAGCCAGGGATACGCACTCATACCCATACAGGGTGGTGTTCCCGTCATGAGTTCACAGCCGATTATTGTGCCTGCAAATTGGGCCCTATCACGGTCTGGACAGGCTCATGATCAGAGTGGAGGTAAGTCGATGTTAACTTGTGCTTGTTATTTGTTTTGTAAATTACTACAATACCCAGGTGGTGGTAAGAAAGTTATTGCAAAGCATCTTCATCAATGAAAAATAATTCAAAAATAGAATTATTATTCATAAAATTTCCATAATTGTGTGAATATTCAGTCATGATTGTTTTATCAGGGCAATGGATAGAAGAAAAAAACAATTGTCTGCAGGAAGAGTATAAAAAATACCTTTTTTTCTCATGAATTTACTTGTTCTTTTTTATGAACTTGTTATTTATACTCCGCCATAGAAAAAAAAAGTATTTTACAACTGTCCAGATAATGTTGATTGACAATTTTCTCTCTAACATTGGTATTTAACCTTGGCCCTGTTAATACATTGTTCAAACTAGATAATAAATGTCCAATGGCATTCATTTTAGATCTGAACAAATCGGGTCACAAACGCAATCTGAGTCCAGGGGGAGGTCCAAGGAAGAAGCAAGTGAAGATTGCGCCCAAGATGGACTTGTCAAACTTCAGTGTCAATCTCAGTGAACTTTCTCAGCCAAGCTGGCTGTCAAGTAGCAGCTACACAGGCAGTACTCTTGACACCACAGATCTCCAGTCGCAACTCCAACACTTCAAATTTGTCGATTCGGGCATTGAGGGGTGCGACATAGAAGCAAGTGATATCAAGCTTGAGCACAATGAGGATAGTCAATCGAGTGAGTTGGAATATCATGGGCTGCCTAAGCCACAAGTGTATGAGTCAAATTACAAACGTATAACACCAAGAAAGTCCAAACGAAAACAGAAGTTGCCCTCTCCATCACCAAGTAAGACACGCACGTCCTCTAGCTCAAGTGCAGAGAAAGACAGTGCCATGTATTCTCTTAATGAGGACCATTTCTCTGAAGCAGGCATTGGTGAAATACTTGCAGGAATTGAGAAAGGCCTTCCATCTCCAGTGGCACTCTTGTTGAGGACGCCTACAAAAGAGAAGGATAATTTCACTTCAACACCGTATAAGGGTGGTTTGAATAGTCCAGCGTGGATTTCTCCTATTCGTGGGTTCAGTCCAAATAGCAATGATGCCATTGAGAGAGCGCTTTTTACCCCTCCTCCTGAAGGGAAGAAAACTAGTACTCCTCTAGAGGGTAATCTGTTGAATACTCCAAATGGAAATCTCTGCACACCATCCAAAGGAATGTCAAACACACCATTTGCGTCATACGGTCTTGGTGCGAGTCCAACATTCAATTTAGATAAATCGCCACAAACGGGGTCCTTGAGAGCATTTGGAATAGCTGGACTCACTCCACTCAAAGGTGTGTACAAAAATGAGAGTTTCAATAGTGTTTTTGCAGACTTTCAAATCGATAATGTTCTCGACGAAGATGATGGTGGTGGTGGTGGACAAATGGATTTGTCTAATTTTAGTTTTTCAGTGTTCAACCAATAGTCATTTGATGCTGAGTAAAAATATTTTACTTTCATAATATTTTTGTCAGCATTAATTTGTGCCTTTTGTCATAAGCTTTAATCGCTCAAGATATCTCATTTAAATAAACATTTTTACAAGTTTATATTGCAGCATTCTTTATGAATTTTGAAACCTATGTGTTCAAAACTGTTTGTGCAGCCTTCTGCACTAACTATTACTCTGACAAAATATTGCCATTTGTTCCTTAACAGAAATGTTGTTATTTTGTTTTTGTTCATTTTGTTTATTTTGTTTAGGAATTTGATATGTATATAATTTTCTAATATGTACATGATATTGCATACTTACAATATTATTGTTACTGCATATGAAATGGTGATGTTGAAATTTTAACTATTTATCAGAATGTATTCATTTATTTGTCTGCAAATACGTTTGATTGCACTTTGCATACACAAAGGTTACAAGATGATTGAATGTGATGTAAATGGCTGATTTTCACCCAATGCAATGTGGTATTGCGTATCAAAAAATGTTTGAGTTAATAAGAAATTATTACTTTGATTAAAGAATATAAATTTATGATACAATGATGTAGATATTTTGTAAAAGTAGACAATCAAGTTAAGCTTTTTAGTTTCCTCTCTGCTATTCTAATTCATGATGTATTTACGTGAAAATCAGCGTTATTTTTCTCTGTGATATGAATGAAATTGTAGGGTAGCTTTGTTTTAATATAAGTGATATGGTTTTGTTACATATCAATAATATATTAATTTAATTTCGAAGTGAGGTAGTTTAGATAAAAGTTAACATGAATGAAGTTTGACCAAAAATTTGCACACAAGTACCGATTTAAATGATTAAAATTGTAAAATTAATGGACTGAAGTGAAAACCAATTCATAAGTTTATACTTCAATGTCAGTAATAAACTACTGAGCATAATTGGATGACTACCTGAATTGATTCCTAAGATTTATTTTAACATTGTCTGATTAATTTTGTATATTTTGACAAATTTTTTATACCTACTAGATTTAAAAGACCCTAAGGTAGAAAAATGTTGGCTTGCTGCAATAGTTCATTGAATGGTGCTTTGTAGACCAAATTTAGGAGATTTATAGAGTAATATTGTTATAACTGTGTGGAAGTTATTAGTTGGTAGCGTAAGAACTAGGTGCCTAGCTAAGAATGCTGTTAGCTTTCGAAAGATGCATTTCAATTTGGAATGGTACAGTTACCAAACACATTGCCAAATTAGAATATTTTAAATTGCAGATTGAAAATTTTGTATACAGTGTATTGCATTTGTGATAAACATTACCAAAACTAAATTAATTTTGGGATTATTCCTTTTTAATTTAATATATTCAATTGTTTTTTCCTGCATTGATCTAGTAGATAAGTATTTCTGACTGCTTAATACAAACTTTCATAAATCAAAATGAGCTTTTCAAGAACATTCAACTTTCAATAGTAGTTGTTGAAGTGTTAAGTTTTGAACGTAGTGTTAGTTTTTTAAGACCCATTCTTTTGAATGCATTTAGTATGTGTGAGATGATGTATGTGAACAAGTGTGCAACTTTTTTTGAATGCATTTAGTATGTGTGTGATGATGTATGTGTACTAGTGTGCAACATTGTGATGACTGTGCTGTGATTGTGACCGTGACTTGTTGAAATATCATATCAAAAGAATAAAATCTTCAAATATAAACCTCAATCATCGTTATTTATGCTGTTAAAGCCAGTGTTTGTATGAACCTTTTCTTGCATGTCACTACTCTATATTTGATTTTTTTTTTTTTTTTACAGGAAAGCACTCTTTACTTAAAAATAAAATAAAAATAAAACTGCTTTGTATGAGGAAATTTGTTTTCAATCTCAAAGTATTGGTTTAATACAATACATCTTCATACAATGGAGTCATTGATACAGAAAAAATAGCCAAGACAGAAAACAATTTCTTAACCCTTTGACAGTCGGAAAGGCATTTATGCCTTAATGCATGCCTTAAAATCAGCCTAAAACATACGTTCTTCAAACCCTCGTACCTACAAAACCGTCTGCAACATGCATCGTAAAGGACCATGTGGTGACTCAAAATCGCCTACTCCATTCAATAGTCAGCACATTATTTCGATATAAACCACTTTTTATAGTAAATAATATATTATTTTTAAAGAAGACATACTTAGAGATGAAACACCAGTTTTCGGTACTCAACTTTGGCCACTAAATCTAGTTATTTTTGGTAGGAACAACCATCGGCTGTGGTGTCAAACGATCGGGCGTCCATTTTCGTATCTATTTGTAAACATCTCATTAGCATGCGGTGAACCCTGACCTCACAAAAATAATTTATTCCTTCATTATATTTTTGTACATTTTATAAGGATGTTTACGCCCATTTCCGAGGCTGTATCCTCTGCCAACACCGCCTCATCAAGCATAGAAGCTCTGATTGCAAAACATGCATGATGGGGCAAGGCTACTGTTTCAGCCAATCACAAGCGTTTCCGATGATGAAATTGACAGCTAACATGGAGGTAAGCATGGAAGGAACATAGACTGAAAATATTTCTCTGTAAAATGTAGATTTCAACGATAATTATGAAATGGAAGCATTTATGAAGTTCACCAGTGTTTGGTGGATACGATATAGAATACACAAGGAAAGTGTCTGGAATTGTGCGACTAGTCTACATGTCGCAATAGCGTGAGATTTGGCAGCAAGTGCACGATCGCTCGACAATGGACACGCCGGCAAAAGCAACAGGACTGTAATCTCTTATTTTGTGAATGAAATGTATGTCCGATATTAATATTAACAATTTCACAGCATGTAGTATGCCATTCTGCGGAGAATGGTAGGTTATACGTCACAAAACACCTTGCATTCATACCATAACATCGGATCACCTCGGGCTGTCAAATGACCATGTTTTGAATCGAGAGATAAAACATGCGATGGCGTCGACGGACATGTCTTACAAAATGCAAAATATTATGAGCTCTAAGTGTAAAAATAAGAATCTGCATCGCATTCCACACGCCCTGGATAAGAATAATAATATTTAGGCTCTTCAGTAAACCTGCAGAACTCGCAGTATCTACGACAACAAAATCTGAAAATCAATGACTTTGTGTGATGTGAATGTACGTCACACGTCCAAAATACGGCGACCGTCAAAGAGTTAATGATATATAAATATTATATCCTTAAAATTCATCTCATCTTTCATACTACACCACATAACCAATTTCATATACAAAGGCACTACGTCGTATATTTTATATATAATTTTTTATGTTTATTGCTTTAGATATTGCACCACAATTTTCACCAGATATAATCTCAATATAAATGAAATTGTATAATATAATCTATGTATCATTATTCTATCAATCTAAATCTAAGTACAGTTCACTAGGTCAGTTAAAAGAAAAATTTAAAAAAACATTACACATGATTCTTATCAAAATAATTTATCTGTAGATTTTAAATGGACAAACAAAACATAATATATAGTAAGACACAATTAAAAATACAATGATTTCACTCATGATTATTTTCAAAATAATTTATCTGTAGATTTTAAATGGACGTTAACATTATATAGTAACCGTAAGGCACAACTTTTGTTTCAGAAATGTAATATAATACACTTTCTTAAAAAGCACACTGCAGATGCAATAGACCTGTAAAGGCACAAAGGGATTTATTTCACTGTAATTTCTTGCTTTCATACTCCATCCAGCAGTGTAATTTTTCTACTCTACACAAACTATCATAATATCACTAACATTTAACCTTATAACACTGGCAAGACTGTGTAAACCTCCATTCACTTGAACGCATAGAACAGCAGAATCCTTCATAATATCATGATCAACTTTCATTAGAAACAAGACTTACGGAAATAGACAAACATAACAGAGCAATGAGAATTAGCTCTTCCAATTTCTATTTTCAGCAAGGCTTGAATGACAAGTACTGCATGATCACTAAATAAACATAATATTAACAATTTGGCACATCTCCCAATCAACTGATGATTTATACTATCATGATTTTCTTTTGCCATCATAACAATAAGTACAGTAGAATTAAATCTCATAATCTTGAATATGAAATATGCTCAAGATAGCCAACACTCGAGATAACCAACTAATACATGCTCCCCATCTACTTGTTAAATGGAAATTAAACTAACCTGGAGATAATAGAAAATTTGAGATAAACAATATCGAGAAAATGAGGGTGTACTTTAGTTCAAAATAAAAAATTCGAGACAGGGAAGTTCTACCATATTTCGACTGTCCTGAAGTCCCTCAGCAATGTGTGTTTCTCGGCACGCCGCCTCTGTGTGTAACAGGCAGAGTGTCGGCGTCATAACTGTCCATTTCAACCTCCTCCCCCCAATAGTGGCGCCCCCGCCCCCTCAGTCTCCTCTCTCCGACCCACTACCTCTTCACCCTGCTGCTGCGGAAGCAAAGCACTACTGTCTCCATCACCACGTTCACCCAACCTGATCCCCGACACAGCACTGTCTTCTGTATTGTCATGAGAAGCGCTGCTTCTCCCGCCAAGACCCGCATTGTCTGCTGTGGCACTATCACGCACCGAAGAAGCAGCACCCGGCGGTGTGAGCGAGGTGGCGTCGTCTGCTCTCCGTCGCGGATGCTGATCCATTAGTGCAGTGTCGCGTTCCTCGTATGGCGGGAGAGACGCGCGAGATGGTGCAGCGTAGAGGTCGCTGGGGGAGAAGTCTGCTGACCCCGCTGACCCCGGGGTGGTGAGGAGGGTTACCGGGGACACGAGGTCTGTGTCAGCGCTCGGGGACGAATCGTCAGCAGCATCGTCGCCACCACTGCCGCGCGTTCGGTTGTCGATGGTGCTGGATGGAAGGAATTGTAGGTAGTTATACGAACAGTAAATGACCATACAAATGCCATGGGCTTTAAGGCTGAAAAAAAAGATAATATGGGAGGTGGGCTTTTAAACGAATGTGTATATACATTGAAATTTTAAAAGGTCAAATTTTAAAAAAACACAAAAACTAAAGATTCTGGCTTGGGCCTTTACATGGGTAGAGGTTTTTTGATGGTTGTATACGGTACTTTTGAAGATGATTCATTACCATGTGAAAAATGCTGCTTAGTTCTCATGTGAAGTGAGCTATTTGATGTAACTAGTAGCACCAAGACTATCAATAGACTGCACGTAAATCTTCAAAAAAGACTCTCGAACCATTTTTGATGAAAAGTAGACAGATAGTCCATTTTACATAATTTGAGGGTCCTGAACACGAATTTTGTGCATGTTGCATCATATGTTGCCTATGTAAGCCACCATTTTGAAAATTCAAATGGCCGCCATAATATTCCTATAATCAATTTTTAATTTAATGTAGAATTAAAAGTATTGCAGATACAAGTACAATTAATCTATCATTTTATTGGTAGTCTTTGAAAATGTTGGCCATATTAAAATATGGGTGCATCTTGAAGCTAAATTATGTATTTCAAATCTCAATGACATGACCAATAACAATATATGCTAAAATCATCCACATCATTAAGGAGACTTGCTGGAGATTAAAGAATTTGGAGGAAAAAAAATTCTCAAAATGTTCTTGTTTTTTATTTTAGTATAAAAGTACAAATGTACATTCATTTCCCTTTTTAAAAATGTATAACACTTTAAAGGTTGCGGTAATGGAATTTGTTTTATGGACCATACAAAAGATCATACAAATACAATGAAAAAATTCAGTCAATGTTAATTTTGACTGTACCGAAATTGTATACATGATCTTTTTGTATGGTCCATAAACCAAAATCTATTCCCGAAACCCCTAAAGTGTTATGCATTTTTAAAAAGGGAAATGCTTGTACTTTTATACTAAAACTAGCTGTATACCCGGCGCTGCTCAGGTTGAAACAGAAGAGAGCCGAAACACATTAAATCCTCCTCCCTCCCCATCCTTCCCTCTGTACCTCAGATTAAACAGATTCAATGTTCTACCCTCCTCTACCCTTCCTTTGGCCGCCACCCCCCTCGTCTCTTCCCACCCCTCTCTACGTCATCCCCATACAAACAGGTCCAGATCAGTCTAAATGAATCTCCATCAGCCCCTTCCTACTGCTCGGGTTGAAACATGAAATCTGGAACAGATTAAATGCTCCTGCCTTCCCAGATTATGTCCTCCCCCTTCACCTCATTTCCTCACTACCAACCCCCCCTCCCCCCTCAAACCACCACCACCTCAGCCTAACATGAACACACAAAGCCTGTCTGCACCCCTCCACTGTTTTGTGACGTGCGACGTACGTTTGACATATGCAAACGTTTCATGTATATTACATTTTAAACAAACATGGCCCTGTAAGCAACATTTCTATAAAAAATCATTTTTCTTGTTTTTATAACTAACACCAATTTATTTGATTTGAAATGTGACATTATAACGACCACCAAGTTGTCCTGATTGTACATACATAATTTGGAGTGTGTACGTCGTGTGTTTAAAAAGCCTTTTGTGATGCAAAAAATCGCCTCTTCCTTTATATATATAGATAAAAAACAAGCACATTTTAAGAATTTTTTAATCTCCAGAAAGTCTTGTTAAGTATGTGTGGCAAAGCGTGTTTGGTTTTATGATTAAAATGGCAGCCATCTTGAAAAACTATGGCCATGTTTAATTGATATTGCAATGCAGCATTGATATTTATGGTCATGCTTTAATTGTAAACATTTACTGTTAAAACACACTCAGAACTATTCGGAATGTTTTGGAGCTCAACAGACCTCGGACGTGATCGGGAGGAATCTATTTTGGAACTATGTTGCTTTTCTTGACGGGCAATGGTCCGATTTAGTGTGAAGATAACACTAGCTATGCACTAGAGGTGTCTTGTTTGCACATGTGACCATTGGCTTTCTATCCCTTCACATTATTAGAATTTTAAAAAACTTTTCAAGTGTTTCTGTTCATGCATCTCATTATGTTCAGACTGCCGATTTGATTCTTCCCGTCTTGATAACGTCAATTTTGAGTTCCATATCCAGGTGTTATAAATGATACCATGGCATTTTGATCACCATCTATTTTATTAGACACATTGCATACGCACCAACAATACATGTACTAAAATGCCCAGAATTCAGGCCATCAATAGAATATCTGCCTTGTTTATAAAGATGTTAATGGCTGAAGGTTTACGAGAATACAAAGCGACCAGCATAAATCACAGTGCGTTTGACGTGTTCATCAAAATGTCAACCCTCCAAACAATAACCTGCGCCGCATTTCTCTGAACGTCTTACATGCTGTTTTGAACGTCGCAATAGAGTGGTGAGAAGGCAGTTGGAATGATCACTTTTGTAAGATTTTTGTACATATTCCTCCTCCTATCACATCCCAGGTTTGTTGTGAGAGTAGCGGAAACATCCAAGGATTGCTGATTGGCTAAAACATTCATATAGACACAAACAGAATGAATATATGACAACTTAATTTGAAGATAGAAGGATTTCTACTATTTGGTTGCCATCTTGGAAAAATCAGCCATATTTGAAATATTTGAAAGACATGAAATATCTCTTTAAACTATTTCAAAGTATATGTATTGTTGTATAACTGGGCAAAGTTTGGTGCTTTTAACCCAAATCCCACGATATCTATACATATATGCCTGACTAATGTTGTAAATTTTCATGTGGTTGGCGGCCATTGTGTTTTTTTTTCAATTTGGAGGCTTATACTTGGCTGCACCGTGCGACAGACACCAAAAACGGACTCAGCAGCCTCAAATTAGTCTAAAAAGTGTGCCTGTCAACTTTTCCTCAAAAATGCCTCTAGGAGTTGGAATTTGAGAAAAACCGACCAGTCTACAAATGAAACCTTAAAAAACCGAGATGGTTTACATTGATAAAGGCACAGATTTGCATTAGTACACATCCATTTGAACATTTATACCACGCAGATAAACTGCCATTGATGTAAGATGAGTTGCTCACCAGTACGGCGGCGGGGGTGTGCCCTCCCTGGGAACAGCCTCGGGTTTGGGGGGTGAGTACGGTGGGGGGGACAGCAGCAGGGACACACCCTCCGGGGAGGCTACAAGCTGGCTCATTCTGAAACAACGTAAAACATGCCAGCTTAATTGTAACATTCAACTGTCAAAGGCCCTGTGTCATTGTGTTGAAATGTAAGTTGTAACTTGTAGTGTGCATGTAGCAAATTAATAACCTAATTGTTATTCCCACTTTACCTCATACTTTAATCAGCCGAACTTACCTTTTGTCCCATACCTTCCTTTTAACAAAAATGAATTTCTATAAAAGTGAACATCTTTTCGTGCATATTTAGCGAGAGTAGTCAGAAATTATAGCTTTATTATCCAAATCCGGATATACATGTAGCTACGTTAAAGATTATGCTCAGTCAAAAATATACGTGTTATGTAAAATTCGGGATGAATAAAAGATGTCTTTTCCATTGGAAGTATAAGGAAAAATAATACTTACATTTTTCATATTTAATAATTATTACGCCTATAAAAATACCATGATGTCTTATTCGCTAAAACACGAGGTAACGTGAGGTTGCATAATCGAATGATTTCCGCCAGACGTATCTGGATTTCTAACTGCAGACGTCACATTTTACATGCCAGAGATAGGCCTCTTATGTGTAGAGTGCAAGTTACATCTGATTAAAATCATTCGGTTTACATTTCTCGCCAACACGTGTTTTGGTGGGCTTAGAACTAGCTTTTTATGGCGGGTATTCAATATGCTCTAGATATTTTAATAGGCTGTTTAAGTGAAAGTCCCTTTCAGAATGCACAAAACATAACAAATTGCTTCTATACACGCATACTTGTTACCCCACTGAGCATAATCTTTAAGTTTTTAGGTATCATTCCATGTAATTTCAAGAAATGCAGTATTGTACAGTACTGTGCGTCAATTCAGTTATGTTATACGTACACATACTTATAGAGGTTGTCTCTATACAGAGGCTCATTTTGGTGACTTTATGAAGGTTTGGGACAGTGAAAAGTGGTCTTATTATAATTAAAAGACAGACGACACTACAAACAGTGTCCACAGAGCCCGTACCTGTGCTGTGGGTGCTGCGCGGCTGTCAGTTGTCTCAGCTGAGCAGGCGACAGACTCAGGTTGATGTTCACCTCCACGTTGGGGGCCACGAGGGGGCCCCCGGGGGAGTGGGGGCCCTGCCCTCGAGGCGACACGTAGTCAGCAACAGTTGGAGGCTCACAACCCGGACCTAGACCCCCAGGGGGAGGGCAAAAGGTTAATACTGGAGGTTATACGTAGATATAATATGAATAATGGACTGAATGGGCATAGGCAGATCCAGGAGGGGGGAGGGGGCTCTTTTTGCCAACAAAAAACATTGTTTTCTTAAGGTTTTTGGCATGTCCGCCATCGATTGTGGGTACAATACCTATGAGATCCTTTAAGTATGCCTCCCTTTTCTGAAAACCTGGATCTGTCAGTGATTGGTATATGTATTGACATAGAGGATCCTTATGGATGGGTGAGTGGTCTAATACGTCTGACTTAAGAGCTTGGTGAAAAGGTTCTAGTCCTGACAGTGGTTAGGTCATGTAGGCCTATAGACTTCCAAATAAATTATCCTTTATGTCGAAATGCTTTCAAAAACAACACAGTGGTGAATTATACTATTCTATTGGAAACTATGTTTACTGTAAAAAGTCTTCCCACTGATTCAAAATATGTTTATATCATAATAGAACCTCAGTATCTTGATATTGCTTATCACAAAACCTTGATGTTTCACAATTCAACCACACAACAAATGTAGATACATCAGATGGGAAGGACCAACAGAGGCAATGTACAATTCTTGGAGATAGAACCCTCTAATGTAAATACCTGTATATCAGTTGTACGTAGATATATATTGGAATCTTAAGTTTGTTATCTCGAATAGTGATTATCTCGAGCATTTGACTATCATCCCTACAGCCTCTAATCCTCGTACCAGTGGTTTGTTGCCATGGCAGCCGCTGCCTCACTCTCTGTCGCCGGCTTTGTTGTCTGCTCTCCATGGCCAGCATATGGCGCTGAGCCTCACGACGCATGTGGATCCTGGATGGAGGATAAAATTTAGTTTAAATGTGCTGCAAAATTCATCAGAAATCTCTATCTGTCATCGTGGGTTTCACGCCTTTCCCATACACACAGGCTTCAAAGTCCAATGTTCATGGTATAACCTATTTTCAATAAGTAACTAGATCAAAGTGTTCAAAGAACACTGCGTCGCTAGAACGATCTTATGGACAATTAAGATAATATATTGAAAAAATGTATACTTTTACAATCAAGAAATCTATGAATTTGAAGAGAAAACATCAGAATGAATCAGAATCAATATATCCAGCATAAAGCTATTTGTGTTGCCATACAATAGTACTGGATAACAAGATGATAATCAATATCAGTTTCAAATCCAATAATCAATTTTGGTGCTTGGTTGAAATATTGATTTTTTCTTGCTGGCTGAATAAGATGCATATGGACAAATGAAACAGCTTTGTTAATATGATTTTTTGATGCAATAATTCTGTGATTTATTGTAGTTTAATTGGGACCATTTGAGTACTACGTTCAACGTTACTAGTAGACTTACGTCATAATGTTATACGCACATGGGTATGACGTACACGCACGTTGTAAACATACTATTTAAGTGCATTGAATATCATTAAAAATGTCATAAAAGCGCTTCTAGAAAACAAAATTTAATTGGCAGAGCGCCCAAAATCGAATCACTTTGGTGTCGCCTCATACCTCATAGTCGTGTAAAGTTTGAACGAAATCTGTGGAACGGTAAAAGCTCTAGCTTGTCCGGAGACATACATAGATACATAGAAACAAAGTGATCACAAGGCTTTCGCTTCAGCTACTGAAGCGACGCAATAAGCCAGAATAGATAAGGATCTATATCTATCTAAATCTACTGCTTACTAGCCAACATCAACAGATAGATCTAATGTGCAGAGAGAAGTAGTTCGCGTGCTAAAACCTACCTATGAAATTAAGAAAATGACGAGAGCAGACTACTTTGGATCCTGGAGTAGTCTGGGTAAACAGATCCAAATGATAGAAAATCCTGGAGGGGGAACGATTGAGAAATAGACTGGGCAGCCAGGCCACATCCTCAAATTGAGGAATAATTAGGGCCTGTGCAAATAAATTTAGGATTTAATTGTCTGATTGGATCCGCCCCTCGCTGTCTGCTTTAATACCTGCACAGTGACCAGGACAATGGCAGCTATGAGCACACAAAAAAAGTGTCCTTTTGTGGCTTTTTTGGCACATCCGTGACCTTTCACCCGCACAAACCCATGAAATCCACTCATTTCGCTCCCCCTTTCTCTCCCTCCCCACCCCGCTCTCCTGCTTCCTGCAACCGCACCATCTGCCTATCTACTTTTCAAAAGTAACTAGTGACTGATACTTGAAGGGTTGGCTATTTTGTTTTCAGTTGTATTTGATAAGTATTTCATATGTGTACAATACCATGTCACTATCAGGGTCGAGATTAGCCACTCGTCCACTCGTATTGACCGGTAAAAACTTGTGGGGGACGAGTAAGAAATTTTAGCAACATGTCCTTTTGACGAGTAACAATTCTGGTTAATTTGGCATGCAGGTATAGAGTTTGTGCAAACAGGACGAGTATATTTTTTTTGCATGACCAGTAGATATTTGTGGGTTACTCGTCTTGCTGATGAGTAGCACTTTTCTACTTAATCCTCACCCTCACTATAACAAACTTACAAACACACAAACAAATACAAAAACACAGAAAACAATACACAAACACACACAAACAAACACACAAACAAACAAATACACAAAACAATACACAAACACACACAAACAAACACAACCCAATCACACAAAAAACAAAGACATAAACAACCCCCCCCCCCACGGTACCTGCAAACGGGGGTGACGATGGCTGTGATGAGGATGAGCCCTTTTCAACCTAATCCTGACCCTGACTATAACAAACAAGCAAACACACAAACACAAAACAAACACAAACACACCTGCAGACGGTGACGATGACGATGGCTGCGATGAGGACGAGCCCCACGATGGAGGCGACACCGCTGTACACTGCCGAGAAGTGCAGCCCGTGACCCACGGGTCGCCGGCAGGGGTCACCGAGCCGTCAGCAGGCACCGCCGGACGCACTGCAACGCCAAACAGGATCTCAAATTGCTGTGAAATACCGCAGAACCTGTCTATTAGGACCACCTTTGTGGGACCAGTGTTCTCTGTTGGTCTCGATAGAGAGGTGGTCTCTATACATCTGTGTCTGTATTGTGATCTGCAGGGCTTTAATATGAGGGTAGATCGATTGGGGTGTGCCACGCTACTCAGTCACTTCTGTACAAATCGAGTAGCCGAGCACGGAACGTGGCCACAGGTGGCCGTCTCTGTGTCTAGATTGTTCCATTCAGGAATTGTTTGTGGAAAGAAAGAGTTCTTGAATGCATCAGTATTTCATTTGCTAGTACATGTCTAAATTTTTGTTGATGTTTTGATCGTGGCGTATGGCAACCTTATCAATTCAATTGCCCCCACCCACCCCAGGCACTGTATGGCAGAATTTCAATATGGGTTAACCCCATTTAAAATGCATTGGAGCAATCAGCACGAATTTTGCATTCACCATACGGCGCTATGGGTTTTGCCACTATAACGATGTACAGTCGTGAGAACAAGAATTGGGTCACTACTATAAACCACCATATTGACATTTACATATTATCGAGTCAACATTTCATTGACAGATTTTTATCTTATCGGTACTTTGATAATAGATATCTAATCACCTGCTTCAGTCTTAGTCATTCTAGTGTTGAAATCAGAAGTTTCATTCAAACTTGTTGAATTTCAACTTCACATCGTCAAAATGAAAGTCTGTCTGATTTTGTGTTTGTCTTTCAGCACCTCTGTACTCTGCCTCACGGAAACAGAAGTGACACAAGAGATTCGGGACCTGAAAGCGGCGCTGAAAGCAGGTATTATTTCCTTCTATGCATTTTTGTGCATAGTTAATGATGCTGGTGAAAGATTAATCAGAAGCATTATGACACCAATTCTGTAGTATTTATCTGTTGGCTGCTAAAGCATCGAAACCATACTTTAGTGTAGGATTTACGAATCATATCTTTGTAAGTTCAAATGTCTCGTGGGCATTTGTGTTAGTTCACTTCAACCAACTAAATCACATTAAAAGAGCTGAAATAGCATTTAATGAAGAAATATTTACATATAGTTCAGTTCAGTTTTATAAGAAAAATAATCAAACTAAATTTATATGAGAAATTTTTTTATAGAGAGGGAAACGACTGCGAGACTGGCAGAGCGTCTGCAAAAGGTGGAAAACAATGGTAAAGCTCCATCTATAATGTTAACATAATACTATATCATCCTCTACTATGCTCTGCTCTTTCATTAGTTCACTATTTAACATGTACAGTATGTAATACCAGCAGTACGTGTTTTTGAAGCTTTTATAAGTACATTTTCGAAAAGGCAATACACCAATACATTATTGTTATGACACAATGTAATTACTTCTTCATGTAATGTATGTTAACCATTGACAGAGAACCAGAAATTGCGGGAAACGACAGAGAGACTGGAGCAGCAGGAGAAACGGCTCCAAAAGCTGGAAAACAACGGTAACTACTGACTCTAGATCAATTACGTTGTGTACATTTGTATTTTTAACATAATCGGGATACGATGATATCACATTTATATAAAGAAGACAATTATTGATGAACGCAATATTCGTGTAATCCTGAGGTGTAATCCTTTCAACTTTAAAACATCTACACACCAGTTTTCAGCTTCTAGCTTCTCTGAATTAAGTTTCAAAAACAAAATGTGCCTTGCATACACTTAGATTAAAACAAAAGCAAGAGTTTTTTTGATTACTTTCGGGACTGAATGCAAAATCAAAATGCGCATCGGAAATTCTTCAATATTTCTGGATTCAATAGAATCTTTTTCAAAAAAGGAATTATTTTTAAGCGCTGTTTTCCGATCAGCTGGAACTTCCCCATAGTCCAAAGAAAGATCTGTAATTACTTTGAGAAACTGTGTAGGAATACAGTACGAGTCAGGCCTTCCACGTCCATGAAAACACAACACAGCGTGTAGAAGGTCCAGCAGACCCGCATAAACCCAAAAAGTTTTAATACAAGTTTTTGTAAAAACCGCAGCAGTCCATGCATGTGAGACATTGTGACTTTACTTTCCAGACCTCGCCATTGCGTTCGCTGTTTCTCACTCTCCTTCTCAGACAGTGGGAGCAGGTCAGCCCTTCGCCTTCGACACGATCCACACAAACATCGGCGGAGGATTCATAGCACCATATTTTTTTACTTGTCCTGTCTCTGGATTGTATCTATTTTCTACAAGCTTGATCTCGCAAACAGATTCTACCGTGTGGCCCAGTATCAAAGTGGGAAACAATGATGTTGGGCCAAGATATTACTCCAGAGATATGTACGCTCAAGCAGCGGGAGTCTATTTTGCCCATTGTAATGCATTTGACCAAGTGTCCGTTATCAATAACCCTGGATACTCAGCAATTGCATGGGCCGATAGCGAAAATTATTGTAGCTTTTCTGGCATGCTTGTGAAAAGTGATTTCTAAGAGACACGATATGAAATTAAAAAAAATATGAGCATGATGTATGCATTGAAATGTCCAATTCGATTCAATTAAAATTCAAGAGACAATTTTCGTTGTGTTGTTTTGTTTTCTTTGAACACAATTACGTGAGAAAACCATGAAAACATTTTATGATTCTAGGAAAACCATAAAAACATGTTATGATTGACCATTGATAATAACTCATCAAGATAAGTAAATGATAAAAATATTGGTTTTCTAAGCATCACACACTTTTCAAATAAATAAACCCAATCTATTGCTCAAAACTCGATAATCGATATTGCGCCCTTTGGGATTGTAGAAAAAGACTGGTGTGCACCTTATAGTTATCTATATCATAGTCTACTTAAAATAAGTCACTGAAAGTATATGTATACAAACAAAGACAGTACAAAGAACACACAAATCACCAGAGTAACGTCGCCTCATCGCCCAGCCAACTTACATCTTTTGCAGGATACAATGTATAACTTTGCAACAATTTCATCATAAACATTCGCAATCATAGAAAGGTCAGACATAGAATCTAGAGCTATCATCTTATAATAATATGACGTAAAATAAGAATTTAGGGTATAGTGCAAGTGCCAGTGCAGTGGACCAAAGTCTGTGACAACATTGTGATATTATGTGACTTGCTTAAATGTGTGCTTTGATTTACGAGACACCTTTTTGAGATACTACTGGGATAAACTTACAAAATGATTGACACCTCTGTATTGTTCATTCCTTAGTTCCTGAAAAAGTAGAATATTGTTTGAAAACTACGACAATTGCGCCTACGCTGTTCCCATTTGATATAGACAGTACTTTGACATCATTCACAATGACCAGTACCGCCAATAACTTACTAGTCCATAGGACTGGTTGACAAATAAGGTACGAGTCCTCCTAAAATGTTACTTGTTTTACACATTTCACATGTATCCTTCTTACAACTCTAGACATTGGTGCACTCAACACGCTTCAAGACTTTGTCATGTAATATCAAAACGTTATTTGTTTTATCATAAAATACAGATGTATTTATTTAACTAGTCCGAAACTAGTATTAAACCAACAGGATCAGTAAAATTTATAACTTACTCGTACTCTAGACTACCATCTTTCTTCAAAGTCTTATTGTGTGCGTGGTGCATGAAATGTGTTTGGGACGATTAACATTTTTTGAGAACTAATGACCCATTTTTCCATAAAGCTTTACCAGTTATCCGGGGTGATCATAAGCTACCTTGTAAATGCTCACCACAGTGCTCAAGCCAAACCTCCCTTTTGTGCGATATTTCCTTCTTATTTTCTGGTTCGATATGAAATTGTTAGAATGAGGACACTTTGTAAAGGTGTTCCTTGGACAAATGCCCACGAGCAGAGAAACCAAACACCCATATATTTAAAAACTGTTTGCATGACTTGTTAATTTGGTTGTGATAATTATTTATATTTAAAAAAATGGTTGAAAATTTGCATTATTCCTTATTTAAATTATGAAAAAAACTAATTTTTCATAAAATCAATTTATTAAATTTTTTTGTCCTATTGAATGATTTATGCTAAAAAATAACTTTATTTGTAACTATAATGAAATCAATTTACATAACTATGTTTTCTACTTGTTTTTTGTTTTTAAAATCAACTTACGATTAGCTAAAACTTCAGTCCCTTTTTATAATGTATTATTCTGGAATGACATTTGGATATCTATTATTTTGAATTGATTTCATATGATGACCACAAAGGACTATAAATAATGGTTTTCTGCTTTTACCTTATAGAATGAATCACTTTGGGCATATCTAAATTGACAATCAAGAAATCATTTTGTTTTTTGCATGAATGATGTGAAATGCTTCGTACAAAAACGTTTATTGTGGTTAGTCCCCATTTTTAACCTTATACTCTGTTCTGTTTTGATATGATCTGGTACAAGCAGCTCCAAGAACTTATGACTGAGCAGATGCCCAAAATGTAGTGGTTGTTGAGTACCCACCCTGGTTGAAAAAAAAACGAAAAATGATTGACACGTCTGTATTGTTCATTCCTTAGTTCCTGAAAAAATAGACTATTGTTTCAGAACTACGGGAATGATTGCGCCTACGCTGTTCCCATTTGATATAGACAGTACTTTGACATCGTTCACAATGACCAGTACCCCCAATAACTTACTAGTCCATAGGACTGGTTGACAAATAAGGTACTAGTCTTCCTAAAATGCTACTTGTCCTACACATTTCACGTGCATCCTTACATCTCTAGACATTGGTGTACACAACACGCTTCAAGACTTTGTCATGTAATATCAAAACCTTATTTGTTTTATCATAAAATACAGATGTATTTATTTAACTAGTCCAAAACTAGTATTAAACCAACAAGATCAGTAAAATTTATAACTTACTCGTACTCTAGACTACCATATTTCTTCAAAGTCTCCGATACCTTACTAGTCCATAGGGACAAATAAGGTTGTTGAGTACTCACCCTGGCCGGTGTAGTGGTTGTTGCGGCCACAGTATTTCTCGTCGGAGCGGTCACGGCAGTGGTAGATGAGCATGTCATCGCACACATGCCGGGGGTCCACGCACTGTCCACTGTCACACCGCCACTTGTCCGTGCAGTCAAACTCAGCGTCTGCGAGGAGGAAAAATCGACGCTTTTTTTTAACGCACGCATGCTTTGCTGAACATAATACGTGTTTCAAACTTTTTTTTCACACTCATGCTTTTCTGCGCAGTCAAACTCCGCTTCTGCGCGGATGAAAAATGGACGCTTTTTTTATGCATGCTTGCTTTGCATAATATGTGTTTCAAACTTTTTTAGACTCATGCTTTTCTAAGCATCACAAATTTTCAAACTAATAGACTCAATCTATTGCTCAAAACTCAATTTTGCGCCCTTGACATCTTCCCAATTGGGTCAAATTATGCATAATACATTACGTGATATTGACAATTCAAAAGTCTCTCCAAATTAGCGAGAGCTTTGCGCTGGTTGGCTAGTTTTCTACGTTACAGTTGGGAAGAACATAGAGGGCCATGTGCAGCCATGGCCTGATACTATATACTGAGTGGATTAAATGGACTCCTTTTTTGCACCCATGCTTTTCTGTTAAGCATGATCCACTTTTCAAACTAAAGCCCTCTTGTGGTTGCTGCGACCCCCTTTCTGAAAAACTTGATCTGCCAGTGTGGAGCTGGAAGAAAACAAACTTCCCCCCAATCCCCCTACCTACATACCACAACCTAACAACAATCCCCATCAAACACACAAGGCCTTCCTTGCCTCATATGTAGCTCCCCCTTTATAACAAACGGCCACATACCACAATCCTTCTACAACCCCCCAATCCTCTCCCCTCCCCCTACATACCACAGTCCTTCTCATCTGCTGCATCTGCCTCCAGACAGTCGGGGACCTTGTCACAGCGGTACCGCAGGAAGATGCACTTGCCGTCCCCACCACCCATCTGGGTTGTGCTGCACACGGAAGCATTGCTGCCTGCAGTCAGACGCGATACATGTATAGTGAAATGTCCTCAACAACAGAACCCAATACAGTAGAATCTCAAATAGGACCACCTCTCTATTGAGACCACCTCTATATTGGAGCCATTTCTTGTGGTCCCAAGCCTTTAAAAAGAGCCTGACGTGAACCTCCATACAGAGACTACCTGTTTAAATGGTCAGAATAGGGAGTTTCCACTGTGTACTAATCAAATGTGCCTCAAATAACAGAGACCACCTCTATTGGGGCCATTTCTTGTGGTCCCACAAAAAAGAGCCTTCCTTTGTTCAGGGAGTTTCCACTGTGTTTCCTACATCATTTAGTCTTTTCCTTGTTTATAGGCTTACAATAGGCAATCCATGAGAAAAGTTTCCTTTTTTCAGTTTTTCCTTTGTATACTCTTCCTTTGTTGAGGGCATTTACTGTATAGGACCACTCAGGGTACCGTTCACAAAAGAGGTAGTCTCTGTACGGAGGTTCGCGTCTTTTAAAAGGCTTGGGACCACGAAAAATGGTCCCATTATAGAGGTGGTCTCAATGGAGAAGCGGTCCTATTTGGGGTTCTACTGTATATTCAATGTCCTCAGCAAAGGAAGAGTAAACAAAGGAAAAACTGAATGACTGAAACTTTTCTCATGCATTAGCTTATAATAATGTAAGTAAATGATGTAGTAAACAAGGGAAACCCTCTACAAAGGAAGGATTTGTGACTGCAAATTGGGTTCTGTTGTTGAGGACATTCACTGTACACAGTAGAAACTCCCTATTAGGACCATTTGAACAGGTAGACTCTGTATGGAGGTTCACGTCAGGCTCTTTTGAAAGGCTTGGGACCACAAGAAATGGCCCCATTATAGAGGTGGTCTCAATAGAGAGGTGGTCCTATTTGGAGATTCTACTGTGCACATTTGATTAGTGGCGAGTAGAAAATGAAGAAATATATCATGCTTTTGAGGTCAATATGCATGAATTCATGTAACTCTCATACAATTTTGAGTAACGTGTTTTAATAGAAGACTAGATCCACTGACCCTGTGCCCGATAATGACAAGTTTAGTGTAAAGTGAAACCACCTGATAAAAACAATGGGATATTATCCCATTTCAATATCATTTTATGTCATACTGTAATGAAAAACTACATTTAAACACTAACACAACATAAGTGCAATGAAACTCTAGTGGGTTGGAAAAAACATTCCTTTCTATTTCAAAGTATCTGAATGTTGTAATCATGCCGTATTAGTGAAACTATTGGAAAATGTGACCCCCCAGTGGCACATGCCGTATAGGGCGACTATCACTGACGCCCCTGAGTCTATGAGGTTTATTTTGGTTCATAGATCACTCACTTGGCGGCGCCACGTAGAGCCTCACTGTGATGTCGTCGTAGTTGACCTGGTTTTTGCAGGTGTAGACGCCAGCATCGCCGGACAGCACGGGGCTGATTGTCAGTTGGATCACGCTCGGAGACAGCAGCGCTGAAAAACCAGCAAAATACCTCTCTATTGAGACCATTCGTGGAACCGACTTAAAGCTGTCTCAATGAAATCATTTTGAAGGATTTAGTGGGAGCGAGAAAAGTGATCTTATTATAGAGGTGGTCTTAATTGGAGGTTCCATTGCAGCGCTGAAAAACCAGCAAAATACAGTAGAAACTCGCTATTGAGTGCACTGGTGGAATCTGACTTACAGTGGTCGCAATTGAGAGGTCGTCTTTATACATGTATTGAGGTTCACATTGGAATAGTTTTGAAGGATTAAGACTGAGAAAAGTGGTCTTATTACAGAGGTGGTCTCAGTATAGAGGTGGTCTTATATTGAGGTTCACATTGGAATCATTTTGAAGGATTGGGACTGAGAAAAGTGGTCTTTTATAGAGGTGGTCTCAGTATAGAGGTGGTCTTATATTGAGGTTCACATTGGAATCATTTTGAAGGATTGGGACTGAGAAAAGTGGTCTTATTATAGAGGTGGTCTTAATTGGAGGTTCCACAGTGTCTCACAACATGGTTGAACCTTCAATTACAGGGTAAGTGTACTGTATGTTTACATGCAAGCAATATCAGCAGTGATATCTTCACGTTTCATTATTCTTCATTTTTCATGTCGCACAGAGAGGCCACGTGGTGTTTTTACATGAGCCTCCAGAGATAGGTTAGGTAATCGCAAATTCTGGACTATTTTGCGTACAGGTACAAGGTACAGTAGAACCTCCAATTAAGACCACCTCTATATTGAGACCACCCCTGTAGTAGGACCATTTTTCATGGTCCCAACATTCATAAAGTGACCAAATGAGCCTCCTTATAGAGACCACCTCTGTACTGAGACCACTTGAGGTCAGTCCCACGGGTGGTCTTAATAGAGAGGTTCTATTGTATTCAATTCACAAGTTATATGGAGATTATTAGAGAACCCCTCATTCAAAGCTACACATTTATGTTGGAAGTTCGTTTTATGACTTGACCCAATCGGAACATTGAGGAGCCCAAGTTGTAATGTTTGTATTTAATCAATAGAAAAAGCTCTTACTTGTAACAAATCTGTTGGAATCCTCATCTACTGACGACATGTGTCGATCAAGTTTCCATCGCAAATGATATTTTCCTGTGACAATCTCTTCAGATTCATCGGACGAAGATTTATCTGTTTCTTCAATAGAGCAGTTAATCTTCACTATGTCACCAGGTTTAGATATTATCGGACCTTCCGGTGCTACTTTTAAAATTGCTGCTGATGCCGCTGAAAAACATAATATATCAGTCAGGATTGTGTAGCACTTTTTGTGGGGGCAAGTAAAACTATTTGGAAGTCTATGTTTCAGACTAGGTTCTAAAATCTTTCCCAAAGATCAAGTGAACGTTGTACAAAAGCATCAAATTAATGTGCTTTCATGGCCAAATGGATATAGGGAGTTGGAGTCGTGATGATGTCTTGGGTTCGATTCAAAGTCGGGTTCGTAATGGGAACTCATCTCAATGTGGATCACAACTGTGCAATTTAGAAGACATCGATCGTCACTCAAAATTGGTAGTTGCGGAGCTCGTCTTTCCGCTTTACTAGAGCGATATTCAATTAATGTTGCCTGATGGTCTAAAAACTTATGTCAAAATGACGGTGTCCACCTTTAGGCAATATCTCCAAGCTTAAACACGTTTAAGAACCGCCTTGATAAATATTGGAGACCAAGAGTTAATGTACAATTTCAAAGCCACCAACATTACCGGAAGTAATACATGTAGACATTATTCAGGGGAATATGAAGAATAGCTGACTATAGAGGCCACAGATGCCTGCAGTCAGAAAGAAACTTAAAGGAACGTAAAGGTAAAGGTAATAGTGGTCAATCCAGGCACTGATGCCGAATGCGATGGATAAGTCCTGGATTCTAACCAAATAATTTGAACTACCACTGACATCTTAACAGCAAGCAGAAACTTGATATAAAATGATGTAAAAACAAAAGGTTTATCACTAAAGCAAGTGTCTGCAAACTTTGACAACACACATAAAAACTTTTAACAATCTGACCCAGATTTATAAAATCGAAGATCTTACAGACAAACCAATGTTACAAACGTTGTCAATTTAGCAAATCTATCTTCAAAAGGTTGCGAATGATAATCACTAACTATAATGTGTTTATATCATCACTTACCTGTAAATATAAGCGCATTTAATGTAAACAGCTTTAAAGTTTCATGATCCATTTTTGTTTTAATTCATTGCTAGTCTACAAGCACAAAATAATATACACGCAAATAAAATAAATGTATCTTAATCGTATAATGCGTCGAATGCATAGCTGCTCACTATAGTGAACTAGTAGAGAAGAAATATGTTGCCTACTGTAAAATACTATAGAGAAACCGCTAAATATTGTTCTATACATTTCTTATGGATTGGGTGCATCAGTATGCATATAGAATGTTAAGTTGCCTATGTAATTCTCTACACCAGTAATGGATAACTTTTGCGATTTGAAGGACTAATTATGGGCTAATACAGGTAATCTTATCTCTCTTGATTCAAACTGTAGAATCCTTAAACATTCACCTCCGCAAAAAATTATTGCAGTCTCACTTTTCTCCCACCTCATGTTAGCATTATTGCATTATACAAAATAAAATATACTCTGGATGTTAATGTAATAAATATGCTATAGATGAGCATGCGTTAAGAGATGAGTAAAGGGTTTTTGTGTTAGAATTAAATGAGAAGTACATTTTTTCTATGTGATATATTGTAAAATGGAGAGTGAAAAAAAAGCAAGATAGAGTTTAACCAAACCTGCTCAGTACAGATATTGGCCGGTACATGTATATATTACAGCCATTGTTAGTTAAGGTCAATGCCCCATTTTTGTGGTAATGCTAATGCATTATTCTTCTGATTAACTTTCTTCGAGATAATTGTGATATAGAGACTTTCTCTATTTATGATGTGAATGTGTGTTTAAGCAGATCAACTGGTTTTTCTACCAAGAGCTAAGAGGCGACAACTGCGAAGGTTAACCTCAGTTAACTTCAGTACTATTTGCACACTATACTATAATGTGAACAGTCATAACTCTTCTGCGGGTCCAGATTGATTCATTTGTAGATTTTATCAATCACAAAGGTATTGTTTCTCTTTTGTTTGAAACAGATGTCACATAGTTGTTAACACGGATGAATATTAGGGCTGGTTGCCTAGCTTTAAGGCATGTGCACAGCATTGACTCGCCCTTTAAAAGTACGAGGCTTTGATATGTCCTTAATTGCCACCAGCAAGCATAGTAATGTAGCTCCTGGTGTTTCTGAGCTTCCAGAAAATGGAATATGTGATATGTGTAACATAGGTGGAGTGAAGATATCATATTTCTTAATTATTACTCAAGGATTGAATATACTTGCTTCCTGGACTTGATCATCCATATTACGCGTACGAAACAATTACAAATTGCAATATCAAAGGACTATTTCCTTGTTTGTATGTTGCTGTTGACACTTTTAGATAACATGCATTAGAGGCAGCACCAAAGATCAACTGCTATGGTCGTGTATGTGTGTTCCTGCATTGGATATCAGTACAAATAGCTCCAATGCAACTTGTTAGAACTAATTGAAATGCTATATGTGGTGCCTGCTAACATTTAGCACTGTTTAGATTAGAAGTGCTTATAAATATGATGTGTATTTTGTGTAGCAGCTATCTGAAGTAATAATTAGTTTACAGACTCTCATTGTAATAACACCAGGTGAGAAGACCAGCACAATGCATGTATTGACCCATAGATTGATAACAGTTTACTAGTAACTTATTGTGTTATCATAAGTCTAGAGTCAATCATTAAATGTGGTTAACTCAATTTTGATACTATGTAGATATTGAAAGTGTAAATGTGTCATATTGTATCTGGTGGGCATTCTAAACAATAGTGCAGTTTCGTTGTTTTGGCCAATGTTTGCATTTTCAACAACAATGTGCTAGAGGTGTATATGAAGTGACTTGTCTCTTTCATAGGTCTTTGGTTATTCATTATTCCGTTAAGAGTATCGAATAAGACAGTAAACACCTGGTAAATAGAGATTATTATCTATATCGTTTAAAAATAGGATAAAGATATTGAAGATGACTGTTATGCAGTTTGTGAGATACCCATTTATAGCACAATTTCTTTAAGCACCAAAACCCTTCTTATACAAAGCTGCTCATACTAAAGTGTATGTGTTCAAACACACAGGGTCTACTTTTGACTTGTTAATGCTTTGTAGTCATACATGTGTACCTCTGCCCTCAAATCTTTAAGCAGGCTCTAATGTCCCCACCCTTTTGAGTGGAAATGTCTGTCAGCTCGAAAATCCATACCTGAGCTACTAGCTAGCTGAGGCAGTTTAAATCCATAAATAGATAACTGTGGGGCGGTTGATAAAAGGGTCCCTTAATGGGGCGGTTGATAAAGGGGGTCCCTTAATTAACTAAGTTTAAGGAGAGAGAGAAGAAGAAGAATATAATTAAACTGATAAAATATAGTTATCAATTGTCTTCATGTATACCAAACTACGTGGTAGAGATATAAAAGATATGTGCTGCTATTTGAGAGCTATATAACAATGATTTATAATAACCTGTTTATATACCCCATGTATAATATGTGTCTCTAACATTGTGGCATATTTTGCAATGACCTATGACAGTGTTTAGACTGAACAGTTTGAACAAGATATTTATCATCAAGCAAATGCAAGTCTTTTTGAATGTGTAGCACTTTATTTCAGATTTATTAATGATAGAGGAAAATTGTTTTCTTACAGACCTCCAATTCTATCAATTACTATCGAAACCAAAAACTATTGATGCATTCAGTGATATTAAGTCCCTAAACATGTTCTTAGTTCAGGTATAAAGAATCCTGTTCACTTAAGATAATACATGACATTTTTGTTCTGTTCGATGATTATCCTGAAAATGGCTGAAACATGGATGACAGACCAAAAACAAAGAAAATCATAGTAAATTCAAGTTAGATATTTATGCTGGTTATACTTCTATCATCGACTGACAAAAATAACTAGGAGCTTCAGTAGTCAAAATATGTACATTGTTTAAAATGTGAATTAAGAAGATTCATTTATTAATATCAGTGGTGAACATTGTAAAATATGAGATTTGGTGAAACATCTTGCATTTATTGGAGCACATTTGCTGACAACCCGGGGCCTACATCACATTTCACACCCGTCTGATGTTTCCTGTCCATTAGAATTAGTGATAATAGAATAGAGTACTTCTTCTATCAAAGTATCAGCCACCTAGTGAAATGATAATCAATGTATAATGATGTCCATTTGCTTACTGTGACAGAGGGGTACATGATTAATGCTGACTTCTGCTGCTGGTTTTGAAATGGTTCACATAGTATTGCTGACTTCACAGCAATGTGTTAGTCGAAAAGCACAAGTCAGTGAAAGCTCTATGACGCATTTAGATGTCAGCATAAATGACTGTAACCAGGAATAAATGACACGTATTCCTGCTGTAACGAAGTCAACGGAAATCGCTGAAAGAAATGTTCAATACTGTAGCATGAGCTGGTGTAGAATGAAACTTTGCTGTCATATTTCTTGTTTAGTCAAGTCTAGACTAGCACAAAGGGAGAACTACTCTACTCAACTAATAGCTTTCCCAATATGCATTAAAAAATGTACATATATGTACATTTATTCTTCTCACCATCTGCATCAGATGTTGATACCATACTTACTATTTATATTCAACTGGCTAAGCTTTTATTAGTTTATTGTTCACTTGATATGCTTAGACCAGACTTTTTCTAGTTTTGCTGAGACTTTTGCATACAGATCCTGGCTGATAACAGATGATGCCACAGGAGTTAATTAGTATAACACTGATTTCTGTATTTGTGCTAGGTTTAACTTATGAAACATACAATATCAAAATAGCGATTAATTGCTGGTCATGTATAACTGTATAGTTCCCACGCCATAATGTCTTTTGCACCAAATTCCAAAAACAAAATGATATTTTTTTAGAATAACTTTGTTTGATGCATGTATTCAATCTTTCTAAAGGCGTATCTGCCAACGTCAGACCAGCCTTTAAATCACATTAAAGCTTATGATATAATCAATATATAAATATACTTAAATGTATACTAAATAGGGTAGCATTTATAATGGGTATTTCGCTTTGTGACCTAAATATTGTGAACCATCTATAGTTATTCAGATTGAAAGGTTAATATTCGATGGCTGCAGCGGCCATATTGATGTTTTGAGAGTTAACCCAGGTTAGTGACTTTGTTGCAGACGGATATATTTTCATATCTTACACTGCAGTGAAATATTCATATCTTATCCTTAAACACCAAATTTGAAGTTGTTCATGTGTGCTTTGGCTTTCCTTGATTTAGCAAAAACTTGCGTTAATGTCAATTTGTACTGCTGCGATTGTGTGCATAGGAATACATTTGGAATGCTGCATACGGATACTGCTATATACACACTATCACCTGTATAACTTTTGTTTGCATATTGATTTCAAAGCAAAAGATCATTTGTTTGAACTGTGTTACACATTACATTAAAAGAGGGCTAATTATCTTATGCTGTTATGGATATGTAGTGTGTTAATGCATAATCGGACGTATGTTAACTTTTTGTTTAATTCATTACATTTGGATAGATGACAAGTATATTCAGCAAACCTTAACATTGTCTATTGGATTACAATAGGATACTAGTACTCTACAAGGTATGTATCAAGTGTTATTCTTACATTGACATAATATTTGCAAAAGATAAGACAAAAAATGATGTTTTTCGTTTCTGGCAAATTTGTTCTATTGTAATAGCATATTTTAAGAGAACCAATGCTTGGGTCTCATTTCAATTTTGTCTTGAATTGATATATGTAATAGGTACACAATTGAATTTAAAATAAACAAACTGTTTTCTCAGTTGATGATCTGGCTTCTAACAATTAATATTGAACCAATTCTAAGGTTTTTAGTACCTCATCTCATTACTTAAATGTGGTCAAATTTGTTCAAGTATGCTTACACATTTTAGCCATAAAAAAATTGAATACAATGTTTATGATGGATGATAGTAAACATGGTCATCTCACTCCAGGGCTGAGGCTATTTGTCACATTGGTTTTGCCACAGGTTCTGGCCTCCTGAACAAAGGAAAGACGACACGCCCTCTTTCTTGTTACAACATCGGGTATAGCATCATACTCTTAATGCTCATTGACATTGTACTTGATAGTGTAAACTTTTACAAGGAAAAAAATGCTTTTGTGGCCAATGTGATCTTCATAGCATCTATAGGGTGTATGAAAAAATGAAACTGTTATGATACGATTTTCATAAGTTTGAAAATGTGTATTAAATGTCAGCCACCTCCCCCTTTTCCTATGCCACCCCTTTAAACATCAAGTGAAATGGTAGCCCCCTGATGTCTAGTTATGCACAGGTTGTCAGTGAATATGTATTGGGCTCAGAAACCTACTGATGGTCTTTTGGTTGATTTTATCAGCTTGAATTAACAGTTTTTACTAGTAATAGTGTGCAACAAAAATGGCAACTGCAAACATTAACTATTATACAGACAGTCAATTTGGACATAATCAATAAGATACAATAAGAAACTGAGAAACAGCCTCAATGTCATCAATATAGATGCTAGCAAGATGGAGAATGTATCGGAAAAGCATGGAGAAATGATTCAATATTAATTTGCAGAATGTTTAAATTGAAGAATTTTAAGATCATAAGTTGTGATACATAGTGTTATCTAAGACTACTACTCATATTTAGAATGGAATTGTGACGTGGTCACAATAACTAAATTGAAACTACATTAGTAGATTATCATAACTTATTCCTTTCACAGAACCATATTTGTTATTATATGCCTATTCCCACTTCTAATATCAAATAACTTTCATAAGGGTATAAGTTGGAATGCTGATTTCAAGCAAGGATATAAAAAGTACCATACACAACATGAACAGGGGTGCAGACTATTCTTGGTCACTGCAATTGTCTGCTATGTTGAAAATGTTACACATTTTACTCCGAAACGTTATATCCATCTCATCAAGTCATTAAAAAAGGCAGGATAGAAAAAATCTGCTATCTTGTATTTAACCATGATCGATAGTTACTTTTACTTTTGGATCCCTTGAAGTAAAGCAACTTAGAAGTTATACTTGTGTCATGAAAGACGAATAAATCAAACCTTCACACACAGACCCTATAGCAGTCAAGGTCAGTTGAAAAGCTATATACAGCGTCGATATTTTTATAGCAACCTTGGAATATAGGCGGACTCAAGGGACGTCTCCTCATCTTGATTTCATGCAATCTAATCTAGACGCACAGCAAACATAAAAGTACTGCTTCTTTTCTATTTCATTATATAGGGCTTGTGACAGCATGTGACCATACAGAAGTTCATTTAGAGTACAGTAGAAACTTATTATCTCAAAGTTTACAGACTTGTTAAACAATTGATAGCGTTCGGTCAGATGTTGGAAACTTGGAAGATAAATAGAATGTAGGTGTTAATTTGCTTATTTATAGGCATAATTCATTGCCGTACTGCTCTAGCTACTTTACATTCACACCAGGCCATTGGCATCCTTGTCAGACTATATTGCCTTTCTCAACTCCCCTGCTGCAAGGATATTCCAAAGAATAGCTGACGGTAAGCGTGAGCTAATAAAATGAGTATATTAGGGGTGTCAATGTAACATGGTTTCATTGTAGTAATAAAGGTTTAACAGGCTCTTTTTTCTACTCTCACACTACCAGATCATTGGCTCTTTTTCAATATGAATGCTATGGCAATATACAGGTACAGTGGCACAACTATTAAGACCACCCTTGGGACTAGCCTCAAGTGTTCTCCATAGGAAGGTGGTGTTTGTATGCAGGTTCGCATTGGTCTCTATATAGAGGTTTGTAACCGCGGTCTTATTTTAGAGGTCGTCTCTTCACGGAGGTTTGCATTGGTCTCTCTATGAAGGATTGGGACTGCAAAAAGTGGTCTTATTATAGAGGTGGTCTCTGTATAGAGGTGGTCCTAACTGAAGGTTCTACTTGTACTTGTATACAGACATATTGAGGTGGTATTTGTGTGATTCCTCCAGTATTTTGGCGCAGCTCATTAAGTTGAAGGTCTTCACAAAAACTGTGAGAGGCACGAACCAACAGCTTTATCAGCATCATGTATAGAAAGTGCTACTACTTTGTGGTGTAAATATCAGTAAGGTCACCGTTGGTCTACAGGTCTACGGGGAATCTCTTTTACACTGCACATAATTTAGTTTTACAATATATACCCGTAGGTTGGATTATGGCTTTTTATTGGAAGAATTTGGTTAGCCTTACGTCTCAAATAAAATCAATAACCTTCTTTATTAGTGGGCCATGTAACATTCATATGTTTGCTGTGGTTAAACTTAAAATTTTGTGATATTGTCATTCGCTGTAAATAGTTTTCCACAAAAATTTGGGTCTTGGTATGAGCGGTTATTTTCAATAACCTGTGATTTGAATGACAAGCCTGAAACAGATGAGGATGCAGTGAGGTTGAATACAAGGTTTGAATATAGCTGCTTGTGTATTTTGTGTTATCGCTTTTGTGTAGTTTTGGTTCTAATGCCAAACGCCTAACACAAAATGCTACAAAACTGAACTTCAAATGTAAACAGGAACTATACTTCTTTTAAAGATTACTTTTTATAGTTTACTTGATTAACACCTGTTAAATCAAACCTAATAGATCAAACGATGAATAGAATTGCATGTACAAACTCTCGTGCATGATAGAAAAATAAGAAATCCTTTATTACAATGTAGTTCAAATCGGTGCTGACTCATGTATGGCAAAAGTCAGAAAGGACTGGACATATCAGACTCAGCATGCAACTGCATGTTGCCTTTGATAAACACGCGCTTCAAAGCTGTACCTGATATTAACGAAATTAATGTGTTTCTTTATATAAATGCACATGGAGCTGCTATCATGTGAACACCGTGACCTACATGACCAATACAGGTTTAGGAGCTATATTTAGCATGAAACGAGAAATGACTTGTTTGATACCATACATGTGTACTTATTTCATATAGATTTAGGTCCAAGTAATCTATTATTGCCGGCATTTCGCACTGTAGTGTTCTTATCACAGAATATTGTAAAAGGGATACATGTACTTAGGGACGATTTCAAGTTTAACTTTGCTTTGTTAACTTCGGCACATTTGCCTATGAGAGGTTGGCATGGATGTTATTTTCTGCATGATATCAACAACACATCTGGGGCAATGGTGGTTGTTGAGCAAGATCAGCCTCATATTGTTCGAACTCTGGGTATATGACAGTCAAAATTGCACATTATTAATCCTATTCATTGTGTTCATGAAATGCATCAAGGCTGAAATTGCAAATGAACAGATATCTAGTGATTCTTTGAATATGATTGATTAGTTGATGTGTGAAATGAAGACTGGTGTTCTGTGTGTAAAGATGAATTTGTGATAGTTATGTGATTTTATTTTGAAGAACTAACTAACTTTTAAACAGTAAAAATGGCTTGAGACAAGGAAGCATAATGAACTAGCATTTAAGAGCTTTTGTAGCCTCATTGTAGGAGATGTCAAGAATAACATAAAATTTATCTTATTATAATAGATTCATTTATTCACATGCTGTTACCTGGGCTGTGATAAATCGTAGCCCCTTTAAGCCATGAATTCCGCACAGTAGCGGATCTAAGTTGGGTGTAGAGGTGGGGATTTCTAGGATTAAACGTTTTCGTCTGCATCTGAAAGAACACAGAATACCATAATTTTCTCTCGGGCAATGTCCCTTTAACCCTTTTTTAATCTCCCCCTCTCAGCAGATTTCTAGATCCACCCCTTCCGCTCTATGTGCGTGTAGTTCAAGGGATTTCTTTTCAAACGATTATTTAAAGAGCTTGGATCACTTAAATGAGCTTGTTGCACCAGGGAAAAGAATGAAATGTTTATTTTGTGAAATATGTTGGAGGCTAAGGCTTCAAACATAGCATTAGTCTTCATGGCCTATCACAAGGGTATTGGAATTAAATAGTTCCATTGGAATCATAAGAGTTAAGGCATATATAGTAGTGGATCTAGGAGGGTGGTTTCATGTTCAACCCGTCCACTCCCACCCCCCAACCTGACCCTTTACACTTCTTGAAAGTATACAGAACAAAACTTACTTTACTGGAGCCATGCCCCTGAACCATTGCCTGCAGATGTTTAAATCTCCCCCCTGGCCCAGTATGTATGTGTGTGTATGTGTGTGTGCAGAATATCAATTGGGATGGTGAGGAGTTAAGGCAGCGTGTGCTGCAGTATGTGGGGAGTACTGCAGTGACAGGTGTGATAACAGTGCCAGTTTTTGGAACCATTCAAAGTGCTCACTCAAATGTGCTCATCAGCACCCCAGCAAATAACCATGCTAACGCAAGGTTGTGTTTAAATTTGTCTCTGCATCCGTGCGTATGATAGGAACAATTCAGATACAGTAGGAACTCATTATCTCGTATCTGTAGGCGTACAATGCTCAAGGTCACCAACAGATGTCTGATTATAATGTACTTGAGGGGAAACAAACCTAACCCTAAGATCACAGGAAATTCAAGATATTAAAGCAATACAAAGGTTCTACTGTATTACAAAAATGCCAGCTGGATACTACTATTGCTTTAGTATTTCAATCACAAGACTTGCTCTGTAAAAGTTATTTTGATGTGGTTCTGAATTATAAGTATTTAACGTATATGCTCAAATGATGACTGATCTAACATTGGTGATTATGTACAAATATGTTATATGTCTACAATACAGTCCAATAAGACCATCATTGGGGTTGCCTCAAGTTGTCTGCATAGAAAGGTGGTCTCTTTATGGAGGCTTTGATCTTTCAATATGTAAAAGCTTTGGCCAGCGAAAAATTGTCTTCTTAAGTAATTATTGATGTGAGGTAGTCTTAATTGGAGGTTCTACTGTCAATGTCATCCCATATTGTATATACTCAATTGATGACTGCTCTAACACTGGTGACTATGTGTTTTGAGCTATGAAAAAAAAAAGGTTTTAGCTCATGAAAATCCGTCTTATTAGAGAGGTGGTCTCTTTAGAGAGGTGGTCCACTATCCCATGTTGTGGTCATATTGAAAGTGCCCAGGTTTTCTCATTCACCGCTTCCACCGCAAGGTGTTAATGAACACTTGAAAATTGAAGTTATGTGTGTGTATGAGCTGTTCACATGAGCAAGACGAGACATTCTGAGCTGAGTCACCCAGTACTGAGCTACATGTTAACAAGGCACAGGTTAAACAGACCTAATCCTACTCATGCTTACAGTTTCCAAATGAAATAAACCCAGGTGCTTTTGTGGTACATTGATATTACTTTATTGAGAATTTTCATGCATAACATTTTCTGCTGAAGGCACGAAATGCCTCATAAAGCACGTTTTATTTGATGTGGATATTCACCAGTTTCACGGTACAAGCAACTAAATAAACATGTTTATTTGAATTAGCGGTATGGTTGTTTACTGCGATTGGAAAACATCTGTCTGTATCTATATTATAATTGGAACCATTTTTTTTAGAATAATTTAATAACATTCTATTAAATGGAACCAACAACATTAAGAACATATTGTGTTTTCATGTTTACACACATCATCAGTTTGTAAAACCATAACATGAATGAAATATACTCTGTAGTATATTGGAAAATAAACATATTTTACGAGGTTAGTCCAATAGGTACTTAATGACATTCAAGTTCAGGTTTAAGTTTAAGTGCACCACTTCTCACTAATTAACTACTACTAACAATAGTCTACAGAAAGATAACATTCGAGTTATTGGATATTCTGACATTTTGATTCATCCAAGATTTTTAATGTGATATAAGGAAGGGAAAAATCTATTTTCTTGAGTTATCCATACGAGTAGAGTTTTCAGAGCTCCCGGGTCTGACTGTATATATCCTGTTGGTGATACACACAGCCTAACAGTATTGGAGGAAGTGAGATGTCAGTGTGCGCTCAACAGTCGTCTCTAATATGGCGCAATGATGGCAATGTAGACGAATATAGAACTCTATGGAGGGTAATGCTAGTACAGTAGAACCTCTCTATTGTGGCCACAAAGACAACTGGCACTTTCAAGTGGTCTCAATTGAGAGGTGGTCTCTTTATGGAGGCTCTTGTTAGTGTCCTAACTGAGGTTTGGGACCATGCAAAATGGTCTTATCGTAGAGATGTTGTTATTTGAGAGGTGGTCTTGATAAGAGGTTCTACTGTACACAGCAGCACTGTTTTGTATTTATGTGATTTGAAGGTATAAGAGATAAAGATATCTAGACGATTTGGTGATTCAAGTGTTCAGATATCTAGATGATATGGTGATTTAAAGGGTTAAATCCAACTAATAACCATCTACATAAGTTTGTGGTTCAAGAGTTAAAGATAGCTAGTACTAGTGAACTGTAAAAAACCTAGCCGAGTTACAACATGCACTCAATTAGCTGTTGATATTGCTGCATATCTCTGTACTTGTTAGTGCCAAATCGTGTGTGATGATGTTTTCTGCCACTGACACTTTTAATGTTTTCATCATATGACAATACATATACAATATACAACCAACTAACAGCCCATGAGATTTTAGGTTGAAAATTTGTCAATTTAGAGGCTGAGTTTTTACACAATGTGTATTAGCGTTGGAATTTACAATGCTCTAGATTTTGATGTGGTCACCAAGTTAGGGGGTGGATCTTTACATTGGGATGGGGCCTTGGACGGTTGCGTACGGTGGTGGCCATATACGGTAAACAACCATCCAAGTGCTCACCCTCGTGTAACAGCCCCCTCCCCCCTCTTTTTTCTTATATGTCCTTATGAATTATGTAGTAACTGCACTCTCGTGTAACAGCCCAACCCCCAGTTTACGAAAATCTCAATTTAACGTCCCTGGCCGCTTGGATGGTCATATGTGGTATATTACGCACTTTTCTGAGTTTCACTTACTGTCTAGTTTTGCATCACAATTAGCAAATGCTCAGAGTGGATGTGGCTAATATGTGCTCTAGTGCTACAAGGTGAAGTTGTTGCTATATTTGTGAATAGATATATTACAAATTCCCTCTGTAAATGATGCGAGTTCATCTTCTATCCACATAGTAATGGCGATAAACGTTTTGAGGTCATTTTTATCAACCAGATGAAAACACCTAAAACTTCACTGGTAGCAAACACAATTAGCTTTTAGAGACAGTTTTGTTTTGTGATGTTTACCATCAGTCACAAATATTTTTTGATACGCTGAAAATAGTCCAAAATCCAATGGTTACCCAGACGCAAAACTTGGAGCAATAAGAATGACTACATTCAACCATCTTAAAAAGTCCATATTCATGCAATGGCCCACCCCAAATTTTGGACCTTGTCAAAATATGCACCATTGAAATTGTAGTCCAAATGCAAATCAATGTAAAAGCCTAATAGCCCAAATTTGACAAATTTTGAACCTGAAAGTCCGATGGCGTTTACACGGTTGTATATAAAGTAATTATGTTTACATGTTTTGTACCAAAAAGCAAAACGATTATTTCCGGTTATATATGTACTTTGATATGAAATTCTGTTGAAATAAGCAAGAGCAGGTCCAAATGTGCACTTTTGCCATAAACACAAAAATAACGTCCGCGTACATTCTCTTCTGCACCCTACCCTTTGATGCCTTGTTAATAAAACAGATTTATGATAGATTCTGATGTATGAAAGATTGTTGCTAATCCTCCGCCCTCACGACTGTGCTGTGCTCGATTCTAAGTCTCGTAGATGTATATTATTGGCATCGAGGGAAACCAGACAGAATATCTAGCCAAGTTTACTGCATAGCATTTACGATGAACACCATTTATGGCACATCACACCACAGTGGAAATTTCCACCGCGGGATATTCGTGCCTGGATTTGAATGCTACATACCGTTTCTGAAAGTTTGCTTAAGAACAAATGTTTGTGCTTGACCATTCAAACACCCATGGGCTTTTAGGTAGAAGCTTTGCAATTTAGATATGTGCTTTTACACGAATGTATATTTGTTGTCATCTCAATGGCCCAGATTTATAGATGATCCAGATTTGAGGATGGGCTTATTTATATATGTTAAATACGTAATGATGTGTTTTTTAAATTACAGTTATTTTTGAAACAATTTTTAAAACTCAATAGCTAGCTGCTCAATAAGCAGCAAAAAGACATAATAAGATTACGCTTTTATATTGGAGGGGGGAACACTTTGACGGATGTATAGATTTGTAAAAAAAGGTGATTCTTAGGGTACATCTCTTTCGTCAAGTGGTAACTAATACATACCTTCTTGCAGTATTTTCACCGGTGTGATCGTGGCAGATTCAGACATAGGAAGCTCCTACACTTGTCCACAAAAAGTGAGTAAATGTACATGGTTCAGCATAATGACAGTGTGCAGTGTCGTCACTCGATGTAACCAGCCAAATGAAATGAGCGTCTTTGTTATATGAGAAACGTCTACTCCATTTGATAATTCTCTATTCCTCATGTCATGAACAAATTATAATAGGAGACTCTCAGCATAATAGCTGCTTTCTGTGATATGATAGATTGTGATATCATGATATAATGGTCATCTTTCGCACAACAACAAGACTCCTTTCTCAACTTGTACGTTGTATAACCAAAGGTAAGAGCCCAATGGTCATAATGACGAAGCCGCCACGAAGAAGTCACTTCACCTCAGCTGTGCGATATGCAGGCATCAAACCTGAACATGCGATAGCTCGAGAGAGCGTTTGCAAAAGGCAGGATGTCAGTGTTGCTTGGAATAACGAAAGTATTCGAGCTGAGTTTTGAGCAAAATCATCATCCGTCTCATTTTTGCACCCGTAAGAAATGTAAACTAGTGGTGAATATAAAGCCTGTACGTGGTAGGTGAATGGTAGGAGCTCTTCATAGAAAATAGCAGCTTTAACAGGCGACTCAGTGAGTTAAGCGAGTGCAGACTGGTGAATTAGGCATGGAAAAGAATTCGTAATACAATTGTTATAAGACAAATTTTCCAGGTTAGTGGGGTCATTAATGACCTTAAACCTCCAAGGAACGATCCATGCACGAATATGCTATTCAATTTATCACACATTGTGAATTCACTCAACGAATAAAATATAAATAGCCTGTTATTTTGATCACTAAATGTATGCCTCTCATGCAATTTGGCGTATACAAATATCACATTTTTTAGCCCGCACATGCTAGTCTGTGTATTCCTAGTTTGTGAAGTTTGGCAGGTTATGGACCCTGTAGCTTGTGGTCATGCAAACTCATTCCAAGGGCAGTGAGCCACATGATGTAAGATGGATATTGCTCGAGGGTGCCAACCAGAAACATGGGTACAAGTCAGTCATTTGATAAACAAGATAGAATGCGAATTGAGATGCTGTAGAAACTCGTTATCTTGGAGCTCGAAGTAGTAAGTATTCGATATAACCAGCTGTTCATAACGTGGTGGAAGGGAAATGAAACTAACTTTGAGCAAATGCTCAATTTGAGATAAGCAATATCGAGATACTGGAGTTCTACTGTGAATAAAGCAGTAACCAAAGCTGATGGTCCCACTGATAGTCTCTATTGAAAGTTCGATGGGAAACGGAAGTTATACTGGTGAAACATAATCCTCGATAACCGATGTTGGAATATTGAATGATAAGTAGGTGAAAATGCATTTCAGCAAAGGATATATTTTGGGGGTCATCTTTGGCATTTACAAGTCCATACATGCATTTGGCATTGTGGTGTAGTCTTGATATTTTGTGCTCACGTTGCCATCTCTGGGCCAGAAGTTAGCGTGGCATGCTATATTGTAACATGGCTCCAACTGAGGAAAAATGAATGCATTATGGGTAGGATGCTACTAAATGTTGTTCTATTTTTCTTTGCATAGTATTTCTGATGAGTTGTCATTGTGTTTGCCTATGCTTATGGTTTCTGAAATAAGACATCAACAGACGCTTGTGCTATCGATGGTAAAAAAAACAAAGATTGCACTTACATGTATTAAGCTTTTCAGGAAATATAAATGCTTATTAGAAGTGTTTATGTTCCTATCATTGTGTTTGATGTGGGTGTTGAGCAAACTTCTTACCTAATCAGCTATGTATTACTTCATGGTAACAACTATGAATGCATTTAATAAATGACGTATTTTTACGTCTGTCATTTTTACCCGATTGCTTGAAAACATTGTGAACGCATACATGTAGCTTAAAGCCTAGGGCACAACCGGCAGAACTGATATGTGTACTGCCTAACTAGTTTCTACTGCCAAAATCTCATGATGACCATGGGGATCTGTGCTTATTCAGCACTGTGAAAGTGCATTGAACGTACTATTTTGAGACAGTTTGACATGACAAACTTTCTCCACTGTCAATTAAACAGTTGCCTGATGTTAGGTCGGCAGCACAGAGCCAAAAATGAGCCGGTACATCAAGCCTTAAGTAATTATTGCATGCCGTAGTCACGCAGACACAGAAAAACGTACTGCCATTTGTGGCCAAGGCTTATTAAGTCACAAAGTAATCAAACGGCAGCGTTGAAATTCAAGTAAAGCATCTGGTTTATTGTTTACCTTGTGGTTACCTGCTAAAGAGCTTCTTTTTGGTTACAATATGGCTGCCGAGTGACATTAGTCCATTTTACTCTTACAGATTGTACATAATCAACTAACAATCTAGACCCTGGCGTGGCATTACAACAAATAAGTGCAGTACGGCTCAATATGTCTAAAATTAGTGCGTAATTATGGGAAGGATGATGCTGGAAAAAATGAGCCACAATAAATCATGGTAATAAGGTGGCGTCCATATTACTTCACTCGGCGTATCAAATGCTGGTTACATGGACATTCTTGATATTTAGGTGATGGTCTTGGGCATTGAAAATGTAAAGATGTAAGGCGGCTACCTTTTATTTATGGCTCAGGGGGGGTATGAACAAATGAAACCACTACGGTAGTAAACTTATATTAATTTCATTTCAACAATTACAATATTAAGAAATAAATAATCACTTCCAAATTTTCGACAGCTAACAGTAGCCTTGATCAAGGAACGAGGCTGCCATGACAATCAGCCTTGCTGCATCTAGGGATTCCCGGAATAAAGATAAAGATAACAGAAAAGAAGCATCGGGAAAACCATTAATACATGTAGTGCTACCATATACAAAAGTATTTACAAAGTATTTATATCAAAGTTACGACGCCACACAATATTGAACGTCTTACCTATCTGTTTAGTGCAACAAATGCCAAGCGTATTGAAATAATGTCGCATATACTATTCGACTTCAGTCAAACTTACAAATGTGTACGTTCAAAATGTATTACAAAAACTGCTCAATATAAAGTCAATTCCAGGAATGTGTCTTGTAGTACGCTTCATATAGCCACCTTGTTTATTCCACATAAAGCATCAATGTGATATCTAACGTAGATTAAACAGATCTTAGTGTCATATTCTTCTATATTGAATCATTAAACATCCTCTACACTATACATCCATTTTAAACACCACTAAATCTAATGTAACTAGTCGTCGGACTTTAAAGGGACCAAGCCAAAAGATCAATTTCTGATTTCTAAGTTAATTATTCAACTTAGGGGAAACGGGGGTCAGTAGGCCCAATTAACTTGTGCCATCAGACAAAATCAACTTTTTAACAGCCCATTTCCAAACTTTGTTGTTTCATATTGTTTTTTATGTTTATAGTTAACTTTAAGACCAAACATTTGTTAATCAAGATTTTTTAAAGTGCACATTAAACTTTTTAAGATATTACCTGGGGGGGGTGTCGTTCCGCTAAATCAACTTTTTTACTAATTAACTTAACAGGGTGGGGGTGGGTGGGGGTTTCTGAGCTAAGTTAAAGAATTAACTTAGTTATCAGACGCGCAACTTTTTGGCTTGGTCCCTTAGTGTTTGAAATGTAGACGCAATATTGGGCATATGGGTGAGAACTCCATCAATGCATGCGGGGCTCAGATGACCCATTTTACAATCCTCCATACAGATCTATGCCCCACATGGTGGTGTCCACCACCCCGGGCAGAGACCCTTGTATTGCACAAACTCACCCACTTCTACAAACAGCTCGTACAGAGGCTTGAAGCAATCGAACAGTAGACTTAGTACATTTCCATTCATGGAGTGGAATCCCTCGAATATGTTGACACCCTGATAGTCATCATTGCCCACCCGTAATATTTTATCCAAGACAGAGGAGAGTTTGGCGAATAGAGTTTTGATGTGAGGGAGAGCAGGCGTGTGGTTCAGCGCTGTGGCCAGGCTGCTACTAATCGCCAGTGTTAAGGATAGGTTGCTGATGGGTGGCCATTCTGATAGGCGCTGGTAGAAGTCCTGCAATTCCCACTGAGCATCTTCTGTTTTCTTGTACAGACTTGACCATAACCATATAACATCCCAGACCTGAGTTGAATCCTTCTTGCTGATATTACTCGCCAAGTTATAAATCTCAATGATGAGACTGATGTTTCGGCTTGCACTGCTTGGATGGGAACATACAGATGTGACTCGGTCCCAGCAGGAGTTGAGTTCTGCTATGTTCTTGCTAAATGGTCGCATGACGTTGTGAAGGTCTGAGTAAGGGGGAAGTCTTGTGTGGAACATGATGAGACAAGTGACTCCATCTATGTAAATGTTGTGGTCATGACATTGTGGTAGATCAGACTTTTTCTGGTTACTGAGCCACTTGTCTGGCTGTGAGATCCTCATCATCTGCTCTAGAGGGTCTTCATACTTGGTGCAGAGGCTCGTGGTCCAGTTGTACAGGCCAATGTCATTGTGTCTGTCATACATATCCACAACATCATGCAGCTCACGGGATATATTCTTGGCGACCACACAGTACCTGCTCATGATGTTGTCAGTGATGTATGTCCACGATTTTTATACCAATCACACTCCGTAGCACTGAGTGCCTTGTACACGGGGTCCTGTGGGTCGCTGTAATTATGGTTCGGCTGCCACTGACTCAGCCCATCACCACCAGTGAGGGTCAGGATATTGTATGCTAACTTAGCTCTCCCCTGGCCAAGGTAGATCCATGGTGAATAATCCTCATGTGTTAGCATGATCTCAATCACATATGGACACTGCATATACTTGCGTACATGTCGTCCATATTGAGGAAAGGCTCATGGGGTCGGGTGGTAGGTGCACCAGAAATCTGTTACCATTTCAGCCTCACCTGCAAATCCTTTTTGTGTGCATTCTTCTATTCGTGGATCCACTGCTATCACTCTGTCCTTACACAGCTTCAGTTTGTGCCGGACATGACATAGACCATGGTATGTAGCACCGTTCTCCTGATAAAGGCGCAGGAATTGATCATAACAGTGGGAGTATTCCTTGAAACCATGATCACCATCCAATGTACTTCTCTTATGTATAACAGACATGGAGTGTTTTACCCGTGAACTGCCTGTCTGTCTACAATCCACAAGTACCATACACAT
>CM032663.1:10118181-10134209 GCA_019095985.1 Streblospio benedicti
AACATTATGGTCAGGAATAATTGAAACAGTGATATTTTTACAATAAAATGAGAGCATACGCTTTGTTAAAAATATACATTTCTGTCGTCCATTATTAGGACTTGATATTAGAAATGAACTCATGCTGAGAGGAACTGAAGCCGTTAAGAAGAGCATCGGGGACACGGCTGATGCAGTGGGTTTGTAGGTGTGATCTCCGTTCTACTGGCATCCCCCAATATTGCCAATGCTATCTAATTGTAGACAAAGTAACGTTCATCGTACATATATATTGATTCAAGATAAATCTTTTATTATAATGTACATGTACGTACTCTCACAATGCAGAGGCATATTTCAAATGACACGTAAACAATAATTTATTGATATCTCCAATTGTGTATCTGCTGCCAAATTATGCTGAAATGGTTATGTAACATTATGAAATTTTTGAAAAGCACAATATCAAATAGGCGCAAAATAATTTATGGAGCAAAACCACCCATTTTTATAGTCAGGAGAAATACATGTTGGCAGTTATTGACTGTCGTTGCATCTAGGTCATTTCATATCATAACTGGGGTTCACAAGGTCACCCGGTCATTGTACTTGTTTTTAGATAATTTTGTGGTCTGTCCCTTCTTTGACATGGTGCGTAAGCTAGCTGCGGATGGTGTTAGACACTGCCTATTCATATTATCATATTCGTCAATGATATGACAATGGTAACCATTGAATACGGGAACTTGAGTTGAAGCTTACGCGTGTTTTGGCAGTCTGTGTGCTTCCGTGGCCGAGTGGATAGGCAGTCGGACTCGTGACCAGAAGGTCGTGGGTTCGATTTCCGGTCGGGTCTGATGGTTGGTGTTGAGCAAACCTACCTCTAACAGGTTGCGCACTGCTTGAGTGAACGCTAATGTGGTTGATTAGCACGTACGTCTGCGCTACCATAGCCAAAAGATGTGTTGTATGCTCCCCAGGGAGTTGAGAAAGATATAGTGTAACAAGGATGCCAATGACCTGGTGTAGATGTAGTCGTGTGATCCTTCTGGGAAGAAGACCATAAGCCAGACATTTACATATATTTATTTACATTTTCTTTATAGCTGGTCTTTCATCCATGGCGGGATATTTAAACTGTTTTAGTGAATCTATTAGCCACATTTGTCTGGCATCATGGCTCACCCATCAAAACTAGAGGCACATCAGTTTTGTTAACATTCATTGATAAATCAATGTCACAATACTGAGGTGTCATGAGCCATAATTGGCAATCCAATGAAAAATCATGTAAGGCAGTATAAAGTAGTTGTGCTCCAATATGTTATGTACATTGTGTCCAGGTGATTTTTGTTATGTGGTATAAAGCAGTGGGTCTCATGATTCAATTATTCTAATGTATTACCTACTTGCTTTTCTTTTGAAACAAACTCTAACAATCGATTAAATTTTGAATTTTCAAGTTTGGTTCAAGAGAAAAGCAGGTAAGGTACATGTAATACATTAAAATAATTGAATCATGTTATGTACATTGAAAGAGCAACCTGATGCCACATTCACACATGAAAATCATTTTGCCTTCCATCAACCTTTTACGGTCTGTAAGCTTTCAAATACACGCGATATTGCTTATTTGCATATCTGATAAATGCATAACACTGCTTGATTGCATAAAGACTGTAAAACCACTTGTTTATTAATATCTTTTAAAACGTACTGATAATTGCATATATTGCTTAATCGCATAAAATGTGTTTGGACGGAGGTTATGCAATCCTGTCTGTAGTATGCACTCATCTAACATTTGTAGGGAGAACAGTAAGATGCTTGAGGTGGCTAGCCAATTATAATCGGGGTAACCAACAGATATATATCATCGTTGGTCTACAGGAATCTCATTTATACTGTGCATACAACATCTATTCAGTGTTACAATAGCTACATCCATAAACGGTTGAACGAAAATGCAACTAACTTCGAGCTAACAGAAACTTCTAGATAAGCAATATCAAGACAACAAGCTTCTACTGTATTTGAATCAGTGTAAATGTCTGTGTTATCAAAATTGCCGTCTGTAAGAAACAGCAGCCCATGTGGGAAAAAAAACGTGATAACTGCGACGTGAATGCAAAAACAGTGAGCATGTTGTTATGTCTGTAGGCTAGACTAGCTTAACTGTAATTTGGCCATAACTGCTCAATAGTATCCTGCCTCGACTACCTCGGTAGTAATTTCTGTCTGGGGCTCTCACTGTTAACAATTGTTAAGCTGCTACGAGCATTGTATGGCATTATTGATAGTATTTGATAGTAATGATCAAATTGATAGATCTTCTTGGCCGACTGTTGTAGGTTGCAATGATAAACAGTAGCTTACATGGCGGTGCTACAAGCATTGTATAGTATTGTTGATACCAATGATTGGGACCTTCAAATTGATAGATATACTTGTCCGAGTTGTAGATTCAAATGATAAACATCGGACTGCTTCTTTGCTGGTTGTTTGGTTAATGGGAATCTCTTTTTACACTGCACATATGCAGGGTTTTGATATCTTGGTAGTTATTTGTTAATAACTTGTTAATTTAATATTCAGCCAGAAATGCATTCTCAGAATACAACATCTTTCAAATTAACAGGTCGTTTCTGCAAGGGTGAGAGACGACATCAGGCCTACAGGTGTAAACATTGGATTGAAAAATAGAAAACGTTTTGCTTTTCATCTCTTTTGTTTAAGTAGTACGGAGTAGTTTTTAAGTTGTGGCTTGTGAATCTGGTTTCATACTGTGTTCTGTGACATGATATTGTTTAATGAAATACTGCGTTCCGATTGGCTTTGTCTTGCACTCATCTGACATTCATAGCAAGTTTTGCACAAACTTGTTATAACAAATAACATTTATGATACATCTGACATTGACCTCTGCAATCATAGCTTTGCACCAACGGCCACAAGTTAAACCTACATAAAGTTGAATTACTGTGTGCATGTCTCATCAATGCGGAAATCATTACCGTATTCGATCTAATAAGCGCACAGTGCGCTTACAAAAACAAATTTCAGCAAAAAAACAAAAAATAATAATAAGCGCACCCCAACAATTTTTCATGTTTCATGCATTATTCTCACTTTGACCCCACAGAACATGATAACACAACGTGCCCAGATGGTTAGCCCTCTATGTGGTTATCCGAATACGGAATAATACCTGAATAATACTGGCGTGTTATAGTCTTATAATATGGCGCCTGTAAAGAGTAAGATTTGTATAATATTTAATCTGCGTTAACAAGGTTGAGCACTTATTGGGGGGGGGTGCTCTAATAAGATCGAATATGGTAATAGTCTATACTTTATTGAGACCCTTAGATGGCTTGAGAACGTGGACAGCAAAGAATATTTGAATTTAGACCCTTTCTCATAGGAGCTGAGACTATTGCAGACAGAAATGTGCCTTAAGAACAAATATATTAAAGCTTAGTTTCATTCAAGGGTTGACATAATTCACCTTAAAAAACAATCCCCCCAAAAACATAGGATGCAGCAGTTGCCTCCCTTGACCTTGTATGTTGCTACAGGCCTGGTCATGTCTTTTCCTTTGTGCAAATTATGCACAAATCGTGTCACAGAATACACTACTATTTTCAAGAGCAACTCATTTTCTACTTGAAAGGAAGTCCAATACACGGCATTGACCACATCTCGTGGCAGGTCTCAATATTGAAGGCACCATAATAAAGCGACACGACATTGTATGGATTTTAGTTTTCATACATGTACATAAAAACCAAATAAGGGGGAGTAAAAACTCATTATCTCAAAGTTCAAGGGAAGTAGAAAAAGATTCATGAGAAGGCCAATGTTCAAAATAACCGTCTGACATCTTTCAATATTAGATGTTTGAAAGGTAACAAAAGATCATGATAGCAATAACTCTGAGGTACGCAATGTTGAGCGAAAATAACAGAGGTGACGTAAATACTTACTTTGCTTACATATTTTCTTTGTCTTTGTTGCTTGCTTGCACAAGGTCCTATGTAAGGATGCAGCCATAACCTGACCAATAATATTAAACAAAGAACAAGAAATAAGCCTGTAATCTTTGCTGTTTTGTCCATTTAAGCTGTATCTATGGACTGATTGATATGACCTTAGAGCTAGTTTACCCCCCCTCCCCCACTCCCGCTTCTCATAGTATGTTGACTGGTACGTCTGGACTATGCAGTTAGAAATGCACTGTATGTCTGTCAAAAATCTTTCGATTGTGTAACGTCACGTGACCTTGTATTCTAGTAGACAGGACAGCATGGTATTTTTAAGAGGTGTAATAACTATCAAAGATAGGAAAGCCAGGTGAGTCTTCTCGATAATATACTTATTTACAAAATAGATTTACTCATTCTGCGCCTCCAAAGTTGACAAATTTCTACTTGACAATATGAGCACCTTATAACACCCAGTGAACAGCTGCATAAGCATTGTTAACTCTTGGGACCCATGTGAGGTTATTTCAATCCAAATAACTCATTTACTCATGCATTGACCAGCAAACCTCCTTTCTGAAAGCTGATTATGAAGAATTGACAAAAATCGAGAGTTGTTGGAGTAGAATAATGTAATCAAAATTGACGACTGAGATGGTTGAATCAATTCCATGAGATTTTCCGTCTATGTGCTATATACCTTTTTGTGTGGACCAAACAGGTCGAAATGATAGAAAAGCCTGGAGGGATGGTTGAGATGTAGACTAGGCAGCCAGGTCACACCAGCAAATTGAGGCATAATTTGTCTGTCCAAATAAATTTAGGATTTGATTGATTGATTGATAAATCAAAAAACAATATGTTTGCACTTTTATGCAAAGAAAGTGCTAACTGCTGACCTCAAAACAATTTCAAGATTTCAATGTGTGCAAAATTGTAACATTTCTCAAAATTTGCAAAGATTATAATAATATTCCATCAATTTCATTGATATTCATGCATTGTAAACCAGTGATTTTCAACATGCACACATTCTTATAAATACAGTAGAACCTCTTGATATAGGACTGACATTAAGTGATTTCGATAGAAAGGTGATCTCTTTATGGCAGTTCAAATTGTTCTCTACAAGGATTGGAACTGCCTTAAATGGTCGTAATACAGAGGTGGTCTCTTTATACAGGTGTGTTTCTACTATATTAAGTTGATTAGAACATCTTAGGTCGATAAGAACCTATATGTGATTTTGATTTCATACTTTGTTTATCCGCCTGACTTTGTTTCTCACAAACTGCTAACTGTATCAGCGATTGAAATAGAATATTCTACAATGAGTGCTAAACTGCGGCTTGGAGACTGCACAGTGTTAACCGACTCAAGTCAATATGTGCACTTTGCACTACTCAATGGAATAACACACGAAGAGTACACGAACCACACATTATACGGGACACATCATGTCATATCTCTGTGATATTACTTACTACTCAGTAATTTGAACTGTTATGAACATGGAATAGTGCAAACCAATTATAAGAACAAAAACTGCAATGTGACGTTTAGTAGCTATGGCACGTCGATGCTTTTGGTTACAAGCACACGGGTTGTGCATAAACACATGCAAAATACCAAAAGAAAGGAATACAAATGTCAGAAAACAGTGAGCGAGTGCTACTTTTGCAACGCTGATACTGGGAAATACGCGTCTTTAAAGAGATTCATATGGTAGGAGGTAAATAACCCGGGCACGAGTTACAAACGATTCACTACTACAGGCAGCTCGGGTATGATTGCATTGCTTGCTGAGTAAACCTGGATGCCGATTATCTCAGTGTCATTGGCACAAAATGTGTGCAATTCGTGCTTCCGTGGCCGAGTGAATAGGGAGTTGGACTTGTGACCAGAAGGTCGTGGGTTCGATTCCCGGTTGGGTCTGATGGTGGGTGTTGAGCAAATTTACCTTGAACAGGTTGCACACTGCTTCGTGGTGCCTACACGTTAAATAGGTACAGGTCAGGCGAGTGAATACTAATTTGAGTGATTAGCACGTCTGCGCTACGGTAGCGATGTGCTGTATGCTCCCCAGGGAGTTGAGAAGGATATAGTGTGACAAGGATCCCCAATGACCTGGTGTAAATATGTAAAGTCGCTAGAGCACGATAACAGTGAATTGCGACTATAAATAACCACATTTACAAAATGTTTGGGTGACAAACCGTGCTGCTGCAGACAGGGCAGTGTGAGACTCAGGTTCGTTACTCACTCGGCCGCGACATGGAGAATGAAAGAATGTGTTCAGTACAGTAGATCCTTGTTATCTCGGATCTGTAGGGATGACAGTTGAATGCTCGAGATCGCCAACTGATATGTGCATGTACGTGATGTGGTTGAAGGGGGGGAATGAGACCTCCAGGCACTCTTGAGTATCAGATGTCAAGATATGACCTCTGAAGCATAACTATTGCTCATTAAAAATGTGAACCAATCACGGACCTTTTAATTCAGGATTTGAATTAGGTCAAGTGATCAATCAAAGCATTGCTCGGAAAGATTTGCAGACTGTAAGTTTGCACTTTTCTATGCTTATAACACAAATAGACGTACAGGTATCTATCCTGCTGGTTTGAAATAGTCTACATATAAAAAATCACTATATAAAGGTTAAATTAAGAACTAGGTTGCATAAATTAATAAATTATGATAATCCAATCTCTGGTGAAACATTTCAGAGGTCAATTTGACATCTGATACTCAGCGTGCCTCCAGGTAACTGAATACGCAATATCTAGCTAAGAAGGTTCTACTGTATTTGGTGTTAACTTTTGGTTTAAAGAACTGTGGCGAATAGACAATGTTGGGTATGTTCAGGGTAAGAAACTCACGAAAATTTGCTCACGTTCCACGGGGCCAATATCTATAAAAGTGTCCGGCCTTTAATTATGCAAATATTTAGAACTACACAAAAAGTAGCCTACTGATAAGTCCGTGAACTTTTGAAATCTGCCGGTCTTGGTAAAAATCAACCGGCAGCACTAGGTAGGCTCTATTGCGTACCATGACATTTGGATAATTCAATAACTTATGTATTGATTGATTGGTAATATCCCAAAGAGATCAGGATGACATCTAGTGGGTCGTTAAAGACTCTGTCAAAACAGTAACCTTTCTGTTGAAGAGTCCAAAGCAATCGTATGAAATACTTTATATGTATATATGTTCCCAATGCTTATGATATTCTGGTCTCACGACCTTGGGATCGTGAGTTTGAGTCCCGTCAGGGCCACTTGATGCATTCAAATGAAAGCTTAGGGTTGTGAAATCTGTCTTCAGCGATGTCTTAAGTGGTAGAAATATGTTTGCTAGAGATGTCAGAGAGTGTTGGAAATGGTATAGAATGCCTTTCTACAACCACTATTAAAACTTGCTTTCGACTAATAAGCGAATACGTATAACGCATGCACACGAATTGCGTAAATTTATCAATTTGGCGAATTGGGACGAAAACATTGGTAAAATGTATGTCACTTTGAGTTGCTGAGCCAAAAGAACTGTTACTTATATATGCAAATCCCTAGATGCAACAAAACCGCATGTATTGATATTAGAGGATTCCTTCTCCAAGTCTATACGGCTATATCACATAGCCTCTGCCAGGACTCGAACCCTGGACCACTACCACTGTGGCACCTATTCACCATGCACTTAAGGCAGGCACATTAGACCACTCGCCTACCCCGGATGGAGAAAGAGTCCTCTGATATCAATACTTACACCCAAGTCAATTAATTTCCAATGATATCTATGTATAACTTACATGTATTTTCAATGAAGGTTAACCAAATTTTGTTTGCCAGTGCATATGAGCGGAGTTTGCCGATGTATAAACCGGTCCTAAACAGAATTAGCCTATGATGGTGACAAGTTCATAAACGTCGGACGCAAGCAGACGATAATACATGTGATGTGTAAATATTGTATGGTGAGTTGAACAACTCAAAGATAATATGTATTTTGGCCTCGCATTAGACACAACCAGCTGTTCTCTTTCTTCTTGTAAATGGGGGAGAAATGTGCTAGCAAATGGCATGCTGTAGATTCTATGTGGAAGGCCGATGGTGGAATAATTAGGTGAAAATCTATGCCAGAAAAATACTAGCACAGTCGAACCTCTCTGTTAAGACTACCCAGAGGACTGCACTCAAGTGGTCTCAATAGAGAGGTGGTCTCTTTATGGTGGTTCCTGTTGGTATTATCAATGTTTCGGACAGCGAGAAGCGGTTTTAAAACATTGAGATGGTCTTAATTGCAGGCTCCACTGTATTTTGTCATGAATGTAACACTTTTTATCTGTGTACTGGAAGATTTGAATGGAATCTCCAGAACTTTTGACTGGAGTCATTGTTGACACCAGATGTGTTCTCAATTTGAATTATAGATGGGGAGCCGTCATTCTGACACACATTGTCAAATTGACATCCAAGTAATTTTGTGAAGGTGTTGGCTTAAAACATTTATCGAAATGACGGCGCAACGTATGTATGGGTTTAAAGTTGTCATTGAGTGATTTGGTTGAAGATGCTGTTGTAATTATAGTTGTTGTGTGTGTGTCAGTGGGTGTTGAGCATACTCACTAATCAGTTGCAAAAACCTGCATTGTTTTTTAGCATCATCATTGGTCTACGGGAATCTCTTTTACACTGTACTCGTTAGAGTTACATTAACACTAGCGTTCGATGGTTGTGATGTGTAAAATATCATAGATTTCTCCATGGCTCCAAGAAAAAGACGTAACCAACTCAAAGAAGTCGACTTTATCTTGTAAGATTTACATTAACTGTTGTTACAATCAGCTGGTGTTAGTTTGAAATTCAACTGACCATAAGGAAATTTACTATATCTGGTTTAAGTTACACAAACTGCTGTACCAATTAGTTTGAAATTCAACTGGCCATAAGGAAATCGACTATATCTGGTTAGATTTACAATAACTGAACCTAACATGTGTTAGGTTGTGAGTCCCCCTGCTAGCATGGTGCTGTACATATGTGTCTGTTTCCCAGTACCGTAACTAGGAATTCATTTTCAACTTTCTTTCTCTCACCTCTTTCTACCAAGCATACCACGGTCGGCATAGCTGAAGACAGGTTTCTTGTTTCGTGGGATGATGGTATCAGTCTGGTCTCACAATTTTGGGGTGGCAATGTTTTCCCCTTGCGGGTGTGTCATGACGTGACAAGTGAAATTGGTTTCTATCTATCTTTGGAAGTCAACTGACCATGAAGAAATTGACTATATCTTATAAGATTTACATTAACCGTTGTACCAATGACCTGGTGTTAGTTGGAAATTCAACTGACCATAAAGAAATCGTCTATGTCCACTTGCAGACCCAGATATTTTTTAAAAGGGGCGGGGCGGCCACACTACTAAGGGATTTCAAGGGTTTTGTGCGTGCCGGACATACCAAAAACTATAAAAATAAGAAGGCATTTTGGTGGAAAAGGGGGAGGGGGGTGACACACCCCTTCCTGGATCTGCCTATCATATCTGGTTAAATTGACAATAACTGTACATATAATACATGCCATACATGTCTGCGGTGTGTTAACACTGGGGTTTGGCTGATGGTGAGTCCCCTGTTAGCATGTGTGGTGGTAACATGACAGCAGCAGCAGCAGCAGTTGGTAACTGAGCAGTGATCCTCCACGTCCCTCACTGCCATAACCTCAACGTAACACATGTTAGCCACTCTACGTAATTATAACGATGGTCAGCATAACCATCATGTCTGCCTTGTGATCGTTAGTATGGTGGGTTTATCATCATCACTGATTGAGATTGTTTTGATTGAGCTGGTCAAGATGTGATTACATTTGAGATAACATGGAAACAATAGTCTATTTCGTGTCAGTGTTGTCAGATGATCAATGAATGATTCATAGTAGTCTATTTGTTTTATGTAAGCATGTTACGGGTAGTTTAGTATAACCTTGTTATGCCGATATTGCTAATCTGGAAATTTCCGTTATCTCAAGACTAATTTCATTTCCCAAAGTTCAACCACAGTTGATTATGAACCTAAATCAGTTGGTTGTCTCGAATATCTCGAGCATTTTTTCATGCTATTTTTACACATTTGAGACACCGAGTTTCTAGTGTATACAGGTTTGCTTATATGTGAGTTCCCTGTCATAGATCATGTCGAGTTTTAAGTTTGATTAGAATCAAAGTGGGAAGACATTAAAGCGTCATAAATAACAGTAGCGAATGTTTGTGTTGTTGGTGACATATTGTATCCCATGGTGCACCTGTACAGGTTAATGCTTGACTAGCTCACTCACCCCACTACACTCAATGCACACAATGTCGTATAAAGCCGAGTGGTTTGTTAGATTTCATAATTCAGACATTAAGAACTGCAGTGAGAAATTGATAACAGGAATTCTCCAATATTGATCGTATCTTTACGAAGGTTATTCTTAGTACATACCGGTAGGCATACATCCTTATAGCAGGGTGAAGTCTTTGTAACTCTATTACTGGCATTTGTTATCAATTTGACATCATCACAGACTAGCTACATGTACGTAACCGCAGTGTCAAGTCGTTACAAACATGAGCAGCATTGCTGCAAAACCCGACCCGACTGATATATATCAATATTGATATCATGTGTTTTTTTTATCCTAGTCTGTCTTTAAGCAGCATAAACGTCACATTCAGGACAGGTCTTGCCAACCTAACGTGTTTATATCATCACAGGTTTCCTCAGAATGACTAGACAAGCCTGTGCATCAGGTAACTGTGGATGGGAATTCCCCCAGCTTGGTGATTAAATTGAGTCCTAAATTGAGTCACATAACCTCATAGTCGAGCCAAAAAGAAGACAGCCAATGAAAGGGAATAATTGTAGAGCTGTTCTCTTGGTGTGAAGTATCAATTCACGACAATGGTTAAAGATCTAGATTTGTATATTAAAGCACTTACACTTCAGTTAGGCACCAATCTGGTGGTGCGAGCATTTGTGAATGAGTCATAGTGTGTACCTCTGTAGCTTTCTAAACCTATGCAAGCGTTTGTGAATGAGTATTTAGCTGTAGCTTTTTACAATTATGGGAAGTCCACTGTATATTCTGCTGAGAGTCGGGAACTCCCCAGAGCTCCATCACATGATGTGTGTGACAGTGAACAGCATGTGCTGTTGTGGTAATGTACCAAAGCACAGTGCAGCTACAGTTACGTGAATGCCACTGAGTGGGTGACAGTGTGTAGCTTTCTAAAACTACGTGAAGCTTCAGTGTATGCTCCCCAGGGAGTGAGAACAAACAGGAGTGAACTACTATGGATCTGGTGTAGATGATGAGTTGACAGAAAAGCCAACTATAAAAGCTCAAACATTTACATTTGCATTCGTTACCTAAAGCAATGTGTTTATTAGACACATAAATCCCTGTTTGCTATCACATTACAATGAATGGGGGGGAAACATTGCTCATCATGATTTCTGTGGCACTCGAAAAACTGCAGTAGAACCAGTTTATCTTAACATCTCATAACTTTCATCTAGGCATATCATAACCGAAGCCCAAAGGCAACAGAATCAATCATTTTGATCTTATTTTGACATTGGCTTTGAAAAGATTTTTGTTCATTACAATCAAAATAGCCAATACCATTTATGCTGATGAACTTGAAATTTTTGATAACTTAAATTTATTCTTCACTCCTGAGTCTTTCAATTTCAAGTCAAACGGGTCAAACAGTAATCGATTCGTAGTTTCAGATTCGCAATTCTTGTAAGTTTGCGGCAGACACAACAAAACCATCCATTTTTCATGTTTTGAAAGGCAGGTGACATGATGACAAGCATCAATCAAGTTTTAGCGAGTTGTGAAACAGTCTGTCTCAGTCTGCTGTGTCAGCAATTACGTGTTAAAGATATTGCTCAGTCAAAATCATATTTGTTTTGTAAAATTCAGTATCAATAGACGATGCCTTATCCATTGCAAGTGTGATGAAAATAATATTCACATTCTCCGCGTTTAATACTATTTCCACCTTTAAAAATACCATGCCGTCTCGTCAAATAAAACACTAAGTCACGTGATATTGCATAATCGAATGATTTGAGGGGCCAGTTCAATGCATTTCTAACGACAGACGTCTCATGTTTTAACATGGTTTAAAGCTTCTTTTCCCCCATCATGGCGTCATCATGACGAAAATCATTCTGTTGACCCCTCGCGTTCACGTGTTTTGTTGAGTCTATACTGGCCTCTTATTACGTGGTATTTAAATTGTTTTACATACTTTGATATGATGTTTAAAGGAAAGACACTTTCAGAATGCACAGAACACATCATAATGCTTCTTTACAAGCATACTTGTTTGACCACTCAGCATAACCTTTAAGTAGTTCATTTTTTCCCACCAGGGGGCTACAAACAATTGCTTCGTGGGTATTTTTTAGACCCCGGCCACCGATCCGTTCAATAAATGTTTGGCGGTGTTTCAGCTTTTATTGGTTATACTAATTGGAATTAAAATTCCTCCTGATTACTCATGTGATTTCAACAATATCTGTGGGTGTGGGGGGGGGGGGGTCACTTCCCCCCTTACAGTTCAATGAATTTTAATGATTTTGAAACAATGTTCTTTTCTGGATTTAGCAGACGTCTCCTTAGTGTCACTGTCATCACATTAGTCAAAAAAATTCAGAAGTGTCCCCATCAATGTCATGATGGGCTGATCCCCCCCCCCTGCATGCTATTAAATGAACTTCACTGCTCCAACCAACAACTTTTAGATCCTCTAACGATCAATTTTTAGAAGATGACAGTGTTTCTCATGTGTTTCCTCCTGCTATGCTTTCAGATGTGCCCCCTCCTCCCCCATGATGGACTGTGCGCTGTACTGTCTATCACAATTAGTAATTGCCTTATGGTATAAATACAACCAAGTTTTCGAGGATGACCGATCTTGACCGCGTTTCTCCTGCTATGCTTTCAGCTGTCCCCCCACAATGGACAACTCTCTGATCACTTACCCCCGTATTGTTTGATGATCTACTTTTCTCGAACCACCAACTTTTAGAAGATAATCATGTCTTTCATGTGTTTTCTGCTGCTATGCTTTCAGCTGTCCACCCACAATAGACTGATCACTTACCCCCCATCACGATCATAATACTTACCCCCCTTAGATGCTGTTAAATGAACTTCTCTGCTCCAACCATCAATTTTTAGATGCTAAAACAATCCATTTTTAGAAGATAACGATGATCCTCCTGCTATATTTCAGCTGTCCCCCCACAATGGACTACTCTCAGATCACTTACCCCCATACTCCTTAACAACCTACTCTTCTCAAACCACCAATGTTTAGAAGATCATTAAATCATGTCTCTCATGGGTTTTCTGCTGCTATGCAGTCAGGATCATAATACTTACCCCAAACGATCAATTTTTAGAAGATGACAGTGTTTCTCATGTGTTTCTTCCTGCTAAAAATCATGATTAGCTACTGCCTTATGTTACGAGTGCAACCAAATTTTAGAAGATAACAATGTTCCTTCTGCTATGTTTCAGCTGTCCCCCCACAATGGATTACGCGCTGATCACGTGCCCGCCGTACTGCCGCGTGAACTGTTCGGTGCGGCATCACCCCCTGCTGGTCGTGCTGCTCAACTGTGGTGACACCGATGACATGGGGGTGCTCAAACAGCGGCTGCACGACCTCAAACACATCGTCACTCGATACGAACAGGTAAAACACATCGTCACGAGATACAAACAGGTAAAACACATCGTCACACGAATAAAACAGGTAAAACACATCGTGACAAGATACGAACAGGTAAAACGCATCGTCACGAGATACAAACAGGTAAAACACATCGTCATGCGATATGAACAGGTAAAACACATCGTCACGCGATACGAACAGGTAAAACACATCGTCACGCGATACAAACAGATAAGTGTATGTACTATAAGAGTAATGGTCTGTTTTAGTGTGGAGATAACACTAGCTTGCACGAATCGTGTCTAGGCCTGCTCGAGCGTTAGTGAACGAGAGGAGGCTAAGACACCACAAGTGCATAGCTAGTGTTATCTCCACACTAAAACAGACCATGGCCGTTTATTTCCCCAGTTTAACAGAATTATTCAACTTGATGGTCTTTATCGTTCACAAAGTAGGGAGATAACCTGATCTCCTATGGCTCTTAACCAATCAGAATCGAGAATGAACGGCAAATGAGGGAGAATATATTGTATGACGATTTGCACAAGACCCCTTAACCTACTAGTCCTACCAAAATTGGGGTCACTTGGTCACTGTAATAAAGCTACCATGAAGTCGTCAGCTGTACTATATGCAGGCATCGAACCTGAACATACATACAGCCGCCCAACCAACTTTTGTCGCATTCTTAGTAAAGGTCGAGCTCCCAAGTGAACATTGTATGAACTATCAAATATTTAGAAACTACATTAAACATTCAACTAATGGTCCATCTCTCAACGCAAGGTTCAAAGCCTTACTTGGTGTAAACAATTGACTAATGGCCTATTCTTAAGTATAGTACTATCTTTGAAATGGGCATCATATTGAATATCCACACCACGGTAATGGTTTTGTAAGTACACATTCATGTAAAAGGCCTTGCCTTGAAGTTACTGATTTTCAACTTAGCAGATTGATTATGTATCATGTACTATTCTGACAAAATGGCTTGTTGAAAAATGAAGCTCTTTCCCACTCTAACTCTAATTATTTATTGCTTTATGATGATTACCAGAGAAGAATTCCAGTGAATGGGCCTGTAAGTTAAAAACCTAACCTCTGCCTAACTCCAATATTTACCCTCATATCAGCAGAACAGGTAAAAACCTCTCGTATTAGTCTACTCCGCGTATAAGTCTACTCCCCCAAGCTAAGCAAACTTTGTCATGTTTTTCCACAGACGGGGTGGCACAAAGATGAGAACATCCCGGACGCTGTTGAACACTACAGGTTTCCCATGATCCACTGGGCATGTGCGCTAGGTAAGGCTGTAAATAATACAGTAGAGGCCTTTAGTGTCAGAATACACGTAGATTAAGGAATGGGGGAACAAACTCAAGTTAACCAACCATTAAAATAATAAAGTGTGGTGTCTGCAGGGAAAGACACCTCACGATGAAAGATAATTTGGCTCGGGTAAATTGGGTTTAGCAGACCAAACCATTGTACCAATCAAAACACAAAATGACACATTGCACTTCGCCCGTATATGTCATATAATCATATATTGCTTTATGTATATCATATATGAAGTGAACATCTCTTTTAAGCATTCTTGTTTTTATGTAGACACTTTCCACCTCCCCGAAGGTGTTTACATAGACAAACTCCACTGTACTATATTTTTCGCCCACTTCAGGCCGAGCTACGTCTTACTGTCAAGTTACTGAAATCTGATTATTGAATTTTTCAACTATTCAGATTGTATTGATTCATAATCTCGTCACTAGGAGAGCTTCTGTTGTTGTTTTTGTTACAATGCAACCTCTATATTAAACTTGTGGGACTGATCTGAAGTGGTCTCAATAGAGAGGTGGTCTTCATATGGAGGTTCACCTTGGTCACTGTATGATGGTTTGGGACAGCTAAATGTTATCCTATTGTAGAGGTGGTCACAATATAGAGATGGTCTTGTTTGGAGGTTGCGCTGTACAATGTTTTGCACTGGCGCGTGTATTCCGCTGTCAGGTCGGGCTGCGGCGGTCGAGTGGCTGGTGCATCATGGGATGGACCCGACGGTCCGCACCTCGCAGGACGAACAGGAGGAGACGGGGCTGCACAGGGCCATCATCTGTCTGCAGGTAACATACACGCACGCACATATGGGCATGCACACACACTCACCACATGCACATGCATGCACGCACACATGCACACTCACACATGCTCACACACACATGCTCACACACACACTCACAATCACCACTCATGCTGGCTTGCTTGCACACACATGCGCGCGTGAGCACACCCACACACAAACGTGCACACAGACACACACTG
>CM032663.1:10134309-10184468 GCA_019095985.1 Streblospio benedicti
GAATACTATTTGACTTCTATGCTTTTGTGGAAGTAAATGCTTATGTTCATGAGAAATATCTTTAATCATTCATCCATATTGGTGCTGTTACATAACATTATCAGACTGCATTGAGTCTAAGACAACGGCGGAGATTTGAATGTTTGTCGTGTGTTTGTGATGTGAGTTTCATAACGCCATCCAGTTGAAATTTTGTGGTTTTACTAGTGTAGAAACTCCTTATTTCAAAGCTGTTGTGCTCAAGATAGCCAATATTTGAGATAATCACCTAATGTTCATAACGTAGTTGAATGGAAATGAGACTGTTCGAGATCATAGATGACATGAATAATTTGAGGGGATAATCAATATTGACAATTAAGTTCTCTACATAGTGTATGTATCAACTCTTTCATGGTGACAATATTTAAAGTATTGAATTTAATTTTATTTCGTTTTCTATGACAACATTTCAGAATCGAGTTTATAATCCAAGTTGAGTGTTTATTTTTCGATTTAAGGAATGTAGTTTTATGCATTGTGGTCTGTAGATTCTTATGGGGTCAATGGTGGGTTCAGGTGAGTCCAAACATGTTCAATACGCAGTGTGACTGCTTGTAGGCGATGTGATGAGTGAGGAGAAGAGAGGACGACCTTTGTATGAACCCCAAATTACACCATCATCAGTGTTTGTTGTGAGCGTTAGTCTCTATATATAGACTTGTTTGCTTATAGAAATGTCAGGGTACAATCGTAGTACCATATTCTGCCACTAGGTGTTTAGTGTCGATCAACTAGACCCTGTGATGACATCGACGAGGAAATGATTTAGGCTGACTATCAATTCCCACATTCCCACAATGTATTGTAAAAGTCACGTGATTTGGTTTGTTCGTCTAAAAGATTCCAAGAATTCATAGATAAGAAAACAAGTGTATGTTGGTTGCAGGCGACGTTTCGTCGAATGGGGAGAAGTCGGTGCGTTCCTTTTAGGCGACGTTTCGGCGGCTGTTTGTTACGGTCTGTATTTTCGTTGCAGGTGACGTTTCGGCGGGTGGGGAGAAGTCGGTGCGGACGCAGCACAACAAACGCCAGCCGAAGCTCGCCACGCGCAAACTGTACGACAACAAGGGCATCATCATCGGGTGAGAACCAGGGGCTATGTGGGTTACGTGGGTGAGGGGGGAGATCTTACTGAATGATCATAAATAGCAATACCGGGGGTGGGGGGTTGTCCATTTTTTGGGACTCAAAGAAAAGGTTAAGTACCCTCCCACTTTCATATAATTAATTTTACCTGACCCCCCCCCCATCAACATTTTAAAAATTTAGTGACACCCCCCCCCCCCAAATCAAAGCAAAAGTCCTCAATACAGTCATTGCATTTCTGGACAATTGCTAGCAGAAAATATATTTTTCAAATACCGTAGCATAATAAAAAAATACCGTAGCATAATAAAAAAAGTCAGTCCCCCCCCCCCAACAGCTATCTGACAAGTTCAGCAACCCCCAAAAGGAATCAGAACAGAAAAAAAAAATGCCCCTACCCCGACCGCCCACCCCCCGGATCATTTTTTATGAGCGTGCCCTTACTGAGTGTGGAGTCAGACAGAACGAGTTCTATTTAATTCCACACAAGGTAAAATATTGTCCGATCTCTCACCCCATTTGTACCTTTTTCTCTCCTGTTTATTTATAAATTAGGTCTTGAAATTTTAGATATAGGATATCAAATTTTTGCTTCCATCTCTCAGACAATCAGAAGCAGAAAAGATTTTTGCTTTTTTTTTCCTTGAGTAATATAGTGACTGATCAGTCAAAGGTTTAATTCCATGTTACGGCAAATTATTGAATTCTCTCAGTTGTATGTGTTATTAGATACTCCATAAATAAAAGAGCATTTTGTTTACAATGTAACATATGCATAAATGACGCTCCATATGCTTTTAAAATTTAATAAATTTCCTTCTTGGTTTTTCCATTAATAGTAAAGCAGAGCATGACTAGATACTGGACGCACTAGTGAGTACATTATGACTAAATTTTATATGTTTATGCCATTGCAGAGAAGAGGTGAAGGTGGATATAAAGAATAGACATGCGAGGAAAAGGCAGGGGTAAGTCTTGGCAATCTTTTCATTCGCTTTAAGTAAAATGATATGTAATAAACTTTTCTATTGGGCTTCTTCCATCTGAATGAAAAAAGGGTTTACAGAATGCCAGCATTAAGTATTATGACACTACAACATATCCAATGCAGGCCACAATCTATCGATAGTTTATAATAAGGGTCAAAATGTTCTCCTTGATAATGTACGGTGCTGGTAGATCCAAGTGAAATTGTTCACTTTGTATGTAAATATGCGTAAACTATAAACCATATGAAATTGTTCACTGTGATCCACCATATGTTTGCCTGTCTATTAGTCTATCCTCTTGTTTGTTTGCTAGTCAATCTGTTTGCTTGTTAGCTTACTTGAGGGAAGAATATACCCTACCTCCTTCTCAAGTCTCAGCAAAAATCCAGGGCCATTCTCACTAATTTTCTAACCATTCTCATTTCACAATTTCTCAATTTTTCAATTTCTCACAATTCTCAAAGGAAATTGACTCCCATTCTCATTTCTCATAAAAAATCAAGAGCGATTCTCACACCTCAAAATAGGTAGATGCGCTTGCCAGCACTCCGTCAGACGTTACCACTCAGTCACTTTTTGTTAGCACGGCTTTGGCTTTAAAATTTCACCACACCTTTCAAAGCAACTGTTTGCTAAATGTAAATAAAACCCGGAGAAGTAATAAAATTCCAAAAAACTACACATTGGGAGTTTCATGAGTATGTAAGGATAGAATTACAAAAGTGACCGACTGCTAACGTCTCTCTGCTCTGCCCCTCACCCGCGTGTTTGTGCCTCCAGGTCTGAGTGTGAGTCGGTCTGCAGCAAACGCTCGCTGCTCTCCCCGGAGCGCTCCCTCTCCCGCTCCCGTACGCCCGACTCCATCGCCGCGGCAACCGCACCCAGCAGCCCTAGCAACCGCGACGACGAGACCGACAACGCAGACGCAACAGAGAATAAAGGGTACGCTCGCCTCTTATTTAGTCACTTGTCCACTAAGGCAGACTAGTAGACATTGGGAGGACTCCTGCTGAATTCAATCGGAAAATGGGTAGCTGCGGTATTATTGGCAACTTGTCATCCAAAAAATTTTTACAAGGACTAGTTTACTTTTAAAACCACCTAGTCCTGCAAAAATGCAAACTATTAAGGCCTTTAACTGGGAGACTATTAGGTGGTCTACTGAATCTCTGTGGACTGTGGCAGTTGTCAATGCCAGGGGCGGATCCAGCATTTTGAGTTGGGGGCGCAACTGTGGCGAAACTGCGTCTGGGGGCCGCTTCTTATGGGTTCAGGGCAGAGCCCTGGTGGGGGGAACAGGGGGGTTCATTCATCCTGCAGACAGTAGCTACTGAGTGAGGACACGTTTGACAACTTGTCAGAACGAGTAACTTTTTTTAGGACAAGTAACAAGTAAAGTTACTAGTCCTGCTGAGGAGTACATGTAGCTATTGAGGCCTGAACTGGGAGACTTTGATATAGATGGTTCCCAAGCATTTCATGTGCATCATTCACATTGACCATGAAGCAGAAACTAGTGAGGCCTGAACTGGGAGACTGCTAGGTGGTACAATACTGGCATCCCTGTGGACTGTGGCAGTTGGCAATCAAAAGACATAAAGTAACTGGTGTCTGCAGCCAATCAAATCAAGGGCATATTTGTATTTGAAAAGAAGTGCTTGTATTCATTCTTTAAAAGACATCATAACTAGAGATTTTTTGAGGTCACCTGATAATTATTTAAAAAAACTTTTAAATTGCTTTAGATGGATAGGTGTACATGTACACAAAATTAAGTCATGTGATTACTTAACTTTTGATTGGGTGAATACTAGACACTTTGGGGTGCGAGATTTCTGCATGAAATTATGTTCAAACTGGGATTGTTGCTTTCATGAATAACGTATGTAAACTTTGACTGTAGATGTGAAAAGAGCAAATGTATCAAAAAGAAAACTCCGGAAGAAATTGAAGCAGAAGAATTGGCCTCTCTACCAGATTTAGAAACTGCAAATGAAATAAATGCAAGATCTGATGAAGATTTTTTGAAGTTTCTCTTTGTAAGTGCCTTTTTCTTTCAAAATAAATGTGCGTATAACTATAATCAATTTGTTAGTGATGAAAATTGCAATTTTTTAGAATTGAAAACGTTAATCGATTACATGCACGTAATAACATAATGGTTCAAGTGAGTATTTGAATGTATGTATGTGTTTTTTTAATGCATGAAGGGTTTATTTTCAAACTTTCTCTCTCATATTTCTGACTTGGCATGATGGTATCATTCTAGTCTCACAACCTTGGAGTCGTGAGTTTGAGTAATTAGGTACAGATCATTATGAGTTGAAAGAGTGACCAAATGATTGTGTGAGTGATTAGCATTGTGCGCTGAATGTGCTGCCGGTGCAAGAATGTGAGAAATGATCAACTAATCACTAAGTGTGCCAATGACCTGGTGTAAAATGTAAAGTCATGAGAGCACGACTTGGATCACAACTAAAAAACCACCACATTTTAACGTGTCCATTTCCATTTCCAGACTTTGCCAAATGGTGTGCGGAAAAAAGTGACTTCCGTGCTGTTTGAACAACACAAGCAGTGCCTGCTGCAGATGAGTCATCTAGGCTTCATGGAGGAACGTCAGTACTTTGGCCTTTTTACTTCTAACTACCGTAATCTGGCACATTAAAGCCCATGAGCCTAACTTCGAAGGTGGACCTGGTGTTGTTCATATAGAGGCCCATGGGCTTGTAAATGAGGTTTTTCACGTTCACTTTCAAAAGATCCAGAAAGTGCTCTGTTTTGGTTATTAGCTCATGGGCTTTAATGCACAGGGATACAGTATATTTTTTATTATCTATTTAGTTCCAATATTATTCCAGCTGGAGAATTTGGATTTTTATTTGGGGATAAAGTGTCATAAATTGATATTAGCCTTCCAATAGTCTACATAGTGGTACATGAACCCTGGACACTTACCACAGTGGTCATGGTCGAGGGTTCGAGTCCCGCCAGTATATGATATAGCACCAATGGCAGATCCAAGTTTTTGGAAAAAGGAGGGTGGGGGGGGGGGCGCACTTAAGGGTTTTCATGGGTTTCGTACGCATGATCGATGGCGTACGTGCCAAAAACCCTACAAAAATGAAGTATTTTGATGGGAAAAGGGGGGCACGCGCCCCCTGTGCCTCACCCTCATAGATCTGCCTATGTTAGCCCTATAGACTTGGAAAAAGAATCCTGTATATATGTAAACTGTAACGTGTAAACTGTTGAGTGGTTGGGAAAAGACATTGCAATTTGTTGTTTTGCTTTCAGAGCTGTCGGTGAAACAGGACCAGCTCCAAGTGCGACAGAAGTTCATTGTACAGCAAATACAGGACTTGCTGCTCAAGCTGGCTAAAGTACGTCTGCTATTATTTAGGCCCCATAAAAATAATAAAAAAATGTTTCTCGCCCTCCCTGTGTCTAGTCCAGCCTCCTGAACATTTTATTGCCTCCCAGTGATAAAAATAAACGGCCCTCCTCCTGGCTGCAAACAAATTTTTGTCAGAGGCCTCTCATTTGTTTGCTCTGCACCTAATATTATACTTCATTGATTATACTAGTTGTTTTATAAGTGATGTTTTATGATTTTGATAATAGAAAGACATTGTTCACATACAATTGTAACTCATGTAGTTCATTCTTGGCCCAATATTCAACTTGAAAAATGAATGATTTTGCCGGGAAGAAAAATAAAAAAAGTGAACCCCTCCTCATTTTTTTATAATATAAGGACGGAAAAATCAGCAAAATAATAAAGAATAAATCTAAAATTGACTTCCCCTCCTATGTGTAGGAAAATAGGCAGGATGAGAAATTCACACTTAATTTTATGGAGCCTTAGTGTTCAATGTATCCTCTCTAAAATGACCATCTCTCTATGAAGATCGCTTTGGCAAGTCACCACCTCTCTAAAGTCGCCAACTTTTTCTCTCTTTACTGACAACCTCTTTGGAAGTGGCCTCTGTTCTAAAATATAATCAGAAGGCTACATGTATAAATGACTACTGTACGTAATTTCATGAAAGGCCTATTTGTTTAGTGGGAGGTTATCCTCTTGAGGCTTTTAATGGTATTTTAAATATGTAATGTAGCTGGTTGTTATTAACTTTTGAAGTTGTGTAGCTGTTTTGAAATGAGAATGTTGAGATATTCTTGTAATACCCCAGTTTTGTTCAAACATGCCTATAGCATTTCCACATATACTTATGTCTATGGTCCATGCATTATTCAGATCCAGAAAGAAGAGAATGAAATCTCAGAGGAAATCAACCTGATCAAGAAGGACATAGAACATACCAAAACTGGGCGGGAGGAGCTGGAAGACAAGATGCAGAGGCTGCAGGATGGCATCAAGATATTCTTTGCAGAGGAGTTGAAAGAGGAAGTGGTGAGGAGTGAAAAATGTTAGAGCACTGCAGTGCACACCCAGTTTGTGTGTAATTTAAATAAAATTGTTAGGCCCCAAGAAAGTACCACACAATATTGCTAGTTTAAAAATTATTGCTTTCCCAGTGCCAAAGGGAAAAAATGCAATTTCTAGTAAGATGTTCAAATCTCCGGTTATCGCCACGCACGAAATGGGTGTGCATGCAACGAATTGCACCATAGATCATATAATTTTAATGAATCATAACAATTGTGTTTTTATGCAACAATAAAAGTAAGTAGCTTTATTTTGACACATCAAACACTATTGTGGGTTCATTAATAACTGTGTTACGATTGTTTAAACATTAAAATGCACGAAGTGGGTGTGCAGTGTCTTATTGGATCATTTGGAATCAATTTGAGATGATTAAATTTTTGTATGTTTGGAAGGATTTTGGTGATCAGTTTTCCATAAATGAATCTTATTATGGTGATTAAAATCAAGTTATTTAAATTTTAATGTATAATGAGTTGTGATGAAAAGCATTTAATATTTTAATTTATAGCTTTTAAGTTTACTGAATGATGAATTTTTGACTACTTCATATTCATATTGCTTTCGAACGTGAGACGGTCTTATTTGCTAAGTTTCGTGACTAGGTATTTCATATTTCTATTTCAGGAAAACATCGACATCGACAAAGATCAAATTCCAGGAAATACAAAAGATGAACCTCCAGACAAAAAAGTGAACAAAGATATTGATAGTAGTTGCCAACTGAACCCCCTCAATGTTAGCAAAAGTACTGATGCTTCGAAGCCCCAAACGACACTAGTCAAGGATAATGAAAGTGACCATGAAAGTGATAAGAACTCTTCAAAACAGCACATAGAGGATAATGAAGAGGAATTGACAGAGGGTGAAGATAGTGATATTGATTCAGACAGTTCGTTCGATGTTGATGATGAAGAAGAATTTAAAAATTTTGTCAAAGAGTTCTTTGAGTCGGATGATGAGGAGGAACCATTTGTCTTTGAGGATAATGATCAACAACCATGTTGGGATCTTTGTTTAAAACACTGTGCTTGTGCTAAAATCCAGGATGGTGTTAAAAAGGAGAATGCATCCGAGGATACTGCCAATTCCGTAAGTAAAGACACTGCCACGCTCATGGATAAAGTTTTGGTCAAAGATTTAGATAACGATTCTGTCCCGTTTGTTAGTAAACATGCTCGGGATGGATCTAAGCAAGGTGCTGTTGAACTTGCAAATACAGATATTTGCAGACTTTCCGACAACCACTTGATAGAAAGTAAGGCTGCTGCTGTAAAGGAATTTAGTGCTGGAAAAAAGATTGTTGATGGATATACAAGCATGGATACGAATTTAACTAAAAGCAATGGCAATAGTGGAATACCTATGGAGTTAAAAGATAAATGTGTAAATCAAACCACTACGGATATCTTGAGGAAAAGTAGTGACAAGGAAAGGATGCAAAATGTACCCAATCACTGTATGTATAAAGAAGAAAGTAAAGTTTCGAAAGAAAGTTGTCATTTGAAAAATAATGGTCGAAATAATGTTAGGAAACCAAAATCTAGCAAAAGCTCTCCAAAGGCAAGTACTGCAGTGAATAAGGCAAGTACTGCAGTGAATAAGGCAAGTACTGCAGTGAATAAGGCAAATACTGCAGTGAATAAGGCAAGTACTGCAGTGAATAAGGCAAGTACTGCAGTGAATAATAAACTAGTACCAACAAATACTGCCAACACTGGAAAATCTTACAGAATGTACTTGGAAAGATGTGCGCATTCTAAAGGTCTGAAAAATGGTACACTCAATAACATGAGTTCCTTTTGTCCTGATAAAGATTTTCCAATACATAACAATATTTGTGGCAAATCAACTAACAAAAATTGCACTATTGTGCGGCCACCCAATCAAATGGATAAACATGTGAACAATTCAGATGATATATGCAGTTCTTTAAAGAGCAAAAACTGTACGTTAAGTGGTCTTGGTAAAAATAAAAACTATAGCGCTATTGGAAATCCTAAGAACTTTACGGTAAGTTCTCCAAATGCTAAGAACTTTGCCGTAAATTCTCCAAATGCCAAGAACTTTACCGTAAGTTCTCCAAATGCCAAGAACTTTACCGTAAATTCTCCAAATGCCAAGAACTTTACCGTAAGTTCTCCAAATGCTAAGAACTTTACCGTAACTTCTCCTAATGCTAAGAACTTTACCGTAAGTTCTCCTAATGCCAAGAACTTTACCGTAAGTTCTCCAAATGCCAAGAACTTTACCGTAAGTTCTCCAAATGCTAAGAACTGTACTGTAACTTCTCCAAATGCTAAGAACTGTACTATAAGTTCTCCAATGGATCTTAGGTGTAGTGAAAAAGATGCATCATCAATAGGTCTTGACAATTGCAGCAAGTTAGTCAGTGGCAGTGTCAAAAAACGTCCCAGGCAAAGAGATAGAAAAAAGGGAATAAATGCCAAATATACAGAAAGCGTTAACAAGTGCGAAAAACAGTCAGAACAAAATGGTGGATTTGAACAGTTTATCCGCGAAAGAGCAAAGCCAAAAGCGCAGACAAAGAAGAGAAAAGCCTATGTTGTTCAGAAGTTCACTGTAGACGATGACAAATCTAGTGTCAGTCCTGATAAGGACAAGAAAGGACTGATTCTACCATATTATGATGGTAATACTATTGATGACAATGACATTGAACCATTTGAGGAGTTAGTTTAGGGCGATTGAGGTTTTATTAGTGTTTGAAGTAGCTTGTGCTGGTTTTTAGTACTTAGTATGAACAATTAATGGCACTGGTGAATGATATTTCGTCCATTCTTACATTGTTGTGGGAAAGAGATTGATTGGAAAGTGTTACGATGTATGGATAATGCTTTATGTATGGACAGAGGTTCAACAGTCTGTGTTATGTTTATCTATGGGCACGTATTTTTATCCATTTTTTTAAATTCTAATTATACAATGTAGAATTTATTATCTTGTGAATCACAAGACTTCTCATGTTGATTACAGTAGGATCCATTTCTCTGGACCATTCATAAATTGAATTATGAATAACTTGGAAAATAAGGTTTCCCTTTTGACAAGTCAGATGTGATCAGCATCATTCTGTCACACATCATCAAACTGACTGTCACGTAATTTTGTGATATGTCAGTCTTAAAATGTGTCGTAATGATGGCGTCCACATCTGCATGTGTTATACATTTTTAGTCTCTGATAACTCAATAACGCAATTTGTTTTTTTTCTTCTTGCATCAAGTTCTAGTTAAATGGGTTCAACTGTATTTCTATTTAGTTTGAGTTCCATACTATCTGATTAGTAATTTTTATTCCTATTGATTGTATATTTGAGGCATATTACTACTTTCATTAACATTCATCATGGATTTATTAATCATTTGTTATTTTTGTGATGAAATGGATGTGACACCATTGAATATATTACTTCCAGTACAAAACCAAATGGTTATGATTGACTTAATTGCTAATAGAGATGTTGTTTTTGAATATTTCACATATTTGTACTGGTTTGAGCTTTTACAATTGTATAATCTGTGATTTTTGATGAGTTTTACGTAAAAATGTCTTACCTGCTCATCATTATACAGTACTCAGACAACTTTTTAAAGCTGACTCTTGTCAAAAAAGTTATGTTCCATGAAAAAAAGTTACTTGTTCTTCATGTTCTACATACTTTCCATGAACCACAAAAACACGTAAAGATAATGCTCAGTAATAAGAATATTTAAAAACTTGTATCAGCAAGGAAGATCTTTCCAGTTTTAAGTGTATGGAAATTAATATTTATAATGTTAACATGTGACACATAATAAACTTTCAAATATCAGAAAAAAGGACACGATGTTTATTAAAACATGCAGTCACTTGAAGTTACATAATCAGATGATTTTTGATAGACGTACACTACAGTGCATTTCTAACTACAGGCATCATATGCAAACATTTAAGATATGGGACTTCGTGCATGAACCATGTAGTTACGTCTGGTGAATATCATTCTGTAAATATGTTGCCTTATCATGTGTTTTGACAGCGGTTTATTATATACTACTACTAGTTCATCTGTTAGACCTGTTTGCATGAATAGATTTGTCTTGAGCGCACAAAACACATCATATTAAAATATTGCTTTGATCAAACCGTATTTTGTTTGGCCTCTGAGCATAATAGCTAAGTATTTGATAAAAGATGGAAGTCTAGAAGACGAGTAATATTTAATTCTTCCATGTACTTGTCATGTTCGTTTGATACTAGTCGACTACTTATCTGGAGCACTGTATTAAACCACCACATACAATGTATGTTATTCTCTCTACAATCCTGCCATAACTCAGAGGAAAGTGTATCTTTGTAAATTACCTAACATTATTAAACTCTGGGAATTGCATATTAATATAACGTGATGATTATAAATCGTTGCATATTTATTTGTATGTCTTTAATGTCTCTCTATAGAAATACAATATGGAACTCTTAAGAAATAGGCAGCACTTTATTGTATAAAGTAATAGATGAAATGAACGCTTATATTAGGCGTCACTGCCCATTTTGAACAATATAAAAGTTATATTTAGGTAGTGTCCATAACTTATATCACCTTACATTTAGAATAATATGTATATATACATGTATGATGCATAAGTTATTCAAAGTAATGTCCTATAATCATTAATAATTTATAATTGTTTATCATTTCCATAGAGGCAGCATTAAACGTGTATATTGGCTCCAGGGTCATGTACTTGTAATGGAACGTGTAACACATTTTTTCTCTAATTTTTGGAGTTCTTTACAAAGCTTCCATTTACATATAGTTATCATTTACTGAGATTTTCATTACTGCAATATCATTAAAGGTTTTCTGTGTCAGTTTCTTTGAACTTAGCTAAATTGTGACCTTTTTAAAAATGGCGTAGCAGACGAAAAAATAATGTCAATGAAGTATAATTGCAATATGATTTGTGGAATTTACAAAATAGTAGTAATATGATGTGTCAAAACAGGCATTTTATAGTTAAAGAATATTTTTTGTTATTCATATGTACTGGTAATTGTATATAATTTTTAATATATAAGTGAAATTATATATAGGTATGCTTAAAATTGTTCTTGAATTAGTTTGTTCTAGGGATATTTATTACTTTGAAATAGATAGAAATTTACCAAATAACATCTATTAACATCATATGGTAAAATGGTACAAAATATGCTATGATCATAACATTTTCCATGTTATATTTTGTTTTTGTTGTTGATATCAAATGGTTTGCAAATTATTTATATTTTACTGAGTTTGTAGATTCATTGGATTAAGTTTATTGTATGTTTTTAACCATGGACTTGCATTTTGCGTCTGTCAAAAGCAATGACCCCAATGACCGCTTCTAAAATATGGTATGATAAATACATCAAATATCCTAAAACTTCCGTTTGAACCTTGCAAAGTTCATAAGAATTGAAAAAATATCAAAACCTTTTAATTTGATGATCAAAAATTAGTGCACCAATGAAGATAATGTTTGCACACAGCTTGTATGATTTAAAAACTGACTAAGATCTACGTTGTAATTGTAAACATTTTTTTTTAACAATACTTTGAGAATAATTTGTTTCAACACATCGGCAATACTTCCAGATTACTGAATAAGGATTTTGAGTTGGTCATAACCGAACTCTTTTTCATTTTTGAAACAAAATATACATGATTGAGTACATTGTATACATTTTATGACGTGCAGATTTGTTTTTTAATATATTTTGAAGTTTTTACTGTCATCATGTAATTTATTTTTACTCTCTTTTATATTAGGCATAATATTCTATGTAGATAATTGATACTGCAAATGATACTGTAATATATTATAGTATGGGTACATTATTTTTCCTCAACATTTTGTGAATGATATCATTGTATGGGTAATTTGTTACATTGTATTAGCTTCTATTGTTGTAGTCCAAAGTTTAGATGTTCAGTTTTTATGCAGAGTATTTGTAAAAAGGCACAAATGAAGCAGCACTTCTTGTTGCTATTAAAATTATACAGCCATTATTCATGTTTTTTTTTTACTGCTCCTGTTGTTTGTTTATAGAAATGGAACAATATTATGATGTTAGATCAACAGAAATATGACAATTTGTTTTCAAATGGTGAATACCACTTTGAATTTATACGAAGTTTTTTTTTTTTTTTTTTACTGTGAGCATGTATGAGGTGATATTTTGGGGTAAACATTATTTTTAAGCGCGCTTTGTTGATTTATTTTAGGTATATTTGTTGTTTTCTTGTGATGATTTATTTCTGATAATTAGAATAGCTTTGCACTTGTATTTTATTATTTTAGGGAACAATAGTGATAAACAACGCTGCAATATTAAGATTTCTAGTCAGAATTTCTTAACAAATCTTTGCATGTTCTGTAATTGCAAGCTCATAGTATTGTTATATTTTAATATGAGAAAATGAAATAACACATAATATACAAAACATGTAAATAACTTGAAAAGGATAATAGAGCTTGTATTAATTGTGAATAAAATCAAAACAACAAAATGTTGACACATATTGTGCAATTTTATTTGTTAACTGTTATTAAGTTAACCCAACTATAATGTCAATTGAAATATTATTTATTAATAGTCTTTTTTGTTTTCTGGTTTTTTATTTGTGCACATTAGCAACCGGTAAGTGGTTCTATCTATTCTTCAAAGAAATAAATCCACGAAATTAAGCAATATCACTTTTTTTCTTACATTTTGCGGTAGTTACAAGATGCTATGTATTTTCATTGAATGAATTTCTTACCAATGTTAGTGTGCACATATAAAGCCAGCTACTGTTACTGATCAGTTGTACATGTCACAGTTTAGTCACCAATTTTATTTGTTTCAAAATCAACTGCTACTGTTATTGTAGACACTAGTGTATATTTTGTTAGGAAACAAATGTTATTCCAAATGTTTGTACATGTGTATAAATAATGCCAGTTTATATTCAGTGTGAAAATTGTCCCTATTTCTGTTTATATTTGTATGCATAATACATTATAATAAATACTAGTTACTTGTACCTAAGTCTCACTTATTTTTTGGCATCAACATTTGTACACCCATCAACATTTTCACTCACACATATTCAGAGAGTGATTATGGAAGTTATTTTATTTAAAAAGTAATTAAACTAAGCATTTTAAATGCATGGCTTTTACCATTTATATGGAATATGGGATAGAAAAAATATTAATTGAATTAAAAATGTATAAAAAGAACATGAAAACCAATTTGAAGTATAAAATTACAAGTCTGTTGACAAAACAAAATTGTTTGCCTTTTAAAAGATTTTTATAGTTCTCATTCCAATATAATCAACATATAAATCACTTTGCAGTATATATTTCCTTTTTTGTAAAATAAAAAAAATCAAAGTTTTGGCTATCAAAATTGTGTAAGCACCATATGCAGATTTTGCACTGATTTGGCAATTCACATATACTCTTCAAATGATGCATATATTTGTGAAGAAGTCTCACTATTTGCTATTTCAGAGCATGCATCAACTATCTCAGATCTAAAAATATAAAAGCAGCAAAAATTTCACATCAATCACACAATATTAGGTAAAACACCATATGGATACATAATAATTTAATCATAATTGCAATCTATCAATAATATGCAGCTTCACACCTATTTACATATCTCTGAATAATATACTCATGAACAATAATATCACATTTTGAAGCTTCCTGAAATTATTTATCACCTTGTAAACAAATATAAAATATATTTGGCTATTTAGCATATAATTCAAAACCATTTCAAACTTAAACAATAAACAAGAACTTCTTAATTTAATTATAAAAACAAAACAAAGAACACTGAAAAAAATCTCCAGCATTCAATCGCAGAAGTTACAATTTAAGATGGTCCAATATGTCGTCCAAATGCTCCCCAAAATACTTGGCAGCGAGGTCTCGGCCGGGAGCTTCTCTTCGGGCTCCTGCTTTTTCAGGAGCTTCACTCTCCGCTCGGCATTTTTCTCCATCTGTGTTTGCAGACTTGTAATTTGTCTACAATTAACACATTCGGGAGTCATTAAATCAAACACAGTTACACCATAGTCCCGGCCTGTAATACATGTACTACTGTAAAAATAACTTGAATAATAATGATGCTAAACAATTGTTTTAATTTTATATCACCTTGTCACCTGAAGAATTAAGTACAAAATGTATTATTTGGTTTCAACAGAACTATAAGTAACTTAAGAACAGTTGTAGTATGACGTGTGAGAATTACCTCTGAGTGGGCAGTGGGTTTTTGTAGGCTTTGGCACTGAGACTGTGTACATTCTGCACGACCGGAGGAGGTCGAGTCTTCCTTTTGTAATCCGTATACTCATTCCTTTTCTTGCACAAAGGACATTCTACTTGACCAGATACTGAAAGAATAAGCAGGCACAGATTTGTGTGAATCATAGATGATAAACATTCATCCCAATACTTTCATATATACCAGTTCATATCTTCAAGTCTGACTTGAAGGACTGTAACCTCCTTAGATACAGACCCACTCGATAGAGACACGTGGAAGAACTGGTGTGAGACACAGCCGCCTGCTGCCTGCTACCCCAGAAACTGGGACACCCGCAGCAGCAGTTGACAAATAAACCTTTGATGGTAGTAGTAGTAGTAGCAGTAGCAGGGTCCTCTGATTTCAGAAAACAATTATCTTATTCTAAAAAGTCTAAATCATCCCCCCAAAGCAGTTAGAGATGCATATACCGGCTTTTTCCATGAGAAGGGGGTGTCCCTTCCTCTTGGCTGAGTCGAGTGGGGTGTCCCCCTTCAGGTTGACGACCTCGGGCTCTGCGTGATGCTGCATCAGACAGTTGAAGGCCGCCAGTAATTCCACTCCCCGCCAGGAGAACAGCGGGCGTGTTGCCTTGTGCTACAAAATGGCAGATCCAGGGTTTTAGAAGGGGGCGGGTGCACATCAGGTATTTCATGGGTTTCAATGCAGGTGCGTTTGATTGTGGGACGAAAAAAGGGGGGCACTCTAATGGGTTTTTTAATTTTAAAATGGGGGGGGGGGGGGGGTTGGGGGTGATCAGCCTGTTCCCACCCCCCTGGATCTGCCTATGCTACAACACCCAACAATCTCATGCTGCGTTTGTGTGCATTTCCGAACTCAAAAATACTAGCTTTCCATATGGTAAATTCACTCAAATGGGCACTTCCAGTCGTATGCACCAGTCGTGAACTCAGTACAGTAGAACCTCTCCATTATGACCACCTTTGGGACCAGTGTTAGGTGGTTTCAATAGAGAGGTGGTCTCTATACAGAGGTTCATTCTGGTAGCTTTATGAAGGTTTGGAACTGTGAAAAGTGGTCTCAGTATAGAGGTGGTCTCAATAGAGAGGTGGTCTTAATTGGAGGTTCTACTGTACTTTTTTAGCAGACCAAGCTTCTGACTGGTAAATACCATGATTTGCGGCAACGAACGTCCGTTTGAGTGAAATTTCGATATGGGCTGCTCATATGGCAGTTCGGAAGAAGCATGTGAACGCAGCATTAGTTACAACACCGCAGTCTACTGTGCCATTTATCAATGCCACAGTCAAAATCCATAAAGTAGTTAATGGTGCCTGCAGCCAATCAGAGCAGCTCATTTGCATACATGTGCCTCAAAACGAACTTGTGTACTTCATCTTTCAGAGATATCATAATTAAGGATTGCTGTACAACAGCCAGCAATCTCAGTTACAACTGGGGAAAAATCTACTACAATTAAAGCAAATCCAAATTTTAGCTACAAAAAACTATTATAGCCACAAGAGCCGCAAATTTGAACTTCAACAGTCATGAAACTCAGCAACAAAAAACCTCCAAATCTCTGCTACTAGATATGCAGCGAGAAACGCTATATCAGAACCAAATGGACCCAAATCTCAGTCTTCAAAATTACAGATCAGATTGTATTGTTAGCTGTATAATGTAATAAACAATACCATATTCAACATCAACATTATTATCTGGAGCAGCTTTAATTTTACACCAGTTTGAAAAAAGAGTCGAAATAGACCACCATTTCAAGAAAATTATGAACGAACGGTAGACTAACAAAGTGGGGAAATATTACATAGATGATATGTCGCCTTTTTATCCAGCAAATGAAAAGAAGATAACAAAGAAAATCTGCGTAGTTGTAATGACCACTTTGTATGAAATGAACTTACTGTCAAATTGAATTGGGTTGATTTTTTTCTCCAAGAGCCAGTGAAGAACTTTTACACTGCCATTTAATGCCGCCTAAAAAAAAAAACTAATTTTACGCGTTCCTATTTCATTCGATAGTGATTGAAAGGCAATGTCAATCTCCAACACCAATAGATGTCTAATTACCCACTGATAAAAAAGAGATTCATATGCATAATGAATGATGATATTACACTTTTTTTAACCTTTTAAACTTTAACACATGGAAAAATATGACATAACCCTTGACTCACTTATGATTGTTGGACAAAAACTTTACAAATAATATGGTATGACTAAATAACAATCATCATCTTCCCCCAATATTTCAAGTTTCAGAAGATTTGATCTTACCAAATGCATGGGTGTGCGTCCGATGTTGTTGGTGGACTCGGGTGACACTGACTGACTGACCAGGAAGCGCACACAGTTCAGTTTGTCGTGGGCAGCCGCCAGGTGGATTGGCAGGTTGCCAACGTCGTCTCCGAGCGTGATGTCACAGTCGCGCGACCAGGCACACCAGGGACTCCTCAGCTGTGGGAACAGCCACAGGAGCGTTCAGTTGCATGACAATGAATTGATCGGGGGGACATCACATCAAGCTAGTGGCTCTTATAATAGAGGCAAATTATATGTGTGCATCATATGTCCGTTTAACTTAATCACATTTGCTTTTGTATTCTATTCTAATCATCTCTGTCTTCTCCATGAGAAACATGTTCCTACAGCTGTATAGTATACGGCAATATCAGAAAGTATTCACATCAAAAAATTCATGGAAACAGTCATATTTTACCTCCGTATTGAGCAGCATAATGAACGGGCAGTTTGCCTTTGAGATCTTGGCACTCTAAGTCGACGCCTTTATCATAGAGGTAGGTGAGGATGCTGTGGTGGTTCCTCATGGCTGCAAGGTGGGCTGGCTGTCTACCCAGAGTGTCTTGGATCACAAGGGTGCCACCTGAAGAAAGCAGTGGCAGTAATAATATCACAATTATTTCTGAATATAAAGAACAATTTCAACAATTGCAAACAATCACAATTACAAACAAACTGCAAATACAAATGAAAAGATTTCTTTCATCTTATACACTTCCTTAGATTTTAGAATCTAGAAATGAGGAAAATAATATTATTATATAGACAATCAAGTAATCTTTATAATCTTTTCTGTAATCTTTATAATCTTTTCTATATAAGCTTTTAATACCTCTTTCAATGAGTATTTTGAGGCAGTCGAGCTCTCCATTGAATGCTGCGAGGTGGGCCGGACTCTGCCCATCTCGGTCTTGCACATCAACATCACGTGTATAGTCAAACAGCTGCCCAAGCACGGCCACATGGCCGCCTTGGCAGGCCTCATGCATCGGGGTCCGGCCTGAAAATATCAACAGCACAATTATTTTGGATTAGTAAATTCTTGTCTTGGTCTAAACTGTACAATCATAGGATATACTAACAGTTTACATGGTAGTTTTCATCTTTCTCTCTGAAGAGTTTTGGAATTTGGCATGTCCTCTAGATCAGCTTTCTAATGAGATATCGGTTTTCTTTTGCATACTTTCCCATTTTGTTACTTTCAAAATTGTAGTGTACATATATGCAAGATATGCAATGATCTTGATCATTAAATACTACTATATGTGCATGTTGTTTTTTTCCAGGCAAACAGAGAAAGTGATGGTAAGTATAGAAGGATGCTTTTGATGATCCAAATCATCCTTACCTGATTGACTCAGTCCATTTGGATCTGCACCGGCTCTCAGCAACTCTTCTACAACTTTACTCTGTCCATAACCACATGCTAAGTGAAGAGGACTTCTTGACTGATATTTAGATTTACCATCAGGATCTAGGTGTGGCTTTTTATGAAGCACTTTACGAACTGAAATATGATACTAAACTTTTAAAAGTTGAACTTCAAAATTAACTTGATTGAAAACTGTTAGATATAGACGTAAAGACACAAGAGATTAATTTTTGTCAATAGTATGCAAATTAATTAAGTAATACATTTTCAACCTGACAAAGTTCCACACATTATTATAAAAATGTAATGATTACTAGGGTGAACCTGATATACAATGTAGCTCCATTTATTACATTTTTAAATAACATTATCACCAGTCAGTAAAACATACCCGGTACAGATCATATCATTAATGATAAAAGAAATGAGAAAATCTGCTTTGTACCAGTTTGTGCATCTCCTTTTTCTGCAGCAGCTATCAATGCGCTGCTGGTTATGGATGCTCCAGATGTTTCTGACTTTTGCTCGCTACCAAGAGATTCAGCCCTGCTCGGTGCCTTTTCAGTTGTTTGATATTCCGAATCATCATAAATATATTGTGATTGTGAATCTGATTCTAAAAGAAATTAAATACCATTACAAAATGATTACATTCAGTGATTTCTTGCACAGCTTTATTGAGTACAGAATACGAAAGAATATCCTTTCAACAGTTTTGAAATGTTTATCTATCAACAGTAACACCATAGACCTCATCCAAAAAGTACCTGATACAATAATTACATGTAGGCCAACATAGATAGACACATTAATTTTGTGACTCAATTTACCAAAATGGGAAATGTTGTGACAGATTTATGGTGCATTCGCTTGCTATTTCCCAACTTGAAAGTACGAGCTTTCCACATACTGCTATATGGTAAATTCACAAGAATGGGCAGGCCCAGTCATATTTACCAGTCATGAACTCGGAGCTTTTTTAAGGGACCGAGTGTCCGACTGGGAAATATCATGATTTACGACTAGGAACGTCTGTTTGAGTGAACTTCTCATATGTCTCTCATATCATCTCTCATATGGGAAGCTCGTACACAATGTATCTTTACGAGATCGTAAGAGCACGCAAACGCAGAATTAAAATGGCATCCCATGGAATTTGTTCCAGGAGTGATTGAGATCTATGAAAAGCTTCGAATGATGAATATATTGCTGATAACAAAACAACTGTATAGTTCATTAGTAAACAAATAAACAGACAATTGTTGATTTAAAATAGGAAGATGGAATCATAAAATCTTAGGTGTTATCCCATCTAAAATGAATAAGAAAACAACAGAGTCTACGAATACTGCAAAGGCAGCCAGCAATACTGCCTCAACTCATAATGTGATTAAATATTAATGAAAAACATACCAACATTCAAGCCAAAGTCAGCCATGTTGTTTATTATGACGCCAACAGGTGCGCGTTAGTGATTTGCGACACTGTTTTACAACTATTTTAATTTTTTTTTTACAACATTATAAATATGTTATTATTATTGTACGGTATATACACATAAGTGTATTGCCCTTATATCTCTGAGAATCTGCCAATTATAATGAATTATATATTTTATGACATCAAAGGCTTTAGACCGATTTACGATAAAGGAATTTTTTAACTCTTTTTTCACAATATTTCTTTAAAAATAGTTAATTCACGCATTGGAATAAATTTTAGTTAGTCAGCATGTTTCGAAAAATTATAGAGCAGACAGTGTCATTGACATATATATGTAAAAGTATTACTAATATGTGGAATATCAATAAGTGTTCTAGCAATCAAAGTTGACAGTCAAGTGGTCAATGACCCAGAAACATATAAGATAAGTTCTCAGTTTGTAGAATATTTGAGCGAAACGTTTGGAAATTCCAGTTTGCCACTGGTAACCATTGTAGAAAGAATAAAAGCTGACATTCCATTATTGTTTGGTAACGAGCATATATCTACCGGTCATGAATTTAAATCTCAAAGAGGACCAGAAGTTGCAAATGACAGTGCTTCAACATTGCTATTTAAATGTGAAAGTAATGGTAAAAAGCAACAGCGATTGAACTTTACCTGCTTGAATGATTTTGTTAGTATGACTTCAAATATGTTTTTAATAATTAGTCTCATGCATACCACTCAAGTAAATCTAATAACTTTGAGATACATGTATAAGGAACAGAAATTTTGGGATGATTGAAATGTATTGTATATTAAAAAAGATAATGTAAGAATAAATAAAATGATACAATTTCAAATTACTATCATACTGCAAAAAGCTTACAAATAAACAGAACTATTTAATAATCTCTGAAATACTTTTATTTCATAAAATCTCAAAGTTATTTAAATTTCCCTTAAGAAAATTGTTTTACAGATTTTGTCAAGCGTTTGTTGTTACATTCGTATGTTAAGTTATTTTCTTTAATATATATATAGTTTATTCAATGTCTTATATTGCAGTGTCTCTCATCTGAAGATCTCCTAGCACTCCATGATATTCCAGCAAATCAAAGCGTTAGCCCATCCTTGATTATGGAATTAATCCCATCAATTGTTTACTCATGGCAAAGTCCAGCGTGTCATAGCCAACAGTCTGTGACGAAAGATGAACATCACTCAAGATCACATACACATGCAGGTAAAAATGTTAGATGCAGTCGCCAAAGCCTCGACATACATCAGCAGATTGTCACATCTCTAAAATGTACATGTGACGATCTGCTAATGTATGTCGAGGCTCTGGCAACCGCATCTTAGCTCCTTAGGTCATTCCTCAATGTTATCAATCAGTATCATTGGCCAAAAAAAGCTGTGATTTAATTATTCTTATTTATACCGCAGTCTGTATACATTAAACTGTGGACGTTTTTCTACAGTGTGGGGGTTCAGCTTTGTGTGCGTGACACTAATCAACCTGTGCTCGTTGCTCGGCCTGGTGTTTATCCCGCTGATGAAGAAGTCGTATTATCAGACGCTCCTCATGTACATGGTGGCCCTGGCTGTCGGCACGCTCGCCGGAAGTAGTCTGCTTTTTCTTATCCCAGGAGTGAGTAAAACTCCTTGCATTTGATACAAGAAATGTCCTATAATACAGTACTTTCTTCATATCAACAGCTATCACAATTTACAAATATATAACTCAATATTTCGACAACAAATCTGTTTATCAAATCGAGATATCGAAATATTGAGTTATATATTTGTATATTGTGATAGCTGTTGATATGAAGAAACTACTTTATTATATGAATTAACACAGCTAATGAATTTGTTCAACAAGAAATATTTTCCTTTTATTTTTATTTTAAAATATTTTACTTTTATTTATTATTAACCTTTTGATTTGTATGAATGAAAAGTCATTTTGAGTTGTTAATAAATATCTTTCTATGCTCCAACCACTTTGTTTTTACCATGCACGAAGTATGAATTCAGAAATTATGTATGGTAGATGCAGTCGCCAGAGTCTCGACATATATTAGCATGTCGTGACACATACATTTTAGTGACGTGACTCTCTGGTGTATGGCGAGACTCAGGCGACCGCATCTAGCAAGCTCAAGTTTCAATCTTCATACAAAATCTAAATGTTAAACATGTAATTATTTCATGTATTTTAAGATAATATTAAATTACAATACCTACAGGCTTTTGGATTTGATGAAGAAGCAAATCCCTATCGGCACACATATGTTTGGAAGCTAACAGTAGTGATGGGAGGGATCTATATGTTCTTTCTGGTGGAGAGAATTTTACAGATACTGACTGGTCATACACATGTTGTAAGTGAAACTCAAATGTCATTATAATATCATATATGAATATAAGCAGAAATATAAGCTATAAAATTGTATTACAACATGTACGTATTATTGTTCTAAAAACAAAGTGAAGTACCATACATGTATATATAAATGTATATATTGTAAACTTGGTAAAGAAATATCAAGCTCACAATCAGACTATGATCTGTCTTATCATTTTTCATCTAATTTTCTTGAAATACTCTTGCATTATGTAGATATTGTAGCAAAACTTTGTATTACCATACACAACCATCCATGTTTCCACCCACTTTTTTTTTCATTAAAATCTGTACCTTTGAAATTACCATGTAAAGGATCCACACAACATAATTGCCTATTTTTAAACCTAAATCCCCATGGGTGTTTCGATGATCCTGCATGGTATAATCAATGTGAGTGCAGGTCTTTTATTTTATAAGTGAGCCTTGCTTATGGCTTTGACGAATGTCATAGTTGTGATCATGGGCACATGCATCATAGAAGGCAGAAGTCAACATAGACTGATTCTTTCTTTCCCACCTTCATTGGGAAAAAGAAAGAATGGCGATTCATCAGTCTCTTGATTTCTGCCCTCTATGATGCATGTTCCAATGATTGTGATTATTAATGGCCTTTGAGCAAAAGTTTATTAACTCAGGAGAAACTGGTAATAACTACAAACAAATGTAAACAGAACATGAAAATACATGTACATACAATATAAATGCGCTAAATAAGGATTACAAAAAATTATACATACATCAATCAATTCCGATGACTCAAACCCTTTCCTATGGTTTGTTTTTTACCCTTGGTCTCCTTAACCTTCAACAATAGAACATTGAAAACATTTATTGATTGAAAAGAAACTACTTACATTAACTTAATGCAATCTAATGTACACATAATGTATGATGTTGGAACAAGTACTCACAGTGTTTGGCAATATCGTGACTCAAGTAGTCATGACAAGTATATATTGTTGAAAGTAAGCTTTGTGGAGTTTTAGCTAGTGAATTGAAAATGATAATAATTCTTAGTATTCTTTGAAATCATTGATAGTAAAGATTTGCTGGGGTATTTACAAATCTTTTACATCCACCTAGCAGTACTCTTAATTGATCACCTATGCAGGTGGTTTTGCAAATTTTTCATTAAGGCCCTTGCAAATGGCGTCGCCAAAAGTGATAAATTTATAAGCATAGTTATTATCGTTACAATGATGCCCATCAAGAAATATATGATATATCAATTATGAACTTTTACGAAGACATACAAAGGATATTTCTCAAATAAAATTGTTTGAAAATCACAGTGGTTTTGGACATGTGTTTAAAGGTGAAAAATGACAGTTTACTTGACGCATATGACAGATATATGGTCAAGTTCTTTTTATAGTCTTTCCGTCAAGTAGCTTTGTTTATGTTCATTTCGTATCAAAGGTTGACGGATGAAATACTCACAGCAGTGTTGAATAGTTTGACACTTTAGAAATTCCTCTTTTATTTTAGGTCTTTGAATCGAGGCAGTGGCGCTATTCGCACATGTTTGGAAGATTTCTGGGCGTAAAATCCATATTCATATAACTAGATGTTGAAAATAAGTACAATTCTGTGTACAAATGGATTTTGATAACAAAATGAGTATTTATGGAGGCACCATTATTGTTGATTGTCTCAAAAGTAGTCAAATAAATTGACAGTGTTTTCATTGTTTTATAGTCATAATTCTTCTAAATCGATTGATTTATTTTGGATCAATGTATAAAGTTAAAAATGCATCTTTGATTTTTTGAGCTATTTTGGTAGGTGTCAAAACATGACAATTTCTCACTATTTCAAGAACAGAGTTCCAGTTGGAGACCATTTGGTTTTAGTCTTAAAAGCTCTTATTTTGCTTGTTCGTAAAAGAGGGTGGTTGAGGAAATAATTGAATATAACCTGTTTTACACAAAATGTCTTATTCTCGGTGTGCCTTTGATAAAAATATTGCATGCTAGAACACGACAGTATTAAATGGCAAAATAGTATACATTGTCTGCAAAAATAAGCTTTGTCGAATCCATAGATCTGAACTCCCTAATGTTGATCTTTCCACTCCTTATGCCGATTGGTGAAGGACAAAATCTAACCACCTGTCTTACACATATGTTTATAAATGTCTTAAGTGTCCTTGGGCCTTCATATCTTGCATGAAATTTAGCGGCCATTACAGACTGCTCACTATTCCACGTTGCTGAAGTTGCCAATAACGTCCAATGTTCGTTTTACACCAATTTGTCACTGGTTAAAAGGCTCCGTGATGTTAAAGTCACCTTTGTTGAATTAACAGTAGTAGGCTCTTTTCCATGGATATTCCACAAAAAATAATACAAAACATAAAGTTAAAATGTCTTATTTTTATTTTGGGAGAAAATAACTTCACAGCTGTTTTTGTTGATTGAAGTGTCTTTAAATAGAATTGTTCATAGTACAAATTTTTTTTTATTTTTAAAATTCATGTTTATATTGCTTTTGATAAAAAGTTATGAGGAGCAACGTGCATTTGGAGTTCCCTAATGGTCTAATTTTATTTAAAGGGAGAAATTACATATATTTTATAAAGGTCTTATGTGTGAAAATGCGACAGCCTGAAATACCTCCATGGTCGATGAACAATTTAATCCTTAAACCAAAAAGATGCTCTTTTCTACCATGTGACCACAAGTGAAAAACAATAAAATGTGATTTCTACATTTTACTGTTGCTGAAACTTAAATGCTCAATTGAAGCATTCACTGGTTAATATTTTAGTGAAAAAGTCACTTATAACAATCCACTATTTTCATAGAAAATTAAAATGCTCCATTTTATTTTGGGTGTAATTTTCTTGTATTGGCTTGAAGGTCTTGAAAGTACACAAGTATTTTTTTCTATTTTTTCATTATCATAAAAATCATCAACATAGCAAAATGTGGATAACACATTTGGTACCTAGTTTAAAACATTTTTTTTACACATCTGGAAAACAAAACCTTCTTTCATTTTATGTCATACAGGCTCCTTTTCACTGTCATGCTCTATTTACTAAACTCCTTGGTATTAAAAATGTGGTAGTTAGTTCAAAAGTATTAGACATGATTGCAATGTTCACTCATCATGCTTAATTCAAATCAATTGCCTGAATAGTTAAATTAAAATTGGGTCAATTTAGTTGTGTAGATGAAACCAGAAAGGAATTGATTGATTGAAGTGCACCTGTATAGTGATAATGTATGAAAGTATTGATTACAACGGAAATGATTGATTGATGTTGACATTGGAGCTTATGGTTAAATGATCAGTATATAAGGCTTTGTATTTTGAACATGTTGAACACTGAGGTTGAACCCCCCCTTGCAACTTTTACCAGAATAAAGCGAATTGTATATAAGGCCCATTGCAAACTATGAAATTTTCTTTTTTGTTTTACTCAGATATATGAGAATTACAATGACAGCAAAATGGCTTATGATGCAAACAATATTAGTTTGTATTGCATCAAAGAACATACCGGTACTCTTGTTGGTCTAATTGTGTAGAATGCAATATCGGCATTTTTTGCAATTATTAATGGTTTTTCTGAAGTTTCTAAGTGAACATTGTGTGAATTCCGCATGCTGAATTTAATTTGACTTCATCTACTAATGTATTTTGTTGACAATTCTTGCAGGTGAGGTCTGAGGAGGAACCGTTGTCCTCTATAAAGTTCCACACAGTGACGCGGGTGGAAGAGTCCATGAATATGAGCTTCAAAGTGCCGGCCGTTATCACCGAAAACAGAGGTACTTTAAGTGCTGATCTATATCAAAGTACCGTATTCTTTCTGTTAAGCGCACAGTGCACTTACAAAAACAAATTTCAGCCAAAAAAAAAAATAATAATAAGCGCACCCCTTTGGCCCCACAGAACATGATAACACAACGCGTCCGGATGATTATGTGGTAATCCGAATACAGAAAAATACTGGCGTGTTATAGTCTTATAAATGGCGTCGGAAGTGAAATCTTTGCCAAAAAAAGAGCAAGATTTGTATAATATTTTATCTGTATACACAGAGGGGTGCGCTTAAAGGGGCATGTGCGCTAATAAGAACGTATACTGTATACGGTACATGGATGTATAAGTCTTTCAATTTTAAAAAATCTTATGTATATAAAGAAGTTTTTTTTATATACATCTACATATATATTTTGTATAAACTTTTCTTTTTTTTCTCAGAAATCTTTCTAATAAAAATTTCTGTATTAATCGTAAGGATTGGTTTTATTTGTTTTCACAGATGAAATTCCTCAAGACTTAACTGTGACCTCCAACCTTGACTTGTTGTCCGGATCTGGGGATGCTAATGTTCGAATAAACGTAGGAGTATTTTTGCATATTTTTCAATAGTATTAAAAACTGTGGTTGAAGGGAAATAAAACTAGCCTTCACATAGCAAAGAATTCGAGACAAGCAATACTGAGATGTTGAGATTATTATTTGGTAAGTATCAAGAGAACTTTTATTCCGTGAATGTGATACTGTAAAAATAGATTATTATTATTATACCAAAATTCTACTGTACTTCCGTACATATTTCCCAGGTACCCAATGGTTCGGTGGCGTCTGCCACCTCCCAGCCTCCCGTCGTCGTGGCGATTCGCAGCGTTGCCTGGATGATCATCTGCGGCGACGGCATCCACAACTTCATCGACGGACTCTCGATCGGCGCGGCGTTCGCTCAAAGCAACCTGGCCGGCGTCAGCGTGAGCGTGGCTGTCATTTGTGAGGAGCTGCCGCATGAACTAGGTCAACAGAGTCTTGTTTATAACGTATTTTTCCCTACGTCTACAATGTTCCTAATAGCGAGGGTTTCTTATAGGTTATTTGATAGTCCAGGGCGCCTCGCCTTTTCCCACCAAAATCCTTCATTTTCATAGGGTTTTTTACATGTTCGCCATTGATTGCGTGTTCGAAACCCATGAAATCCCTTGAGTTTGCCCCCTCTTTTCCAAAAACCGGGATCTGCCATTGAGGATTCTGCTGTATTCTGCCTGCAGGCGACTTTGCGATCCTGCTGGATGCCGGGATGACCGTGCGTCAGGCGCTGGCCTACAACTTCCTGTCGGCGTGTGCGTGCTACGTCGGCACCGCCATCGGAATCCTCGTCGGCGAGCTCGAGAACGGCAGCTCATGGATCTTCGCCATCGCCGCCGGGATGTTCCTCTACATCGCACTTGTTGACATGGTGAGACTGAGGCTTAGCCGATTTTATTTCAGGATTTTGACATGTACAGTACAGTAGAACCTCCCATAAAGACCACCTCTCCATTGAGGCCACTTCTCTATTGAGACCACCTCTATAATAAGACCACTTTTCACGGTCCCAAACCTACATAAAGCTTCCAAAATGAACCTCTGTATATAGACCACCTCTCTATTGAGACCACCTAACACTGGTCCCAAAGATGGTCCTAATAGAGAGGTTCTACTGTACTTTCTTCATATCAACAGCTATCAAATTTACCAATATATAACTCAATATTTCGACAACAATCTGTTTGTCTTTCGCGAGAGTGTGGAGTCATAATGTAAACATTATAACTCCAGGATTGCAAGTGTGTCAGTGAGTGATCCCCCTCCCCCACCCCGAAGGTGTTTTTTGTCTCTCTATATTGCACTTGTCGACATGGTGAGACTGAAGCTTAGCCAATTGTAGGGGTGGGACGTTTTACCATTTTCATTTACAATTCTGTTTTTTGATGCTTACAAAATCCGGATGTGGTTTTATTGCAGGATTTGAAGTAATAAGTACTTTCTTCCACAGTCACTTGAAACCAATTCTATAGGAACTTTCACTACAAGTTACATAGTAACTCGTTACTACGTAACTCGTTACTACATAACTCGTAGTGAAAGTTCCTATAAAATTGGTTTCAAGTGACTGTGCTTTCTTCATATCAACAGCTATCAAAATTTACCAATATATACCCGATAACTCAATATTTCGACAACAAATCTGTTTGTCTTTTTCAAGAGTGTAGGGTCATAATGCAAACACTGACTCCAGGATTGCAAGTGTGTCAGTCAGTGCCCCCTCCGCTTACTTGCACAGATTTTTCACACATTATGTGATTTTGAAGGTGTTTTTTGTCTCTCTATATTGTATTTGTCGACATGGTAAGACTGAGGCTTAGCCAATTGTAGGGGTGGGACGTTTTACCACTTTCATTTACAATTCCGTTTTTTGATGCTTACAAAATCGGAACATGGTTTTATTACAGGAGTTTGATTGTTATTTTCCTCTATATCGCACTTGTCGACATGGTGAGACTGTGGCTTATCCGATTGCAGGGGTGGGACGTTTCACCATTTACCTGTAAAATGGAGGATTTGACCACGTGATTGGAGTGTCGATCGTAAAATTTAGCATGATGAGGTGCGATTGACATGAAGTGAGTGTCAATAAAGCATCAGCATGTTAAATTTTACAATTGTCACGACTATCGAGTGGTCAAATACCATTCTATCATAAATAAAATAAGATTACAGAATCAAGTGCATGACTAAATTTGATATATCGGTAGACGAAAACTTCTTTGATATATTATAAAGCAAGCGACGTCGCCTGTTAACAGGTGCGCTGCAACACAGTAATCTAATTTAGACTGTGGTCTCCTCGCATGCAATAAATCACAGAAGTCATTTACCTGTGAGTTTGAAAACGTTTAAAATTAAATTCTAAGTTTAGACTAAATTTTGATATGCGTTTAATTTTATTTTGACGAGTACTAGCACTAGAAAAAGAAATATAAGAACAATAATATGAAACATCAAATGAAATCAATATTTTCCCTAGCTGCCCGAGGTGAACCATGCTGCGGAGGAGGGGGCCAAGTCGACCCGGGACAAGTGGAGGGTCTTCCTGCTACAGAACCTCGGCCTACTTACCGGCTTCGGCATCATGCTGTTTTTACGCCATTACGCCGAGAAGATTGATTTTGAATCCCTCGGGTGAAACGATCGGTGGGAAAATGAAATGGTTCTGTCAAAAGGATGATAATTTGATGAAGATTAGACAGATAGGTTTGATCATGTAGGAACGAAATTAATAGTATACTACTGGATATATTGAAACTTACTTGCACAGATGTTTTGCACAGCATGTGATGACACTAACATGATGACTGTAACTCCAATCATCATAGGGTTATGTCATAACACTGACGTGACGTCACACTGAAGAAGCATGAAGGATGCTACATGAAATGTGGGTAAGTTTGTTTATGTCCAGAAGTATGGTTTTACTTTACTTCATACATGGTCAGTTAGATGGTTTGGAATGTTCTTGATATGAATGTAATCAGAAGAATGGGTAATAGTGGGAAAAGTATATTTCTATCAACACTGATTTCTGATCTAGTGGTAAATGAGATGATGAAAGGGAAATGCGCAAGCCGAAAACTATTTGTATGGAATTCAAACTTGTTGTAGTTTTACATTGTATCGTTTCTGCAAATGCATTTTGATGTCATTTCTATGTTATTTGGTTGTAGTCTGTCAGTAAGGGTATGAATTATACTACAAATTATGCATACCAAGTATGCATGCGTTAGGTTTTTGAAATGCAACTGTTCACAACTAGAGGTCTTATTTTTTTTATGGTGCATTGCTTGGTCACTGTTCTGCAGTTTGGGTGTTAAGGCCAAGGGGAAATTTTTGTTAGTTCAAGTGTTTAGTACATACCCGGTAGTACTCTAGTCACATGTTTTTGTTGTGATGTTTTTTCTAAAATCTTGTTTTGCTGGAATGTTCAGCACCTTATTAATTGTTCTAAAATTTCATCGTCACTATTATGTTGTCATTTTTTGTGTCAATTAAATTATTTAGGATTTACCTATATTATGGGATCTCAATTATGATTATAAATTTTGGTATTTGGTCGACATCTTGGATGCTCAAGGTAAGGAAATGTTGTGTATAACCCCAGTGTCAAATGTTTTGTTTGTTTTTGTTTTGTTTTCAGATACTCCATGAATAGTGATATTATTGGTGCAAAAAGCACCGATTACATCGTGTTTTCTCTAGACGCTAGTAGTTGTTATCAGATAAACACTTATTTTGTTTGATCTGTAGTGCATCTTCATTCTTTTTGCGATTTGAAACAATCTCAGCAGTTTACATGTACAATTATGATACTCTCAAATGAAAAGCATGCTTTTGGATGCAAACTTTTTGTGTTTTTTAATATTTGTTTTGTTTCTTCTGTTATGTAATATTGTTACCTTCTCAAAATGTTCTGTGTTATGTGTAATTGTGTGTTCATGAGATTATTGTGATAATTCCTGTGTATTTTTGTTAAGTCACGATTAGACGTTATTGTGGAATTGATTTTGTATGAACTCATTTTTGATCATGTTACTCGTAATACAGAAAATAGATATTGGTATTTTTGCTTGAATGTAAGAAAAAATATGTTCGTTATTTTTGAACCTGTATTAGAAACCCAGAAAAATTGTATATGTTTTGGTGGACTGATCCACAGTGTGGGTATGGGTGACCAAATAAAAATATCTATGACTAAAAGTTATATGTTTAGGTGTATCATACAGTGTGGATTGGGTGCAGTTAGCATTTTAGAGAATTGCACATGCACGGTTTGAGTACGGGTAGACTCATCATGAGTGCGGTTCGATGCGGTTTGCTAATTGCCTGTGCAGGACTCTGATTCTGGTGTTCAGAAATTTGTGTTATCAATATAATTTTGTTGTGAAATGCCTAACACAAATTGTAGTGAAATATAAATCATAACTATAAAAATCATGTTGAAAAAAAATTGTTGTGAACTTTTAACTGTTTTTTTCAATCTGAGGTATAATTTTGCTATAAGAATACTACCATTAATGATTGTTATAATGCTGATGTACTAGAATATCTGCACATTGTAAAGTGTTTTTGTCAAATATACAATTACTGTGTAATCATAACAAAAGAAAGAAGATTGACTGATTTTTCTTCTCGCAATGCCATTTTTCTGACTTATGGGAACTTTTAAAATTTTTGGACTTTCCACCTCACGTTGGATTATAAATCAGGACATTTCATATTGTAGTCAATTGGGAACAAATTCTTGCTGTTGTTGTTTGGACCGTTTTGTTTTGTTAACTGTTATTTTTATAGAATTGTATTTCTTATTTTTTCAATAATTGTTTTTTTTTTTTAGAAATCTTGCACAGCATTATAAATATTTTTCATAAGTATACATAAAAGTTTTTGTGTTATCTTTGTAAAAAATATGTTTATTTGAACACATACAAAACATTAACAACATACATTTCTACACATGGTCAGCATTTACCTCTTGCGTTAAATTTAAAAAATATTCGATAAATATGATATAATTTAACCGTTAAATTTCAAATAAAATAAATTCATTATTTATTTACTTGTATAGTAAACTCTTTAGCACATAATTTCATAACTCATCTTTTAAAAATATAAAGTGAAAATTACTTTTTTTTCCTCTTAATGGACAATGCGGCTTTTGCCCTTAAAACCTATATGCTAAGAATAGACTGATACTTAAAATTTCTCTTTGAATTTAGAAATTTCATTCATGTTAAATCAGTAACCAATTTCAACCCAAAATAAATAATATAGTCAGTTTATTATTCTGATATTTATAGAATAACACATTGTGTTAAAACATCCGTATAAATGCAGCAGTCTTTGTTACACACACACAAGTATTTCCTTCGAGAAAAACCTCCATAAATCCAAACAATTAAGATCTCCACTTCATGGGCATTTCTTGTCCACACAAGTTTTCCCACCATCCTCATATTCTTGTTTGGAGATCCACATTTGCTGGAAGGAGCCCTACAACAAAATATCAACACTTTTATAAAGTTATCTCAGGACTTTAGTGAACATTTTTGTCACTGTACACGAGGATTTCATCAACAATAATAATCATGAGCGGAAAACTGCTGCTGATATCATAAAAGGTGATGAAATGTCAATTTGCAATTTGTGTGATTTTTGGACATCACAGATTGTCTCATTGTTGGTTATTTCGTCTTATTCTGTAGCTGGAGACTAACTTTGGAATTTAAAATAAACTTTGAAGAATAATTTGATTTATCAAAAAGAATTTCCAACATTTCAATAAGTAAATCTTTAAAAGTATTTTTTTTTTTTTTATTATGATAAAAAATAAAAATAAATTGTATTTCCTTGAAGAAGACATTTACATGTTGAAACATTTGAAAAATCTTTAATAAATTAAATCATTCTTCAAAGTTTATTTTGAATTCAAAATTAAGTTTCTACCCAATAAGAAAATAGCCAATGATGAAATATCCGGTCAACAAAATGCATCGAACCACATTCGGTGTTGGCTAAAAGCAGTATATATAAAGGATATTTTTTTTCACAGAGATTGTTATTGCAATACAGCGAATGTCCTCAACAGAACCCAATTTGATGTCACAAATCCTTCCTTTGTGGAGGATTTCCATTGTTTACATCACTTACTTACATTATTATAAGCTAATGCATGAGAAAAGTTTCCATTATTCAGTTTTTCCTTTGTTTACTCTTCCTTTGTTGAGGACATTCACTGTATATAGAATTGGGCAGATATAGTTAAGAACCCTACCGACACATTGATTGACAGAGGCTGTTAAATTTTGTGATTTTCATCTATATATTATTTTGTGACTATTTAATTTTGCGATTTTGGTCCATCACGGACCTACTTTACATAGGCTATTAATGTTTGCTGGCCATTTAAGTCTGAGTTTTTGCACCTACCCACGAAATTCGCAAATCAAACCATGCATAAACATTATTAGTTTTACAGTATATATAAAAAGGATATTTGTTTCACAGAGGCTGTGATTGCAATACTTGGAATTGGGCAGATAAATTTAAGAACCCGGCCGACACATTGGTCGACCGAGGCTGGTGTACGTACGAGAGAGCCGAGGATGGAGCCTCCGATCCAGGAGCTGAAGCGACGCTCGGACGACACGTCAGACTTGATCAGCTTCAGCTTCATGCTCTGGGGACAAAACAGCCGTATTATGTCACAGAACTGAGCAGACATACTACTAAAAATTCTATATGTCCAGTTGATTTTCGTTATGTGGTATAAATCAGTGGGTCTCGTGATTCATTTTTTCAAAAATAAACAACAAATGACAAAAACTTTTTTTGTCATTTGTTGTTTATTTCTGAAAAGGAACCTGGAGTTGGAAATTGATTAAAATTATGTTTAAAATTTTAAATTGACTGTTAATTTTTTAAAGAAAAGCAGGTAAAGACATTAAAATAATTGAATCATAAAAATTCTATGTATCTGGTACACAAATCTTGGTCTCATTTTGTTTTTGTTTTTTCAATTTTTAAACAAAAACCATTACTTTGTGATATGACACAGCATAAAAGAAAATTCAGAAACCAAACAAAATGAGTAGACATAGAATGTTGATTTTAAATTTTTTGACTTTATTATTTGTCAAAATTTTTGTTTTTAGACCTAGTGCTGTAAGCCAAATATACAGAATGGAAGCACTAACTGGCGGTGTTGTACTGAAAAGCTTGAATAAATCTTCAAACATTTTGGAAATTTGTTACATTGCAGAAAGAAAAAACTGGCCCCACTAACCGGCGGTGTTTTGGAGCTGAGGTCGCGGTTGAGTCTGTCCGTGAAGCCGTTGAGAAGCGTGTTTCCTCCAACCACAATCACGCTGTTGTACAGACTCTGGAAACAGACGGTGAACAGTGTAAATACACACGAATCAACACGACTAATTTGAGGTGAGGTTGAACTATTATAATGCAAGACCACACTCAGTCTGTTTGAAAGAACTGGCTGTGATTGTCTATACGCTTCTCATATTTCAATCACACATCATCGATAGCAAGCGGTGAGGGAGGGTGCTCCTCACAAATCTATAGGTTGAGGACCTTAATATTTGAAAAGGGGGGGTCAAAACTAAAGATTTTATAATGTTTATTTGGAAATAAAAAAGTCTTCAGCTTTAAAAATTTTTTTTTCTAAAGTCATTGTTTGCAGAAAAAGTTGGTCTTCAAAATAGGTCACGATTCTAATATTTAACTTTTACTTATAGGGATGAATAAAAAACTATGTTAAATATCTGTGCACTCTTTATGAAACCTTCACATATATTTGGACAGATGTATAGACCTACACAAATAAAATTTCTCTCAAGTACATTCAATACTTTTTGAGATTATCCCCTGAAAACAGCAATAACAGGAGGTAGAAGATGGCACTTACGGGTCGAATGTCGATGTCGCACATGCCGACACTGGTGGTGACAGTGTGAGGCACAGACAGCATGGCCCCAGACCCCTCAGTCCCCTGAAAAACACAAATCTAACGTCTTTGTCTACCAACGTAGGGGTCGGACACGTGTATTTTGCCTCAGATGCATTACTCAACCTATTTCTTATTTTATAGTGTATTAAGTGTCCTGTGGTAGTATGTGGTATGGAGTTAGACACATCGCCAAGCTAGCAGGCGGCAAGGGATTAGGCCATATGAGCCGCATATAATGGCATGCACGGAGTGAGATGTCAGTCTTGTACAGAATTAGAATAAAGAGAACAAAACAAGCTCCTCTCTGATAAAACACCACACAAAATATTATGACAAAGTTGGGGGGAAAAAAAATCGTCCGATTGATGCTTATCAGGATGAATTCACAGCTTTACACCACAATTGACCAATGAGACTGGTACATTGTGCCTTCTAAGACCTTTCCACCACACGTTTGAATTCATCTTGAGAGTGGTGTCTGTAACCCCATGAGATCTTTAGTATTTTTGTATATGTTGTGATCCTGTATTTTATGGACAATCTTTCAATTTTCATAATCCTGCACAATTTGCAGATGATTCCTATTCTTTAAGTATGACTCAGACTCTATGAACATAACTTGTGACTTCCATCGTGCTTCTCCTGGAACCAATAACTTGATGATGCTAATTTCACCAAAATAAGTAACATTTAGCTTATGGCTTATTTATTGTGGTTGCAGGGCTGCCAACCCCCTCGTTCCTAAGACTATATGCTACCACTGCAATTATCTATGAAAAATCTTTAAAACATAAAAATAATAAAATGTATACTTAGTATTTATTGCTTAGAATTATTCATTTGTGAAATGTGTATGGATACGTACTGTGTACGTCTCGAGGTGTACGTGCAGTGGCCTCATTATAGCTTACTTTCAATGATTTATGTAGAAAACAAATTATCTAATTGCATGATTGAACAAATTATCTAATTGCATGATTGTATGGCCTTGATTGCAATCAGTTTCAGGTTTTGAGGAGTGATATAAGCACTCGTTCTTTTCATCAGATAACATCCCCGACCATAAGATGACCCTAATTCTTCAAGTCTCCACATATGCATAACGATAATCGGCATGCGTATGTTATTTTTCAGGGCATTTTAAGAGCTTTTATGTCTACTTTGTTTTGTGATCAAATTGCACATTTCATTACAGAAATGTACTACAAATAAAATTTTATTTTTATTAATCCAGATTTTATATAACTAACTGGACACCATTAATATATATAATATACAATTTCAGCAGAACTATTAAAATCATAGTTTAAAATGGTAAGTTGTGGACTTTGGCTAATAAATGAAAGTTATTTTAATAAATTGGCATTATGTTTATGTGAAATGTTTTTTAAAACAGCAATAATGAAGAACATTTGATTTAAAATACTTTTTGAAATTGAATCATAATGTTCTCAAACATACCAAACTGCATGCATTACCTTTGTGTTTACCAATTTCAGCTCCATATCATACGCAAACAAACGCTCGACATTTCTTTATGATTTTGTCAATATAAGTAAAATTAAGTAGATTTCAACGAGAGCATTTTACGCTATGTTGGAAGATGTTTTTATGGCTTGATATACTTTTCCTATCCTGGCGTAGATGATCAACATACATTATTCATATGCTGACATCCAGGGGCTTATATTGTAATATATTTTTAGTGCTCCTTGTTTATCATGTGGATTCAATTTTTGATCATACAAGTATATCTCTTATATATTTTAGTTTTAATTTTTATTTATTTGATTTCTAAATCTGTGATATATTTATATGTGTGCGGTAAATGAAATAAATCTAATCAAATAACCAATATAAAATTTGGAGCAAAGACACAAAAGAGTAATCACACTGAGATTCATCCACTTGTTGCATATATGACATGCCAGAGTAACTGTGATTGCTCTCAAGATTCGCTTCTCTTGGCTGAATCAAGGCAAATCGGCTTCTCTCAAACCCTTGCTGAATAATATCATAAAATTATGGTCAAATACTGCTATCGTTGTCACAAAAGATATGGATTTACCTGTTTTATCTTAGATGTTAAAAAAGTGATATTGTGACATACACAGGGCTGCCAACCCCCCCTCGTCGATTTCTGTACTCCCGATGTCCCAAATTAGTATTTTAAGGGTCCAAATTAGTATTCCGCGAGCAAAATTCTTTATTTGCCCTTATTTTGCTTATATTATCACAGCAGGAAATAAGTTATAATGAAATCTAGAAAAAATTGGCTAGGTTAATTTAAATGTATAACGTGTAATTCAACTTCATTCAAGCCCCGTTGGTGTTGAGTGCGGAGTCCGGAGTGGGGTGGCGGTGCAAGTCCAGGGGTATAAAACTACCAAAAAACCTAGGTTGCACGTAATTTTCTTAGTAAATAATGTAAGGGTAGCATGATCAGTGATGGTGTAGAAGGGGAAGGTTGTTGTAACAGGACTGTGCGGATAGTGTACACCCATGCTATGCAATAATTGTTGATGAGTAGTAGTGTAGGGTTGTGGTCGAGTGGTGTTTACTTCAGGAATAGGGTATGTGACTATATTTCATGTTACTGATTTATCTTGCCCACGGGTACAAGCTAGTAATTTCATAACTGATATTAAAATTTTAAAAACTCACCCATCCCACCCAGATGGGATCCCCACCGTTATTATGTGCTTGATTTATTTTATTCAGTGTTGGGAAATCATTCAAAGACAACCCGATCTTGACAAGTACTGACCTAGTAATAGAATAAACTAGTATTTTGTCAGTAAATATTTTTGACAGTGACTGTTGATCTAACCTTATATTGGGCCATATCCGGCACGCACAATAATACTAATGCGCCATTCCCACGTATAGCTTTTTCTCTCCTCAACAGTATTACTATTTCACCATTTAAACACAGATAACAGGTGATTTTAAGCTTTATCCTGTATAAATTCAATTTGTTTTTGTCAATCACCCGCCATGACATGCATATGCGTTTTTCCAATAATAGGTGTGTGACGTTAGTTTGTTTATCTATGTGCACATGCGACGTCAGAAAAATGCGCGTCAGGTGTAGTAACTGGTGTGCCGCTTCATGCCAAACATTTCGCCTGTGCAATCTAATGAGCCGTTTACAAATCGAAAGCAATAACGAATTTTGTCTGAGAAAAAAAAAATCATTCTACTTATGTATTTATCCTCATAACCACCGAAATCCATACTGTAAATGGTACAGATCCGCATCTCCCGTATCCAGACCCTCAAATTCGTGCGAATACGGCCACATCCGTACTACTTGGCAACCCTGCGTATTATGCAACATAATGTCATGGTAGTTTAGTAATAGAATTATATTCTCTCTCTCTCTCCCTTTCTATGGCAAGCAAGCTCCTACCCACTATATTGACATAGCTGAAGACACATCTTCCATTTAACTATATCAAGTGGGCCCAGACGGGACTCGAACTCCCGACCCCAAGGTTGTGAGACCAGAATCATGATACCATCATCCCAAGCAACGGGCTGTTAAAAGGCTACGCGGACAAACCATTGTCTCTATAGCCCCCAGCCTACATACTTGGTCAGTTATCACCTCAACCCGGAGGTCGTGGGTTTGAATCCCACCAAAGGACGGAAATTTGGGGAGTTCTAATTTTTTCGCATTTTACTGCTAGTGGAGTTTTTTAATGTGTTTTTCCCAAGTTTGCTTTTTTCTGGATACAATTATATTCTCTCTCTTTCCACGGAAAGAAAGCTCCTACCCACTATATTGACATAGCTGAAGAGACATCTTCCATTTGACTATATCAAGTGGCTCAGACGGGACTCGAAATCACGACCCGAAGGTTGTGAGACTAGAATGATACCATCATCCCAAGCAGCATATATTGCTTGCCATAAGAAAGAGAGAGAGAGAGAGAGAGAGAGATAGAGAGAGAAGAGAAAGAGAGAGAGAGAGAGAGAGAGAGAGAAATATAATTGTATCCACAAGCAAACTTGGGAAAAACACTTTAAGTAATAGAACTACATGTATAAAACTTGCGCCTCTAGAATTTTTAAGTTTCACTTTCAAGTACTAGTCATTGTTACACATCAATATATTTAGAATTACTTGACTTGAGCGTATGCATTGATATTAATTAAAGGATTCTTTCTCAATGCCTTATAGGGCTGTATCACATAGCCTCTACCACATCTCGAACCCTGGACCACTACCACTTTGCCAATAATTCATTAAGCATTTAAGGCACACACATATAGACTACCTAAAAGATCTGTCAATCCAACTGAGGGCATTAATGATTCTGTCCAATCGTACATGTAGCACAGTACCACAGCCGTACTGGTCCTGGGTTCAATAAAAAAAGAAATACAAGTCCAGCCAGAGGCTATGTGATAAAGCCCTATAGATTTGGAGAAAGAATCCTCTAATATCAATACAAGTTTCAGTGTAATGAATTTCATTTGTGTAAATTACATCCCTACTGTTATTTCTTCTACAGGGATTACTAGTCTGTAGGGCAAGACTTCGGGTGTGAAATTACAATTCTTCAGTTGGTGTGTAGTTACCAAATGTAAAACAAGCTAGTCCCCATTTTAATACTATTACTAGAGCAGTGCACAGTTAGCCCGTATTCTATACATGTACCCACTTGGTGTGTGCCATTTATACTACTTTATAAATATATCCATAGTAAAACAACTTAAAATAAATGATCCTGAATAATGACACCTGGTGTGCAAAAAATACGTTTCCAAAGAAGATTGCTTACAAAACATTTTTGCGTCAGCTTCAGCTCAGCTGCTTTTGTAACTAACTAACGAACTAACTAATTAATATTTGGTAAGTAAGGTTAATTACATATTGTATGTGTATCATATTGGTTTTTATTTCTCTTCAAATATATGCTTATTTTCAAAAGCTATACTAAAATAATAAAGAAATATCCAAAATAATTGTTTTATTTTTCTACATCTGTCCTCTTCAGAATATAACAATGAAGAGGACGGATGTTGAAAAACGTGACACATCATCACATCTAAGTATTTATGACGTTGAGTAAAATCCAGGGTTTTTCATAAGATAAAGCTTTAATTGACATATTTCTACTATGGCCCCGCCCATTTTACGCTAAAAGGTACTACGACTTAAATGCACTACTTTTGAACATGCACTGATTCAAATTTATCAGACACAATAAGATCAATGTTACTACAGACCCAGTTCATTTAAATATGCCGACTTTGTTATATTCAATATTAGTGTTGATACACTCTCTTAATCAAGAATGATAAGTAAAGGTCTAGATACTTAAAAACCTACGCAAAAAATTTAGAACACTGATATTGTTTGTCGTTATTTACAAAGTATCATCTTCCATACAGGACAAAAACAAGGTCACAAAGCACGCAATAGAGGATGTACTAATCATTACTGAGTGTGTCCACAGACGTCTGATGATACGTCTTTTCTAAACGTCAAATAGTACGTATGACATTATTTCAATATTAATGACGTATGTTGTTAGACGTTCAACACCTGTGGTGTTCTTAACTTAGTAGGATTTCTGCATGAGATTGGAGCCGTCAATCACTAAGTCTTAGTGATTGACACTCCAATCTCGTGCTGAAATCCTACAAAATATCTGTATAAATAACGTGTTTTTTATTTATTTAAGGGAACGATCATAAATAAAGATACCGGGGATCGTCCATGTTTTGGGGCTCGAAGAAAAATTTAGCCGACCCCCTCATCAACATTTTAAAAAGTAGAGTGCCCCCCCCTCCCCATAGCCCAAGCAAAAGTCCACTACATAGTCATTGCATTGTTGGACAATTGCTAAAAAAGATAATATTTGAAAAAATGTACAGCAGCATGATGGAAAAAGTTCAGCGACCACCCCAAAAGGAATCAAAAAGTTCGTAGACCCCCCCCCCACCTTTATGAATCGACCACCCCCCCAGCCCGGTATCATTATTTATGATCGTTCCTAAGACTATAAGACTATATGCTACCACTGCAATTATCTATGAAAAATCTTTAAAACATAAAAAAAATAAAATGTATACTTAGTATTTATTGCTTAGAATTATTCATTTGTGAAATGTGGATGGATACGCACTGTGTGCGCCTCGAGGTGTACGATGCAGTGGCCTCATTATAGCTTACTTTCAATGATTTATGTAGAAAACAAATTATCTAATTGCATGATTGAACAAATTATCTAATTGCATGATTGTATGGCCTTGATTGCAATCAGTTTCAGGTTTTGGGGAGTGATATAAGCACTCGTTCTTTTCATCAGATAACATCCCCGACCATAAGATGACCCTAATTCTTCAAGTCTCCACATATGCATAACGATAATCGGCATGCGTATGTTATTTTTCAGGGCATTTTAATAGCTTTTATGTCTACTTTGTTTGTGATCAAATTGCACATTTCCATACAGAAATGTACTACAAATAAATATTTATTTTTTATTAATCCAGATTTTATATAACTTACTGGACACCATTAATATATATAATATACAATTTCAGCAGAACTATGTTTGTTATTAATTATTAAAATCATTGTTTAAAATGGTAAGTTGTGGACTTTGGCTAATAAATGAAAGTTATTTTAATAAATTGGCATTATGTTTATGTGAAATGCTTTTTAAAACAGCAATAATGAAGAACATTTGATTTAAAATACTTTTTGAAATTGAATCATAATGTTCTCAAACATACCAAACTGCATGCATTACCTTTGTGTTTACCAATTTCAGCTCCATATCATACGCAAACAAACGCTCGACATTTCTTTATGATTTTGTCAATATAAGTAAAATTAATTAGATTTCAACGAGAGCATTTTACGCTATGTTGGAAGATGTTTTTATGGCTTGATATACTTTTCCTATCCTGGCGTAGATGATCAACGTACATTATTCATCTGCAGACATCCAGGGGCTTATATTGTAATATATTTTTAGTGCTCCTTGTTTATCATGTGGATTCAATTTTTGACCATACAAGTATATCTCTTATATATTTTAGTTTTAATTTTTATTTATTTGATTTCTAAATCTGTGATATATTTATATGTGTGCGGTAAATGAAATAAATCTAATCAAATAACCAATATAAAATTTGGAGCAAAGACACAAAAGAGTAATCACACTGAGATTCATCCACTTGTTGCATATATGACATGCCAGAGTAATTGTGATTGCTCTCAAGATCCGCTTCTCTTGGCAGAAACAAGGCAAATTGGCTTCTCTCAAACCCTTGCTGAATAGTATCATAAAATTATGGTCAAATACTGCTATCGTTGTCACAAAAGACATGGATTTACCTGTTTTATCTTAGATGTTAAAAAAGTGATATTGTGACATACACAGGGCTGCCAACCCCCTCTCGTCGATTTCTGTACTCTCGATGTCCCAAATTAGTATTTTAGGGGTCCAAATTAGTATTCCGCGAGCAAAATTCTTTATTTGCCCTTATTTTGCTTATTACAGCAGGAAATAAGTTATAATGAAATCTAGAAAACATTGGCTAGGTTAATTTAAATGTATAAAGTGTAATTCAACTTCATTCAAGCCCCGTTGGTGTTGAGCGCAGAGTCCGGAGTGGGGTGGCTGTGCAGATCCAGGGGTATAAAACTCCCAAAAAACCTAGGTTGCACGTAGGGCATGTGACTATATTTCATGTTACTGATTTATCTTCCCCACGGGTGCAAGCTAGTAATTTCATAACTGACATTAAAATTTTAAAAACTCACCCATCCCACCCAGATGGGATACCCACCGTTATTATGTGCTTGATTTATTTTATTCAGTGTTGGGGAAATCATTCAAAGACAACCCGATCTTGACAAGTACTGACCTAGTAATAGAATAAACTAGAATTTTGTCAGTAAAAATTTTTGACAGTGACTGTTGATCTAACCTTATATTGGGCCGTATCCCGCATGCACAATAATACTAATGCGCCATTCCCACTTATAGCTTTTTCTCTCCTCAACAGTATTACTATTTCACCATTTAAACAAGGATAACAGGTGATTTTAAACTTTATCCTGTATAAATTCAATTTGTTTTTGTCAATCACCCGCCATGACATGCATATGCGTTTTTCCGATAATAGGTGTGTGGCGGTGTTAGTTTGTTTATCTATGTGCACATGCGACGCCAGAAAAATGCGCGTCAGGTGTAGTAACTGGTGTGCCGTTCATGCCAAACATTTCATCTGTGCGATCTAATGCGCCGTTTACAAATCGAGCGATAACGAATTTTGTTTGAGAAAAAAAAATCATTCTACTTATGTATTTATCCTCATAACCACCGAAATCCGTACTGTAAATGGTACAGATCCGTACTCCCGTATTCAGACCCTCAAATTCGTACGAATATGGCCACATCCGTACTACTTGGCAGCCCTGTGGTTGTGAAAATATCCATCAATATCTTGATGAACAAGCTTCAGTACATTAGAAGGAGTAACATTCTCTCCAAGAAGGTTCAAAGGTGAGCTGAGCTTTAAATTCTAGATCATCTGCTTCTAAGCTCCCATAATTTTTGCCATATTAGCTGTTTTTACTGTTCCGTCGTTATGTTTCTGGCACATTTGCATTGATTTGGTGCACAGTTAATTTAAATTATCAGAATTCTCAGATACAGTTATCAAGAACAAAATAACTTCCCATCAACCTAAACTGTTGTTGCAATAGTTGGCTCCTTGTGGCAGCTCCTTCATCAATCTTGACTGAGGGAAGCTATATTACCATTCAGTTTGTTCCCTCATTTCAGACTGAAGGTCTTCATACACATCATCCAAAAACTGCCCACTTAAATAATAGCTTCCTTGTAGGTGGCTCATGAACTGAGCAGTCATCAGCATGTGAAATTCTTCAAGTTCCATGACGTTAAATGGAATATTACATTTTAGCAACAGGTGTTAAGTTTCTGAACCAGGTTAGCACCTTATACCGGTATAGGTCCAAGATAAAAACATCCATCAACTAAGTGCTTTTCTTAGGAAGAAAATTTCATAAGATGTTCGAAAGTATTCTCAAATACAATAAATAGTCTCCAGTAATTCTGTAAAGAATGGTCATATGTACTTCTTCGATATATTTCAATTGTGATTTTAACATGTCTGTACATATGATTGAGACTTTAATAAACTAATAAACTACAACTACAAGTAACAGAAAACTGACCTTAATTCTGGATGGGTCAAAGAGCCTCTCTGTGATCTCGAATCGCTCGTGGCGAAGTCCATGTTGTAGCCGTTAGGGGAACTCGTAATGTTGCGTGGGCATCTGCTCGATTTCCTCGTCTTCGTACGGACTGTCGGACACCTAAAAATCAGAATCGTGTTAAATCATATGGTTTTTTACTTTTTACCCTCGGTAAACATTTCACTAAAAACTATGATTCAACTAATTCTGAGGCATGCATGTTCCACTTTCACGAAGACGAGATTTTTAATGTAATGTCTGCTTATCATAAGGATTATATTTTTCATTGTATATGTATATCTTTAATCTATTTCATACTTTTATACTTAGTACATTTATTTGTTTCTTAATCTGTGATCTATTCATCTATTTGTGTGTTAAATGGGAACAAGAATCAAATCAAACAATTTAACTATACAAAGAATGCCTAGGACGAAAATGATAGTCAAATCCCAATTTTCATGGCACAATTAGTTTAATTTATGTGCTCAAGTGAAAGGCGCTGCTGCACATATGAAACATAACGTCCTAATTCGACTTAAAAACCAAAGAGGCTCAAGTCCCGTGTTACCTGGAGGACGTTGATGGCAAAGAAAAAACACCCAGGAGGGTCAAGTTCCACGTTCCCTGGAGGACATTGGTGGCAAAGAGAAAAAACAAAACAAAAACGGAGGATCAAGTCCCGCGTTACCTGCACGACGTTGGTGGCGAAGTCTGGAGGACGTCTCGCTGCATGTAGCGGTGGAAGGAGTCGGTGACGGCCGGGAGCGTCGACTTCTTCTTGTATCGCGCCGGCTGCTGCTCGCCAACCTCCTCCTGCAAACACGGAGAGCTACACGTATTATTGCCCGAGACGGGTTGGCAGGTTTCTACCCTGTTTTTAGGGGAGAAACTATTTCTAAGCATTTTTTCCACATCATTCTTTGATATAACTATATTAAAATACATTATATACACATTATAAATGATTAGATATCGATTTGTATTTATATATAGCCTCTTATTACATTTCTTCCCAGTTTCTCCCCAAATTTTGCCATTGTACAAGTTTTCACACTAATCATATAATATAATGTTAGGCAGTGATGTTAGCAAATGAGTTTCTCCCCGGGAGAAAACCCAACCCTGGTATCGGAGAGGTACACAATCGTCGTCCGAGACAGGTATCTGAGGGTCAGGATTAGGTTTTTCTGGTTATAGCCAAATGTTTTACATTTGAAAAGAGCAGAGAATGTGAGAACAAACATTACAAGAGAACAATTACGACTAACCTTGCTGGCGATCATGTATGGGGGAACCACATCAATGCTGAACTCCTTAAGCAGCTTCTCACACTCTTTAACGACAAAGTCTCCAGCCAGCGGAGACTTGACAATGGCTGAAATCAGAAAAATGGTTGACACGCTTGGTAAATAGATGTGTGAGAGAATGTTGAAAATGCATAAAAATCGTATACGCTATTGACTAAAAAAATAAAATAAAGCAAGCCGTGTGTTCTGATGAAACAAGAAACAACCACACGTTGACATGTTATACTTGTAAATCTACAAACACACAGAAAATCATTTACTCATTTTTTTCATTTGCAGTTGCATTTGTATTTACACTTTCATTCAGAAATCTACAATCTAAAGGAATTTGTTAACATTCAAGTAGGTTTTTCATATATTCCATTCAAATTCCCTGAAAGTAGATCTACCTTGCTGTAGAACATATCCATCATACACGGGTACAGCAGACGTCTGGGTGGCGCCACTGTCTAACACTAGGCCCGTCGATCGACCGTTCGCAAAACTGAATAGCTGGTTAAGGATGTTTTCAGTGGTACATGTTTGTTAAATTGTAACAAATTGAAATTTACAAGTCATAACTTGATTACAACATCTAAAATGTAACCCTTTACACAAAATAAAGAATCAAATCAACACTGTAATCAATCCGTCATTATGAAACTTCACAAATGTGATAAGTAACACATTTATCTTGAATCTTCTATGTCTGACCTTTCTTATAATCTTTGCTTTTTACATTCCATATTTTCACAGTGTTATCAAATATTTGATAGCCAAATGAACCCAACAATATGTTTTAAAGGATACGCAGATAAGACGGCGTTTTTGCACAAGAAAAATGCTGGAATGTTGTACTTCTCAAACATGATCTCTGTGAGCTTCTCTCTCTTCTGGCGAGTATTCCACTGAAAAAAAAAAAAAAAAAAAAATGTTATGACCATCCACATCACAGTACATTTTGCTACATATTGAAAACCATTGACTGAAGAGACTGTGCACCTTCAAAGCAAACAGACGGCAAATATAGTGTTAAGAGTCGAAATGCAAAAATGAATATCGATAAAACTTGATGGCAGCAGTCCTTATGGACTAGTGTCATAGAGGTGACATGTTGCATGCAGAACAAGTTTAATTAGATGCAGTTGCCAGTCTCGACATTTGTCAGTCTCTTCACATCACTAAAATGTATGTGTGACGAGACTCTGACGTATGTCGAGACTCTGGCTACCGCATTCACCATGAAAATGTATACAAAGTCACAAAAAAGAGGAGCCAGAAATATTTTAAAATGGCACTGCCGCAGGTTACATGAAGACAGTTAATTTGTTTTAATGTTTACAATCAGAACCTAACGTGTACCAAGGGTTTCCTTTCTACATGCCAACAATGCAATTATTTTGTTGTGCAAAATGTGCCACACTTCCAAAGTAATGATAACAAGGCTCTTTACCAAACAATAACACAAAATATAAAAGGTCTGTAGTGCACTCACGGCAGGCTCGGACATGAGGACTGGGTGAAAGGGTGCCTCGGAGCGGATGTGCTTGCTGTACGTGTAATCCATCACAGTCTCAAACATGTCCCAGTCGTCAACTGAAATAAACACCAAACAGCTCTTGTAGAAAACAATCAATCAATCTATTTTAAAAAACATATAATTACTGAGGAAACACACGTTTTCTAAAAAATACTATATCTGTAAAATGTACTTATTTCTCATGAAAAGCCCTAGCAAATTATATATATTACAACAAATCAACTATGGATCCACCAACCTAGGCCTGAAAAATGATACAAAGCAACATACAATACATACGATACAGTTTTTGGCTGGATACACTTCCATGCGTCCACACAACAGTGCTGTACACACTGTAATGACGTAGCTCTTTAAGAAATCTATACTTCTGTCTTCAATTGACATCATTTTGTTAAGCGATTAAGACAGCAGCAAGATGGCGGCGCCCATACATATTGAGATTTACCTTTGAATTATGCAATATTTTGTATAAAAAAATACTGCCATGAAAGGATATAGACTATCATATCGTTTTAGCAAAATAAATGATTCAGCTTTTGTCTGTTGCACTAACGTACCAGCACATTTTTTGACTGGCACTTCCCCAGCATTTGGCATGCGAAATTCTGTGGTAGCAATTCTGTTCAATTTGGCATACAAATATAGAGCTTTGTGCAATGGGGACGTCGCCGGGACGAGTACGTTTTATGGCAGGACGAGTAGATATTTGAGGGTTACCCGTCCTGCTGATGAGTAGTAGTACTTTTCCACCTAATCCTCACCCTGTACAGTTCGTAAACATCTTGTGTCATGTGGTAGAACTTGTTTTCATGAAAATCAACTTGTAAATTCTTGACAAAAATGTAGTAAACTACAACACAACGCACTCATGCTGTCGCTGAGGAAGCTGTCCATGGTCATGTCCTTGCGTGGCACTTTGATGTGGACCGTGTCGATGTAGTGTTTTTTCTGCGGCTGCGGCGCGTCACCGGTGTCCGTCTCCATCGCCTCCTCTGCCTGCTCCACCGTCCCGATCGTGCTCGGAAACTCAGCCTGCACGGACAATAATCATGTTATAGAACGATGAACACTGGTAATTTGTTAATCTGTTTATTTCATAATTGAGGGGGAAACATACCCTACCCCATTCTCAAATCTCAGCAAAAATCCAGGGCCATTCTCATTAATTTTTTAACCATTCTCATTTCACAATTTCTCACAATTCTCAAAGAAAATGGACCCCCATTCTCAAAAAAAAATCAAGGGCCATTCTCACATCTCAAAATAGGTATATTTCCCCTCATAATTATTCTTTCACCATCAATTGAAGATAGTTTCAGTAACATTTACATAGCAAAAAGGGTAAATGATCTATATTTGTAGTCATGTCGGAATAAGCACTGTTGTGTTAATGAGAAATGTGTACCTTTTGAGGTACATTTTTCATACCGTTAATAAGTACATAGTAGTACATTTTCGCTCAATTATTAACAAGAAGCCAATTCCACTATTTGACATGTCCACGTACCTTTGGCATGTCTTCCCCAGCATAGCCAGCCCTGAAGGAGTAGGAACCAATGTCGAACACCAAAGCTCCAACCTCATCTATGCAAATGATATAATAATGATACTCACTTTAAAATTTACAAGAAGTATGAATCAATGATTATTATTGACAATCTATCATTGACTCATTCAGTAGTATCCATAGATTGCACACACCTAACATTTTAAAACATATTTTCTCAGTACGTTAAGTAGCTTTGCAAAAAGTTAGAGCAAGCAAAACAATCCTATGATGAACGTAAATAATTGAATTTAGATAATTTGGTTTCAAACATTTGATACACATTTAAGATTTATTGAATGTCTATGGCAATATTCATGAAAAATACACTGTATTGTGTGAAAATTTCTATGATGTTCGAATGATAAATATTCATAAACACGTTCACAAAATTTGCGTTCATTCACAGATTTCCATTCGGCAGTCTACATGCCAAAAGAATGCAATCGCACTTCACATAAAAGGATATCATGGCTATTCATTGATTGTTACTAAATCTAACATGTTATCAACAGATCACCACTTTGTGACGGACTAGTCGGTGGTCCCAGCGGACTCGGCAATGTTAGAAGCAAATAGTTGGTTCCAATCAGAAAACATATTTTTTAAAAGACTGAACCTCTGATGACTCTAGTGAGAGCAGTGGAAAGGATGCCGTATGTGAACACAGCCTGTCACAGGTGACCATGAATGGCATGATGTAAACATTGATATTTTTCTTCGAACTTTGTCCAAATTTTCTAAACATTGTAATACTCTAGTAGTAAACAAACCCATTACAATAAATATATAAGTAATAAACTAACCTCCGCCATAAACCCCACCACTCATTGTGTCAAACTAAGAAGGATATTTAGAATAAATAATCAAAATTAGTTCTTTGTGCCAAAAATGAAGCCGGTGGTTGATTTCCGCTTCCGGGTTAATTCGGTCGCCGTGCAAAACTTGCTGGCAGTAAAGTACGGAAGCCATTCGTGTTGATGAGTTTAAAAATATTTTACTCTTGTCACAGCACGCGGCTTGGTATCTGCTTAATATACCAAATGTACTGCAAGCGTGCCATTTATGCTCGTGGCGGGTACATTAGGCTATAGTGGTGAGGGGATGTGAGCAAATTGTTAAAAAAATAATTTTGACTATATCACGTAACAAGTAGGTCACAGTGTTTGATGTGCGAACATTTGGACACATATCACTAACATCCACTAACACTTCCACTTGGACGCATATCACTAACTTCCACTAACACTTCCACTGATTGTGCTGAATTTTGGGGGGTGAGGAGACCTTATGAGGGGCATTTTTGACCCCGTAAAATATGTGTGTTCTTCTTTTACATTACTTACTTTTAACTTGCATATAATGTTACGTGATGAATGATAACTAAAGAAATTATACAAGATATTGGTATGTTCTAATGAAAATATAAACAAAAAAAACACCTGGTTGTAGACTTTAGAGCCCGCAGTGGCTGGGTCCATTCATATATCTGCTTATTGTAAAGCTTGCATAATACATTCGGACATTGTCACTATAATAAAATATAAACTAAAAAAACCTTAATGATGATTATGGCGAATGTGGCTCAATATTCAAAAAAATAATAATCTTTGTATAGTAAAACTGTCATGCAACCTAATGCTATTTTCTTGTAAAAGTACGTATATAATCAAGTGTTTTGTATTAATAGTCATTTGATGATAACCGTTCTTGATATGATAGTGGTATGAAGGTTTAATTTGGGTTTTGATATTGTATTGTGTTTTAATTATTATGTATTGGGTA
>CM032663.1:10189727-10217613 GCA_019095985.1 Streblospio benedicti
GAGCACATGCAAAACATACATTTTTAATTAAAGCAGAAAGCACAGTCGATGTAAGCGTTTTGTATCAGATCATTCTTTATGATTAAGCTGTCCTATCGTCTAGATGTCCATTGCATATATATGTCTGAGTCTTGCATTGCATTGGCTATATTGTTTGTTACCTGTTATACTCCAATGGAGCACGAAATCATTCAGATGGTTGTCGGCCCATTATGTATTATAGCGCATCAAAGTTCTAGCGTCTTCTTTTGGCTACACACACCTTGATATGCAACTCTCGATTTTGAATAATAAAACCCTCCATGTGATAGTAAATAGAATACGAGAACGTTGGCCTGGCCAGCTATAACTGTACGAGTTGAGGATTTGTTTGTTTTCGTTCTTGTGAGTGCGTGCGTGCGCGTGTGTGTTATTTTGTTTTCACTATTGCCTAATCAATATACTGAGCTAATTCATTGCTGTTGTGTTTTTTATTACAAGAGGGACACGTATTCAACAGGAACCTCTGCCCTTCTGTTCCTATAAAGGGCGGATAGCAGAATCCCGTTGAGTGTTCACCGATCCAGAAGATCCGTAATCTTGTCCACATCAATAAACCCAGCGGGATTGATCCAGTGTCGCCTGCCGTCGCCACAACCCTCTTCGTTATAACGCCTTTGTTTTCAGAAACTAGTTTTGCCATTTGCTACTTTTCGTTAATACAGTAAAAAAACACCAATAAAGAAACGTCTATACAGAAAGTTTAAGACACCTTCCTTATAATAAGACCATCTAACTCTTCTTATCATTCTTTTTCATGTAAATTCATTGGTTATCATTATCCAGAAGTACCCGATAACCCTTAGTGGGTTATCACGCCTCTTCGAAGAGGGGTGATACTATGGTTATCATGCTTGTACTCAGCCGGACTACTTTTTCACATTTTTAAAACAGTGTTGTAATTATTTAGAAAAAGAAGGATAAATACAAAACCAGGTTCGTTGTGTAACATTAATTATTTTATCAGGATTCGTTCTTGCGGCGCAGCCTTCGGGCTCGCCGTGATACGCCCCATGAACTCACCTGATAAAAGTAATTCATATTACAAACTCACCCGGTTTTGTCTATATACCGTGGTCATCGTGACCTCGGAATGTGAACCTTTGTTAAGAGACCAGTTGAGGGCGCTTCTATGGAGGGTGCCGATAAAGAGCTTCTGCTGTATGTCTCAGTAATTACGCCTTGTGCTATATGTAAAAGTCACCCAACTAAAGATTTGGCTAAATGACCCCACGAGAGAGTGCGTTGGGGAAAGCTACAACTACATTGTTCATGTCAATTAATACATAAATGGTACATTTAATCTGGCAATGTATTTATCATCTGATGGCAGTCTTTTGACCTTTTATAATGATCAGCTGATACTTTTAGACGGTTACATATGCTGTTCATCAGCACCACACATCAATGACTAAAGCACATAACCAAGCTTAATTAAGTACAGCTCTCCAGTTCCATGCAAGAGTCCCTTTCCTGAAGGTTCAGAGTTCATACCACATGACCAACCAACATGCATGTTGTGCTATACTTCAAACTGTGCACATGGCAATATTTGCTACAGCGATGCTGTTTATGGTGAAGCTGTGATATGTACTTATTAATTCGGGGTTCCTTAATTGCACTATATCAATGGAACTAATTCTATTATTTTCACCACACACATACATGTATATATACTTTTATTACCATAGTGGATAAAATTGCTACGTAAGCACAGCGTATTTGAATATACAGACCATTGGGCCATAACAATTATGTGTATTTCATTTCACAACAAATGTACATAGCATACATAACGCAGAATAACATTTCAATTTCAATTTCTGACAATGGCATAAGATAATCTGAATATGTTTAAATGATAACACCACAGAAATTTAGGGACACGATGTTAAACTCAAACCATCTAGCAGCCACATTAAACCTAATTATTGCAACAAGTTTGCATAAAAATTAGCTAACAGCAACCTAAGATATCACTTGTAATCCAACCATGTTTACACCAATAATCTTGTATAAACATTATCATGGTTGCCCATAATGGTAGCAAATAGAAACATTTTTATCAGGGTAAACACAATGTAAAGCCACTCAAGTTACTCAAGTGAGGCACACTAAACGCAGCAATGGTGAAAATTCACAGTATGACAACACACTTACAAAATCAATCAATCAATCCTAAATTTATTCGAGCAGGCCATACTTATTCTATATTCAAAGTGTGTGGATTGTGAAGGTACCCTGGTAGCTAGTTCTTATTTACATAAATATGCACTCATTTAATCATGAACAGAGACGAGGGGGCCCACCAGCTTGCGAGAGTCTACGACCCAGTGCTTGCCGCAGACGGGGACGGCGGCTGTCAACCATGATCTGAGATGCTCAGTCAGCTTTTTTGCAAATGTCTGCAGAAGCAAATGAAACTGTCAAATGGTTAGTTATTTTTATGTGTCGTGAAAGATGAAAATAGTAGATTTATATGATTACAAACACAATGAACTAATTCAAGGAAATATTCACAACATATTGATATTTTGCATTTGATGCAATTCCATTGGAATATTATCAAAAAAAGCTCTTGCTCTTCCACAACAATCCGCGATCACCGTCATTTTCTCTGGACCCCCCTCCGCTACGACGTCATTTGTGAACAATCCCTAATTCAATTGCATTCATTTAATCAATTCATACTACGGCTTGCGTAGCTTGCATATGTACATTATATTCATGAGTTCTTTTTTGTGTGTACTGCAAATGGATTGATTTATGCAAGATGTTTTCTTGTTTGACAAATAAAAGCAAATAATCTAAAGGTCTAAAAGAATGTTTTTTAAAAAATAAGGAAAGATAGTGTTGTGTCACACTTTGAAAAAAAAATCAGATTTTTAAATTTAGGAAGTTTCATTCATTTTGACTAATTTGGAAAATAAGAAAACAACTTACATAAAAGCAAATTAGTAAGTTGGACTAGATTGTTTGTTTAAGAAACACCTAATTTGTGAGATCTTCTTGAAAGTTTTCGTAAACGTTCTTTAAAAATGACCAGCAGGTCACAGTCAAAGTTTCCAATCAAAGAAGTGTAGATATTGATAATAACCTGTGATTCAAGTAGTTTTGAATACATTAAAAAATGATTAAAAGATCTTGAACTGAAACCAAATTGATCAAAGTGGGCCCAACAGAGAATATCATATTCCTCTGATTGCCCTTTATGTTTAAAAAATAAATAATACTCAAATGAGTTGGATTAAACATATTTTATTTCAAAAATGAAAAAGGATGCGGCTTGGCAAAATGCAACTTGAGCCGTCTCCACAAATGAGTTATTGAGTACACTTTTGCAAAGCCGTCTCATAAGTCAAAGTAAGCCCGAACACTTCTTCATGACATTTCAATGAATTTTCTTTCTTTTTAGATCATAGCAATGAGCGGCCAATGTGGAAGCTAGTGTGTTACAAATATTTGTAGCAATCAGAACAAATAATATTGATTTCAATAATTTTATTCATGTAAAATCACATTATTTGCTAACTATCACATTTTCAATATATCTATAAAAATATACATTATTAGTTATGCTTTTGGAAGAACAGCTAGCTCTAATACTGTAATTGTTCATTGGAATTCTAATACATAGCATTCGTTCTTACATGGAAATCTTCGTTGTAATAACAATTAAATAAAATGTTGCACACATTTGTTATAAAGCAAATAGAGCAGTCCTGAAACTTGGTGGTTAGCATGAACACATTTCATATATACCAATAGATATATAATATTGTTTGGAAACAACTGGTATTTTGTGTTCTATTTCTTTGAGATAGCCATTTTGTGTTGAATTTGATATAAAATAGTTGCACATAAAATTACCTAACATAATTTTTATATCAGAGAATACTATTAGGATAATTAAAAGATCAACAATTTATTTATTTTAAGTGGTTTTGGCATTAATCAAACTCACATTCTCAATATTTTGTTCATAAAAAGAATGCAAAAATATACAGCAGATTAATTTCCATATCAAAACCAAACTAATAACTGCAAATTTGTAAAATTTAATCACAGCCCATACACTGATCTAAAATGTTAAAAATTAAAACTGAACACAAATTAAAAATGTGATTAAAAGTATACAATTATAGATACATGTAATAGATCACTGCTAAAACTGGGGTCAATTAAAGAATATTAATATTATTGCCACATTTTCAATTCAATGGACAATATGTATATCTAAACGCCTAATTAGTGTCATTAGATAAGAAAACAGTATTAGAAGATTGCAATTGATCCCAATAGTTAATTGCTCCATACTTTGTATGGAAATTTGGAACTGAGCCATTGAACGACAAGATTATCACACTCATTAATGATCACTTGAGGGTATAACAATAGAAATAGCGTAATCAAACATTGAATTGATATATGATCCCTACAGTATCAAGTATGTATGACAATATGTTGGATTCTACATAACAATCATTAACATGATTAGAGTGGGGAAAAAATAAAAATAAAAATAAAAATAATTGACAATTAATTAAAAGCATCATACTAAATATTAACACAAAAGCATGATAAAGTTTAGTTAGAGTGTCTTTCAGGACACAACAAAATAGGTAAAACATTCAATATTTAATTACCGGTATATGTAAACCTTGGCACTACAATTACATCTGATATAATACCTTTTGCTTTACATCTTCAAATTACACTTCACACTGTATTCTTGCACATTTGAAAAGCTTACACTACATTTGACATAGGAATGTTATGAAACACATATAAAAGAAATGACTGATTGTACACAGAATTATTTAAAATGGTTGGACTAGAAAGAAATATTGTATTAATAAATTCAATAAAAGAATATGTCTATAATAAACAATAATGTTATGTCACAAGGGCTCATTAACAGCAATGAACACTCTCTGGATTGAAAAAAACAAACTATTTTTAAAATGGTAGTTAATGGTGTTGATAAATAAATTGTTCAAGAATATAATTATCCACACATGTATTGCAATTAATTAATATAACTCAATGTCAATGTAGCAGTGGTATACACGTGGCACACATATTAATAAGAAATTATCTTGCAGTAGCTAAAAAGTACCATAATTTTGACCCTTCAGCCTTCATCCACTTGTATTTTACGTAAAATTAGTCAAAAGTACTCTTCTATTAACAAAGTCATATTCGGTGTATCTGCTGACTATCCAAGGATGATTACCGCAGCAGTCAAATTGTGGATATTCTTATGACCGCGCCAACCACTGATATTTACCACAGATTATTTCAAGCATTATTATGAACAATAGTAAGTTGAAAACATCTATGATATGATAAATGGCAAGAGCTAGCTCACAGCAATAGTCAATGGAAGAGGAAACATGTTTTCATATAAAAATGCATCAGCATCAAGCAAAAAAGTGTTGCAGGCCAACTATCTTCTCATAGCTCTGTTTTTGACCATAAAACATTGTAAATTGAGCTCTTGATCTTGGTGCCTTGCCCTACAACTTCTTACAGAAAAGAATGCATTTTTGACCCCTATTAGTCGTCATGAAATCCAAATGACGACTTATAAAACGCATACCTACATAGAATAATCCTGTGACGTATGGGATCACAAATGCTCGTTAAACTATTAGGCCTAAGTCTGTAACTATTATATTTCCCCCCAAGAATAATATTTTTTAATTAATCCAGGTCATGTGGTAACTACATACCATCATGAGCGTTCAGTTTGTATTTCTCCAGCGTGACACTGACCTAATATAGGTTCTTTAAAAGATTCCCCATGTTCGTGTCTATTTGAATGCATCAAGTCACAGTTTAACCTATAACATATCGCAGAAGTGCTGCTTTGATACCACCATAACAGTGTCCAAGCGCACGAGCTTATAAGTTTATCACTTACATCATGAATTGCAGAAACAGCAGTGATGAACGTGCGTTGGTGACACTTGCCACGGCTTTGTCTGATATGTGCAGAACCCCATTAGAAAAGCTGAACCTGCCAATGCCCATCAACAACCACAGCAGCGTCCAAGGATATGCCATGTCTTTGTCTGACACAGTGATGACTGTGAGTAAGTGACACCTGCCACCGCTTTGTCTGATTTCTGCAGCATGACAAGTTGGATCTGCCAATGCCCATCCCCAACCGTTACACTGTTCAAGCATATGCCATGTCTTTGTCTGATGTCTGCACCCTCCCTGTCGGCCCCGCCGTGACCCCGCCGCGGCCCGCCGCCTCCTACGCGTACTTGATGTTGCCGTCGTCGTCGGTGCCGAGCAGCTCCTCAGCCGTCAGCATGTTCTCCGGCTGCATCGCCTGAAACAAACAGCAGGATACATTTGATATAGATTCATTGGATTTCTTCTTTTGTAGATGTATGTATTTAGGGGTCATATAGCAAAAAATGTGATTGGTGATTGGCCCAAAATCTTGAGCGTGAATTGTGAATTGCCTGTATATAAGCGTGTGAAATGTGATGAAACGTATTCAATTACAATTTCTTGTGATTGGTGAAAGACCATGAAATGTATTGGTGACTGATGATTTAGGAAAAAACAATAGGGAATAGAATTTAAGACAACTACTACTCACTATTACACGTAAAACTTGACGTGAGTAGTAGTTGTCTTAAATTCTATTCCATATGGATATTCCCTACTGCTAAGAACAGTCTACCTAAAGATAGGAAAAAATGTTGGTGAATTGATTTTCATCAAGGCTATATATCTTCCCTCTGTATTGATTTTGTGATATATTTATTAAAATTTACTGTCTGAATATTTTCGGACATTTTCAATCTCCATCTTCCGAGACTTCATTTTCTGTCACCAGATGGCAGCACATGACAGTAAAGCCTATGACAACCGTCTGAGCAGGCCAAAACTACAGTGCGCCCCCTGACACCCCACGTGCTGCCATCTAGCTGGCAGAAAATGAAGTCTCGGAAGATGGACATTGAATATGTTCGAAAATATTCGGACAGTACATCTTAATGAATTTATCACAAAATCAATAAATATATCTATATAGGAGGATACAGTTCACACACAGAGGTTCAGCACTCGCCAATGTTTCTACTATTCACCCTCATTTATACACACCTTGAGGCCACCCTCATTCATGAATAGTGCACATTTCACAATAGCCTTGCAGATCTCAGGGGGTTATGGGGTAGCAGGGCAGTATGTTATGTGGAAAGTTCCAAAAGGGATTGTGTGTAGTCAGCGGAGGATATCGGAGGATCACATTGAAGAATTGAAGTACATGTACAAGCACAATTGGCAAGTCCAGCTTTTTAGAAAATGGAGGAAGGGGTGTGTGTGCCCACGGGCGCCCATGGCTGTAACTTGTGATTAAAAGGAAATCACACCAGTCTTGCTAATATGAGGGTCCAGTTTCCAAGCCCCCCCCCCAACCCACCATCTAACGGACACATTGAGTACATGTTTCACATAAAATGGCTTTCTCTTGGTCTTTTTTTGTTACCGTATGATGTTCCCACTTACTGGCAGAATGCTTGACAGCTGTCAGCTCTGATGATTGATGGGGTCAAGCCTATAGAGCCATACTACTACTCTTCTTACATCTTCTACTGGTGCTTTGGACCAACTTACTCAGCATGATTTGTTTTCCTAACATATTATTTGTATTGTATTATGTTTCAATTATTCTCTTCACATCCAGGGGCAGCATAATAAGCTGTCTAATAATGATCAGCCTTGCAAAGAAGACGGTATAACTATTAATATATCAGCTTGGAGGAAGAGAATTGCCCTTCATCTTGAGAAGACCAAGGATGAGGAGGATTTGCAAATATAATGATGATGATGATGAATATCACCATGAGTGTATATGATGATTAGATAACACTCATGCAGTGAGTCAGTTACCTACATGAGTACGCAGACTTGCTCACGTGGATGAGGACATCACACTTAAGTCTTGTCAAGAAGAGGCGTTAATTGTAAATGAGAAGGTGGCCCTTAGGTGGGGCGTTGACTTTTGTCTGCCTGCAGTAGTACGCAGAGTTTGTGCATGTGAATCAGGATGGTTACTTCCCCGGGGACGATACAAAATGCAACTTTTAATAAAAAGGACATCACATCCACCAACCACAGTCTTGTAAAGAAAAGGGCCGCAGTACACTTTGTGTTCTGTCGTACCTCTGCATGCGCACTGGCAGAATGATTGACAGCTGTCAGCTCTGATAATTGAAGGGGTCAAGCCTATAGAGCCCTACTACTACTCTTCTCACATCTTCTACTGGTGCTTTGGACCAACTTACCCAGCATGATTTGTTTTCCTAACATCAGTTATGATCTTTAAGTACACGTGTACGTAGAGTACGTAGAGAGGTGGCATCACACCTACTGCAGTCTTGTCATGAAGAAGAGTTAATTGTAATTGAGAAGCTGAGCTCTGTCCTACCTGCATGCGCACGTAGAGCTTGCGCATGTGTATGAGGATGGTGACGCCGGCGGCCACCATGAGGGGGATGCACAGCGCTGCCAGGTAGAACGAGTAGGACAGGTGCGGGTTCGTGCCGTGGTACTCGTGCGCGAAGTCAATCTGGGAGTGGAAGGAAATACAGTAAAAGAACTACTTTTTATAACTATTAAGGATTACTAGTTATTGCATCATATAGGGGAAAATAATGAGATGATTCTCTTTCCGTTTCCAAGCATTTCTTTTCATCAACACACAACATCAAACAGTGTGAATATATAGAGATTATGAGACTTACAACACAAAATCTAGTAAAATATTACTTACAAAAATCTAACCTCATTTAATGGTTTTGATTAAAAAAATATTGTATAGCATAAAAAATGTTATAATAAGTGTGCTAAAAATAAAATGTAGGCTTCCCTTTTCTACATTAAAAATCGTTTGTGGTCCATGATGCACTCTATCCTTAAACACAATGCAACCGGAAATTCTGAGTCCTACCACAGACCGTAACAGATTAACCATTTTATGGGAAGAAAAAGAGTGTTACAGTTAAGCAATATATTCTATAATTCTAAATCATGACTTGATGTTAAGTTAATTTGTACAAGCTTTAGAATGATCACAATTTCGATATTTTTGTGTACTTCTTTGGCCGAGAGGATAGGGAGTTGAAATCGTAACAGGAAGGTCGTGAGTTCGATTTTGGTTTTTGAACAAACTCATCCCTAAACAGATGCATAGTGCATACTGCTCCGTGGCACATGCATGTTAATTAGGTACAGGTTAGTCAAGTGAACACTAATGTTGATTGATAAGCACGTCTGTGCTACGGTCACGATATGCTGTATGCTCCCCGGTCAACATTACAAGGATGCCAATGACCTGGTGTGAATATACTTTTCTGATCAAGCATGCAGGAACGAAAGGCCATAAACTAGCCATTTACATTTACATTTATGTAGACCACATGTACCAAATATACGGACATACAATGACCGAAAATTGCATCAAAACACACACAATTGATTGACACAATTCCTTGTCTGCTATCTGCAAGTGCACTCATGTATTATTCATGAAGCTGACTTTGATCTTTGATCTCACTTGCCATTCATTCATGAGCTGAAATCATAGCTGTTTTATATGTACTTCATAGTGCATTGAAGACTATTTAAAGTGGTATTGATGTACATGTATTTAGCATCTGACACAAAATAAGAAAGAAATGATGAATATGTTCCTAGGGATATGTTCACAAATGCAGCTCATTTATTTGGACACTTCCCTTTTAAGGACAACTGTTTTATGTAGGCATTTTTCAGGTCCTACTTTCCCTATTTTCCTACCCAGGATATATCATGTATAAAATGTGCCTCCTTTTAAAGGACACCTGACTTATGTGGACACTACACTTTCCCTTTCCAAGTAGATGCGTGCGCCGGGAAACCGACACGTTTTCAAACCAAACCTACATCATTTAGTGATGTGTCAATTTGCCCGTGTCTGTCGGTTGGCCATCGAACGCATCTTTATTATATATGAAATGATCATCTCCTTTAAGGACACCTGTCACGTTTCACTCCTCTCAAAGGTGCCATGTTTCCGGTACTCACGGGCCAGCGGATGCCGAAGCAGCAGACGGAGACGTAGCAGCAGGCCGCCGTAGTCCACGAGAACGCCATCAGACAGCGGTACGCGCACAGGTCACACTGTGGGTCAGAGGGCAAAGGTCAGGCAAAGGTCATACTGTGGGTCAGAGGTCAGACACAGGTCACACTGCGGGTCAGAGGTCAGACACAGGTCACACTCCGGGTCAGAGGTCAGAAAAGGTCACCCTGCGGGGCACAGGTCACAGGTATGAGCTGCTCAATATGCAACCACCTTTTCGAAAGTCAGAGGTCACAATGTTCAAAAAGAAAAGGTAGGTTCTCCAAAACCCCGTAAAGATGATCTCTTCGAGGATATCTGACCCCCGGAGCTGATCTAGTTGAGTATTTTGACATTCTGTTAACTTTGTTCCTGATATATTCAATACCTATTAAATGCCCCTAAAGTTATGGCTATAGGCCACCAAGGACTTTCCCCCCCACCCCCCATATTCTTCAGCAATTTATTTTCCCGCCCCTCACTTCCTTTCAATCCGACATTCTCCTCTTCGTGCCTTTTCCACCACATGTCTCTTTTCCTCCAGCATCTTTTTCCACCGCATCCTTTCCACCCCCCACATGGCACATTGTTGTTTCCCACCAAAATACTTCATTTTCATTGGGGTTTTCATGCCTATAATCCCCCCTTTTTTTTCCAGCCCCCTTTTCCAAAAATCTGGATCTGCCATTAACCCCCATACATGTAATCTCATCCCTATGCTGACACGAGGCAGGTCACTCACCCGCACGATCTTCTCCACGGAGTGACCGAGGAACCAGGCCAGCGTGACCACGTGACCGAACAGCCCCAGCACGGCGAAGGAGCGCGTCGCCGCGTAGAACTGCGCGAACCTGGAACATGGTGGCAGCGGGGACATTATGGACAGATTTTTTTCTTTAAAAAAAAAAGTTTCATACTGTTCCAAGTTGAGACGATACCATTTATTGAAATATAGTGTAAGAATGCACAGAATTCATCAGACGTAACACATAAAAGTTGATTATTTACGGCTGATGGTTTCAGCTTTGTAAGTATAGCTATCAAGCCATGTCGCTAGCTCGGCATGTCAATAGATAATAGCCTTGTGAATTGTTTCCATGTATTGAATGTTTATCCCAACAGTGACCCATGTAAAGTATTCACTGTCACCGTATAGAGTAAGTAGCCTCAAACTCAGATACAGCACGCACATAACAATAATAATAAACTACAACCTTTGTTGCACGCCCAATCATATTGTATTTCGTACTTGCATCCAACAACAATGAGGGATCAACAATCAAATTCCTTGCACTTGGACTCAAATACAATCAAAGTATGCATACTTGGACTAAACAGCATTGGAAAATTGAGAAATGAGAATTGTTCTTGTAATTGAACTCAAATAGTGAAATAGAACATGCAAAGTACTTGTGTTTTTTAGTCCATAAACTGTACTGTAAATTTGCTCAAATAGCCTACACATGAAAAGCACTTTAGTTTGAGGCCAACAAACTTTACTGTAAACTGTACGCTCACCGTGGCCCGAGACAGAAGCCGTCGTGCCGGCAGCACTGCCACAGCCCGAAGCGCCAGAACTCCCCGTGTGCTGCTTCATAGCCGCGGTCCGACAGGCGCAGGGACGGGTCCGGCGCGGACCCCGCCGGGGTGGTGGACAGGTTGGTGGGGGCCGCCTGAGGTAGCTCCTAGTCAGTGGAGGGGGCAAAGTCTGTTATGCTAGGTTGTGGTAAAATGCAATGAGAGCTAAATGTACTTTAAGACAAAGACAAAAATGATGGGGTAGTGTCTTTTGCGACGCTCACTCACGGCCTGAGGTAGGTCATAAACAGTGAAAATCACAGTAAATTATGCTATTATGTTATGATGAGATGCATCAGAGTTTAACACAATTTTGAAGGAAAACATACTGAAAATATCAAATTCCAGAACGCGCTTGCATCATCATGGGCCATGCATCGGTGAGAAATGGACAAGACAAGTGCCTGGTACTTCCATAAAAAGACCACCTCTACACTGAGACCACTAGAGGTCAGTCCCAAATGGACCTAATATAGAGGCTCCACTGTACCTGCTCACTGACTTCCCATATAAGCTAATCATGCGTCATGCATTAGTAAGAAACACCACTACCAAAAACGCACGTTTACTACTTCCATAAAAAGACCAGACCACCTCTCTAGCCAAACCACAGAAAAGCAGGGCCCATTTGAGAAATGTGCTACAGTCTCAATAGAGAGGTGGTCTCTATACAGAAGTTCATTTGGGTAGCTTTATGAATCTTGGGACCGTGAAAAGTGGTCTAAAATGTTCTCAACACCGAGGTGGTCTTAAAAAGAGGTACAGTATAACCTCTCTATTAGGACCACCTTTGGGATGACCAATGTTAGGTGGTCTCAATAGAGAGGTGGTCTCTATACAAGGGTTCATTTGGGTAAATTTATGAATATTTGGGACCGTGAAATTAAATGGTCTAAATATAGAGGTGTTCTCAATAGAGAGGTGGTCTTAATTGGAGGTTCTACTGTACAGCAGGACCTCTCTATTAGGACCACCTTTGAGATGACCAGTGCTAGGTAGTCTCAATAGAGAGGCGGTCTCTATACAGGGTTAATTCATTTGGGTTGCTTTATGAATCTTTGGGACCGTGAAAAGTGGTCTAAATATAGAGGAGGTGTTCTCAAAACCGCGGTGGTGGTCTCAGTGATTGGAGGTTCTACTCTACCTGGTTGCTGCTGAGCGGGTCTCCCTGCACCATGACGGTGAGCGTGCCCCAGCCGTTGGTGAGGAAGGCGACAAAGAAGAGCGTGGTGGAGACGCCGAGCAGTGCCAGCGTGGCCCACTCCCATCGCGTCAGGTCGCGCACGATCTGCACGTAGATCTTCTTGCTGTACGCCCAGCTGTTGGCGAACTGCGTCTTCACCACCTGAAACAAACAGCACGGAGGTTACTTTGATTTTCAGTGGCAGATCCAGGTTTTTGAAAAATAGGGGGGGGGGGGCGCACTTAAGGAAAGGGGGGGCTCACTGTTCTTGCATGGATTTTTCATCATTATTTTTTTCATGAAAATTGATATAGCTGAAAATAAAGCTTCCATTTGACAATATCAAGGGGCCCTAACTGGATCTGCCAATGGATTTTGATTTTCAAATTTTATGATTTTCAGTTCTGTCTTGTAGTTCTATTTAGAAACAATTTCCTATTATTATATTGATATGTCTGAACAATGTCTTCCATTTTGCAATGTTAAGTGGCCCTGACAAGACTTGAAGTCACATGGTGGTTGTGAGACATGACTGATACCATCATTCCAAGCGGTGAGCTGTAGAAGGATACACAGACGGACTGTTGTTTCTGTATTCTGTACCACCAGCCTATGTTGTTTGTCGATTATCATCTCAAACCAGAGGTTCTAGGTTTGAGTTTCAGCAGATGGCAATGTTTGCTTCGATATCAGGTCACTGTGGCTGGCTGTTTGCCAAAGTCTTGCAGCCGCAGCAGCAGCCGCAGAAGCAGCAGCAGCAGCGGCAGCAGCAGCAGCAGCAGCAGCAGCAGCAGCAATTTGGATATAAAGAAGACTGCACCCACCTCTCTTAGCTAATAAGAAGACTGCACCCACCTCTCTTAGTTATAAAGAGGACTGCACCCACCTCTCTTAGTTAATAAAGAAGACTACACCAACCTCTTTTAGTTAATAAGAAGACTGCACCCACCTCCCCTAGATATAAAGAGGACTACACCCACCTCTCCAGTGTCCAGCACGGCGACCGGTGAGAACTTGATGCCGCGGATCTTGGGTTTGGCCCTCTTGGGCGAGGAGTCCGGAGTGGTGGCCATGGTCGTCAGCGTGGGGAGGGCAGGAGGGGCGGCTCAGTCACAGGGCAGGGGGCAGCTGGAAATAAAGATGTGTGGTTAGAGAATAACTTCAAATTAAGGCAATGCTTTATAAAAAGAACACCTCCATAGCACGACCACCCGTTTAAAAAGATCAAATCCATACTAAGACCACCTATATAAAAGACAACCTCTATAATAAAACGGTGGTGTGCAGTCTACATAAAGAGACCGAAATGAACCTCCACATGTAGATCACATTTATAAAAAGACCACTCATATAATAGGCTACCTCTACCTCGTAGGTGGGCTATACGACCAGTATCCTGTACACTCCGGTTTTGCCATGCAGAGACAAATATGAACCTCCACAAGTAGAGAGCCCATCTATCTACTGGAAGCAGTCCGCAGGTGGGCTTACTGAATAGTTCTATGGCTGTTTCACAGAGGGTCTTGCCTTATGTATTACTAAAAATCATCAATGTTTACATTTTTCAAATCTTCCAAGGATATTAGTCGTGCACGTGTGGCCAAATAAACACATGACGTGGCCTCCCTCTGTTATTATCATCAAAGTTGATGGCTGCAGAGTATCCATACATCCATAGAGTGGTCTTAATTGAAGGTTCTACTGTTCGTGGCATTGCATATTTGCACTTCATACAAACATGACATCACTGAACAGAATAATGTGTAAAACAAGCACCATTATTAAACAGTATTCCAAATGAGACTACAGGGGAACCTGTCTTATGTGGACACCATTGGCAGAAGTGACAAGTAATACAGGTGCCCTTAAAGGAGTGGTTAACTTTATACATGATATTCAGAGAATGGGAGAAGTAACAAGCGTCAACAGCAGAAAGGTGTCCTTAATTGGGAGGTGTCCACATGGACAGGTTCCACTGTACCAAATGAGGCGCCGCACTGTGAAACAGTCAATTTGCAGGGGAACAGTCAATTTGCATATTCCATTACGGTCGAGGTGGTATAGTTCCAGTTCTCGTCCGTATGTGTAATACAATCCAGACGAACGCCTATGTTGATGGTAGAGAAGAGCCTCACAGTAAGAGCACCCGTGTGTGTGTGTGTGTGTGTGTGTGTGTGTGTGTGTGTGTGTGTGTGTGTGTGTGTGTGTGTGTGTGTGTGTGTGTGTGTGTGTGTGTGTGTGTGTGTGTGTGTGTGTGTGTGTGTGTGTGTGTGTGTGTGTGTGTGTGTGTGTGTGTGTGTGTGGGTGTGTGAGTGTGTGTGTGTGTGGGGGGGGGGAGTGGGGGTGGCAAGGTGTTTGTACCGACAGCTTGTTCTAACAGAAAGGTGTTTTTTTACGAGGCTTATGAATACTTGAGGTTGCGGAACAAATGACATTAATATTGTCAAGGTAGTTTCAATAGAAAGGTGGTGTCTTCATGGAGGCTCATGCTGGCCTATATATGAAGGCGTTGGTCTTATTATGGAGGTGGTGTCTTCAGAGAAGTGGTCTTATTTTGAGGTTCTACTGTATGAACCACATGGCGGGGATGACGATAAACGTCAAACACTCTCAAGTCAATTGCATTCTTTTATAACCTTCCCCCAATGAATGGACTTCTCATTAGCTAATGGATTATAAATTCCCATTAATCTGTTATGCAGTTGTCTTGCCTTGTGAGTCTTCCATTCTGTTTAATTATTTGGCAGCAATATCGTTATTTGTATTGTAGATTGTAAATGTTTCAGCAGCTTTTCATTTAGCAGGAGTGAGATAAGACACACCATGAAAATGACTGAGAAACTTTGTAACTGAAATATAAACGAGAAAAGAATCCTTTGTATAAATCACCTTCAAGCTGACTTCAATTCTCAAGCCTTATTATAGGGTGGTGTCTTCATGAATGTTCAGAGAGGTCTCTTTATGAAGGTGTGGGGCCACAAAAAGGCTAAAGGGAAAAAAGGTCTTAATATCGAGGTGGTCTTTTTATAGAAGTGATCTGATTAGAGAATCTGTTGTAGGCCTATTAATTTTAATCCTCTCTCCCTTCTCTGTATAGCCATTCATAGTCCAGCAGAAATCAAGCGTTATTTTAGTTCATTTCAGCAGTGAAGTGCCATGTTAAGTCATTACCAACGTTAAATGACCAGCTGTTAGGTTCATTTCAATTAACATGGCAGTTTATATGGTATGCAGCCGTATTTGGTTAGACTGTAGAATCTCCAATTAAACCACCTCTATAAAGAGACCACCTCTATAATAAGAATATATCTCGTGGTTTCAAAGGTTCATAAAGATACCACCATGAACCTGAATTAAATGACCACTTCTACAGAGAAACCACTTGAGGACGGCAACTGTGTGGTCCTATTACAAAGGTTCTACCGTAATGAAATAAAACAAAAACATTTAGAGGAAATTTTACATCCATACTGATATTTATGTACAGTATACAATCAAGTTTCACGTATTAAAAGTCTGAATATTCAAATAGAACCTCCCTATATAAAGATCACATCGCTCTTAATAGAGAAGTTGTCTCTTTGAAGAGGTTGGTGATAATCTCTTTTGAAGGTTTGGGACCACGAAAATGGTTTTATCGTCGAGATGATCTTTTTATACGCGTGGTATTGACTGTTGCATTACAAATGGTACATAATAAAACCAGTGAGCACTACAGTGTGAGTTCAAACAATCAATTGAGCTGAGCTATATTATTTCCCGCCATGTCATGATTTATACTCCGGGTTTTATTGGATTGTACAGGATGGCCTCATAACTGGCGTTATTGTAAATACAGTACAACCTCCAATTGAGATCATAACCTCTATAACGAAACCACCTCTATAATAAGACCATTTTTCATTGTCATGATGTTCCAGACCTTTCAGAAGATTTCACTTTCAACCTCCATAGAGAGACCACCTTTGTATTGAGACCAGCCGAGTCCCATGGGTGGTTTTAATAGAGAGGTTCTACTGGACTTGGTATTGGTTGATATAGATAAATCGGTAGATTAATTCTGGTAGAAAGTACATGCCACACCCTTAATTCGCCTACATCGCAAATCTTTGGCCATTCCCCATCGACCAGCCCTTGGATATACGGGATAATCGGATGATTTCTCACCGGGCAGAATTTTGTATCCATCATAGACTCATATAATGATGGCATAATATGGTCATATGGCACCGACATTGCTAATGTATATGGAATTGAATGCTGCATGTATGACTGTATTCCAACCGTAGTGACTAATAAGGCAATGCTTACTATAGTCAGGCATATGTGGTCAGTTTATGGGCCAGTTCATAAAGGTCAGACACTCAGACTTACATATTCACATGTTTGACCAATACACCAGAATATTCACAATATGTTATCTAAGAAGGCACCTTATCTATACTATCCACACGTGTATATTTACAGCAGAACCTCCAACTAAAACCACTTCTACAATAAGGTCATTTACCGGGACAGTCCCAAACCTTCATAAATAGATCATATTGAACATTCGTAAAAACACCCCTAAGGGAGTTTCTTAGATGGTCTTTATACAGGGGATCTAGTGTATCATTGAGCACCACCAAAGAAGGCAAAAAAAGCCCAGTGAAACATGTGCACATATGAAATCCCCCGAGTATCCTGTAACCTACAAAACTACATGTATGGATCGAGTGCAACATACTGTGATCCACCAACTATTATCCACTGCAAAACTCTTCATGATCCAAAATTACTAAAAACTACCATATGGCTAACATTAAACCCTCTATACAGTATTCATCAAACATCTTCATATACTAGGGGCCCAAACGCGGTAGTAAATCCAGTTTTTTACAGTTTCACAATCACTATCAACAGCTACCCTGATCCCAACATATTCATTATATGCACTTACGTCCTAACATACTAAATGCATATGCAGAACTTAAATTAAACTGGAGCACCATCAAATATAGCAAACAGCATTACAAACAGCATTGTAACATCCGGAAACACAGGAAAATCCTCAGAGCATCCAGTTTCCCCATCCACCACCTTAAGCATCCCTTTTCCAAACGGTATACGCTACATTATAACAGAGCAGCATGAAAGAGCGTTCAAAAAGCACACTACACACCCATTGAAGCATCTGCACATTACAAGTAGATAATCCCCAGATAATCCCGTCTCTCCACCATCACTATGTCGCACACATAGCGCCGCACTTCACACAACATCCCAAGTGGCCGCCTCCGGCAGTAGTATATGTCCCGTTTCTATGGTAATGTACTCGCCACAGTAGCGGCGTCCAAATTGAGCAGGCGGCGGCGGCGGCGGCGGGGGTTACAGTTTTGGGCTGAGGGCAGGGCTAACAATAGGAGGGGGGTTTCTCGCAACACTACCACATGCAGGCCCAGTTTTGTCAGAGGAATCTTTCTTCTCTGTCAGGACTACTAGTGATATGTACTTATATGCACTTGTATGTGAGAGAGATGTATGTGTTAGGGACTCTTTAATGTATGATATATAATATATGTTAATATATGGGACAAAAGGCGGGGGCAAATGGGGTTTGGGGGCGGGGGGCCACACTTACTTACAATAGGACGTAGTTTTGTCAGAGAACTTTTCTTCTTCAGTGACATACTTACATGTACTTATTTGTGAGAGCTGTATGATAGGGACTCATATAGGTGGTCCTGGGACCCTCTTTTACGGAAGGCCATTATTACTTACAATAGACGTAGGTAGAACCTCTCTATTAAGACCACCTGGCCTCAGCTGGGTGCGATAGAGAGGTGGTCTCTCTACAGTAGGTTCACAATGCTCTTTTTATAAAGGCACGAGACCTAGCATGATAAATGGTCTTATTAAAGAGGCAGCCTCTTCATGGAGGTGGACTTGATATGGGGGTTATATCATGGTCTATTTATGGAGGTCCAGAGTAACATCTTTTTGAAGTCATACAGTGGTAATCTCTTCACAGAGATAGTCTTAATGATTGTATGTAGTGCAATATCATCATGAGTCGGGCGACTAGCCACAACAATGGCCTGCCACCCCACCCCCTTCCTCCCCAAGCACAGCACAAAAGATGCAAACCAATTACTGAGCACAGGAGGCGGCGGACGACCTGTCAATGGCTGTTATTACACTGTGAACAAGCTCTAGTGCCTGGGGTCAGTGGGGTGGTGATGCAATTTTTTTTACCATGAGTGAGGAAAGATGCTGTTTTCTATTTATATGGTTAATAGTACGGACCGGGAGTAAGCAAAACTGACATGTCATAGTGTGGGGGTGATGGACGGTTGGGGTGTCAGGTGTGTGTGTGTGTGTGTGTGTGTGTGTGTGTGTGTGTGTGTGTGTGTGTGTGTGTGTGTGTGTGTGTGTGTGTGTGTGTGTGTGTGTGTGTGTGTGTGTGTGTGTGTGTGTGTGCGTGCGTGCGTGCGTGCGTGCGTGCGTGCGTGCGTGCGTGCGTGCGTGCGTGCGGGTGTCAGAAATGACTTAACATGCGATGACGTCATTTGTGACCGATCCCTCACTACCAGCATCTCTATCTTTGCTGTCCTTTTCCCATGTAAGAATCCCTCACCGCTCCTTGTTGGCGGATTTTCTCACATACAATTCGCACGAGTGGCCAATACTACCGGTCATGGATCTTAGAATATCCAACCAAGACCACCCCTTTGTTTAGACTACTTATTCGTAAGATCAACTTGTGGAAAACCCTGGATCTCACTTTGTTTATATGCCTAAATTATTCCGTATCCTTAGGGTCTGCACAAGAAATACAGTAAACCGGCAGAACCAACAACTAGAATACAGTAGAACCTCCAATTAAGACCACCTCTACGAAGAGACCACCTCTATAATAAGAACACAATTCACCGTGCTCACAGACCTTTATAAAGAGATCATGGTGAGCCTCTGTAAAGAGACCACCTCTTTATTGGATTGATGAGACCTCTTAAGGCAAGTCACGTGGGTGGCTTTAATAGAGAGGTTTACTTTACTAAAAATACTTCTAAGAAACAGTACCTGTGTATTAATTGCGTTGATTATCCACGTCACATTTGAAATTATATGTCTAAAGAGTCTTTTCCGGAAAATAAGAGCTGATTTCAAATATCAGTCACAGCCTTAAAATAATTGCATAGCGCTCATTTTACATGTAGAGTATGTTATATGATTTGACTTTGTTGTTTGAGATAAATCCTCCAATGGATATACTATTTCACCACACTAAAACAACAAGCCCGATATCCTTTATACTCCTATGATGCCTGAATCCAATCACTCAATGCTATAGTCCTTATACCACTATTCAGGCCTTTTCACAAACTGCTGAAAAGTTTTTTATATTTTCCACACTGAAAAGATATGCACAATTTATGAAAGTATGGCCTATGTAAGCATGAAGATACGCTATACAACAATCATATTCATATTTCATATCACTAAAATTGCAAGTGAATAGCACACACTATCTACACGTTATCAGTGATATTAGCTATGCAAACACTTCCCAAGGGTCAGACTCCATATATCATCATGCGTCCCACACCAATATTGGCATGCCGTGTTTTTTACGTCCATAGCTGGTAGCCTGAACACTAACAACTTTTGACACCAATGTGTATAGCTATAACATGACAATCATTTTTAAATGTCCCTATATGCGCAAAATCCTCAATTGAAATGTGCTGTTTCATCAAACTAAAACAAAACGAAATCATATCCATTATATGCCTATTGATCTTTTAAACATTTCCAATCTGGTGGCCCGAGCAAAGCACATCAAATATATGATCTTTCAGGCATTTAACCTCAAGTACACAAGGGCTGATCTGAAATAGAGTATTTGTCCCTCGGTAGTATATTAAGGACATAGCTCACTTGATTTTCCATGCCATAATTATCATAATGGACTTTCCAATTTGCGGTTGATTGTTTTGGAAGTCATTCGTTTGTGTACTGAGTACAATAGAACCTCCAATTAAGACCACCTCTATAAAGAGACCAGCTCTATAACGATATATTTCGTAGCACTAGGCCTCTACAATGAAGAGACCACTGCAGACCTCCATAAAGAGACCACTTCTATATATGGATCATTTAAGGCCAAATAGATCAATCAAGGCCACCCGACCGTAGACCTTAACAAAGAGGTTTATCATAGCATGAAACTCAAACTTGGGTTTTGAGCTGAAATAAGTGTTTGCCACTGGCTGTAGTACAAATGACTGTTTTGGGTGTCATTTGGTTTTGCCTTATCAGGTGCGTTAACACGACACCAAGCTAGGATTGGTACCAGGCGCTGTGCGTAATGAGATGTTGTACGGCAGGACCTCGCAATGAGGACCACGCAGGGGGCTGACAGATCCAGGTTTTCAGAAAATGGGGGCACACCCACAGGATTTCATACGTACACAGACTCGTAGAGATGCAAACAATATTTTGTGGCTGAAAAATGACTCGTCATATGCAGGAGGCTGGCTTCCAGTGGTCTCTATAGAAAGGTGGTCTTTGTATGGATGTTTACAACCACGAGAAATGGTCTTATTTAAAAGGTGGTCTCAGTAGAGAGGTGGCCTTAATTGGAGGTTCCACTGTAGTAAGTTACTACAATATGAGGTTTGAACACTGATGACTCTTAATGCTTTATCAAAAGAGAGAGACAGCTAAAATGCTTTGCCATCATGCCACGATGATCATAGAACAACACAAAATCATGTTCACGTGTAATAAAGGGATGGTATTGTGATAAAATCGAAGCCTGTAACAGCAGGGAGGCAAAACAGTATGATACAGCGCGTAGGTTCCCAACCATGCCAGATACAACATTGCAAATCATAGCCAGAGTGAGATCCTGCCCGTATAACTCTTCACAATGCTCACCTCTTATCTAAAAACAACAGCAAACTGGCGTTATGAACAGTGGAAACATGATTAAACATTACCAGTACAGTAGAATCATCTTATTGAGACCACACAGAGGGCTGGCCTCAAGTGGTTTCAATAGAGAGGTGGGCTCTGTATAGAGGTTCCTATGATGGTTTCCTTATGGTTTCCGACCGCGACACAAGGTCTTATTATAGAGGAGATCCCAATTGATATGTGGTTCTAAATGGAGGTGCTACTGTACTGCCTATAAGCACTTATCATTGTTGCTGATAACCCTATCACTTCATACTGAACAGGCATATTTATGACAAGAAACAATACCCCAGTTCCCACATACCTTCTCACACATAAATCTCTAGTCCAATTCTGGCTCCTAACAGTCTCTTATTCCTCTACACGTTTCTAATCCATTCTGCTCAAATTCACACGATAAAACTTCTAAAAATGGAGCGTGGAAAATAGAATCTGCAGGTGCTTCGCTTTCGAATCTTTTGATACTCGATGCGCGCGCACATGTGACACAGATTTAGGTCATCTGGTAATTATCACTGGCAAAAAAGTATCTGTTGGGAGCAAAGTCCTAAATACTGGTGCTGTAATACAGTGCAACCACTCTTGTGTCTTTGGGGGAAGTGAAAAGTGTCCATATGAGACAGGTGTCTTTAAATAGGAGTTGCCCTCATGGGTTGGTGGCTCTGTAATCATTTTATATGGAAATTTGATAGAAAAAAATCCCATGACAATAACGACAAAGCTATAAAAACAAAAGTTACAGGCAAAATTACTTAGTGGGAAAAGTCGTCTGCTGCTTACAAGAGAGATGGCATCATCGCCTCAAGGTAATCCTTGCTGAGTAATCACGGATTAGGAGATAATCCACTGATGAGCACCAATGGCATTATCGAACTGTGGGCAATTAGCAAGGTGTGCACCAAATAAGTCGTGTGGTAGTTGTTGGGATGTGGTTTATATGGACGTCAGGAGCAGAAAACATATATTCTATGTTAAACTTTATGTAATTCAGGCCACGAAGAATAAATTGATGCGTATAGGTGTGTGGTGAAAATAATAGAATTAGTTCCATTGATATATTGCAATTAAGGAACCCCGAATTAATAAGTACATATCACAGCTTCACCATAAACAGCATCGCTGTAGCAAAATTGCCATGTGCACAATTTTAAAGTATAGAACAACATGCATGTTGGTTGGTCATGTGGTATGAGCTATGAACGTTCAGGAAAGGGACTCTTGCATGGAACTGGAGAGCTGTACTTAATTAAGCTTGGTTATGTGCTTTAGTCATTGATGTGTGGTGCTGATGAAAAACATATGTAAACGTCTAAAAAGTATGAGCTGCTCATTATAAAAGGTCAAAAGACTGCCATCAGATGATAAATACATTGTCAGATTAAATGTACCATTTATGTATTAATTGACATGAACAATGTAGTTGTAGCTTTCCACAGCGCACCCTCTCGTGGGGCCATTTAGCAAAATCTTCCGATGGGTGACTTTACATAGAGCACAAGAATTTTACTGAAACATACAGCAGAAGCTCTTTATCGGTACCCTCCATAGAACCGCCCTCAACTCTTAACAAAGGTTCACATTCCGAGGTCACGATGACCACGGTATATAGACAAAACCGGGTGAGTTTGTAATATGAATTACTTTTATCAGGTGAGTTCATGGGGCGTATCACGGCGAGCCCGAAGGCTGCGCCGCAAGAACGAATCCTGATAAAATAATTAATGTTACACAACGAACCTGGTTTTGTATTTATCCTTCTTTTTCTAAATAATTACAACACTGTTTTAAAAATGTGAAAAAGTAGTCCGGCTGAGTACAAGCATGATAACCATAGTATCTCCCCTCTTCGAAGAGGCGTGATAACCCTCTAAGGGTTATCGGGTACTTCTGGATAATGATAACCAATGAATTTACATGAAAAAGAATGATAAGAAGAGTTAGATGGTCTTATTATAAGGAAGGTGTCTTAAACTGTCTGTATAGACATTTCTTTATTGGTGGTTTTTATTGTATTAACGAAAAGTAGCAAATGGCAAAACTAGCTTCACAAAGGCGTTATAACGAAGAGGGTGTGGCGGCGACAGGCGACACTGGATCAATCCCACTAGGTTCATTGATGTGGACAAGATTATGGATCTTCTGGATTGGTGAACACTCAACGGGATTCTGCTATCCGCGCTTTATAGGAACAGAAGGGCAGGGATTCCTGTTGAATACGTGTCCCTCTTGTAATAAAAACACAGCAGCAATGAATTAGCTCAGTATATTGATTAGGCAATAGTGAAAACAAAACAACACACGCGCGCACGCACGCACGCACGCACAAGAACAAAAACAAACAAATCCTCAACTCGTACGGGTATAGCTGGCCAGGTCATCGTTCTCGTATTCTATTTACTATCAGATGGAGGATTTTATTATTCCAAATTGAGGGTTGCATAAAAAAAACTGATTGTAAACAGTAAGCAGATGAGAATTTTTTAAAGAAGACCCTAGAACTTTGATGCGCTATAATACATAATGGACCGACAACCCTCTGAATGATTTCGTGCTCCATTTATATATTTTTTTAATTGGAGTATAACAGGCAACAAAAAATAAAGTTAATGCAATGCCATACTCAGACATATATATGCAATGGACACCTAGACGATAGGACAACTTTATTGTAAAGAATGGTCTGATGCAAAACGCTTACATCGACTGTGAATTTCTGCTTTAAAAATGATGTTTTGCATGTGCTCAGTTTGCACACCATTAGCACGAATTGACTGCTGACAATTGATGTAAAATAAATACATAAAATGCACGTCCGTTAGAAGAGTCAACAATACAATAATAGTGGCACACACGTATTGTACACGTAATAGCTAAGGCATAAGCTCAGTCAAATTTTACTATTTCCATTGAAATAAAGATGCTTAATCTGCTAACAATTATCCCACATTTACACCTCCCTGCCCCCTTGCCCTGATTGGGCAATAAACAAACAATAGAAAATACTTGTCCCATTTTCATGAAACTCATTGATGCCAGAAGAGGTTCTAAAGTGTACTGCCAAAATTTACTTCAAATGCATTTCAAATTTTATGTTTAAAGGCGGGGGGGATAATCGATAGAGGAAGTCTCTTTTTCTTTGAAATAAGTGTGTTTTCTCTAACTTTTTTATATATGTACCTAAACTTTGTGTTTTTCAGTTCATAAAAATATCAAATTTAAAACAAATTTAATTTTCTTAAAGACTAGTTCAGAAGGTATTCTCCGTTTGATTGTGCATAAGTACATTTGAACATATGGCTTATAATTCATTCGAAATCAAAAGGGGGCAAACTGGAAAATGAGCTTTCCCCTTCAAAATGAAAACTGTTGTTGTTTCCCTATAGATCTGATTAACTCTGTCTTGAGGCGTGATCGTTTGTTTATATTCTAGATTTTAGTCATGCTTGTTTGATGGATGTAAAATTCGTAAGCAAATATATCGTTAGGGTTGATAAATTTAAAGCGTGTCATTTCCGGTATCTTCACACACACACACGCAGCGAACACTACACACGTCTTCTGACCAAAGACCCATTCTGTCTAAGACATTTATACGAACGTCGAACAGTGTCCATGTGTTTTCTTCTGTTGATTACATGTAAATATTATATAAACCGGTTGTCACCATAGTATGTAAATTGAACTAATTTGTAATTCAGCATATTGATATGCAATGACTCAAACGGATAGATCAAGTGCCAACAAAGTTCCCTGGAATCATCAACCACTTATCTTAAGCGGCGGCGCTTCAACCCAAGGCTCACACCTGGCCTGACACGGCCCGCGTGACCCAGTGGACCGTGTACGTTTCTCTATCTGACTATTCTTCTTTGTGTTTCCCTAAATCCACACGTGCCCCACTACCTGGATCAAAGGCGGTCCGTAGGTGGTGGGGTGTATACCCAGGTTTCACGAGCTGGAGGACTTCGCTGTTGGTGCTGACAAGCTTAAACTGGGCGTATATGAACACGGCCGCGGGACCAAGTCCACGACGGTGAGGGTAAAGGAGGACCACAGGCCAATCTCGGTAAGAACCGTTCAAGATAGTATTCCCATCGGGAAGGTTCACTCAATGTTGCCAATGGGTTGCCAGCCTGCTGCTTCTACCAGCGTCTATAGTAAACTGCCACTATTCGGCTTATCAGTACAAAGAGGTACTGGTTCCCCTAATCATACATTAACCATAGTAAAGTAAGCACAAACTATGAAGGTGTGTGTAACTGGGGATCTTATACCCAATCCAGTGCAACTTTATTAGCAAAAATTATACTCTGGGGTCATGCTGCAATAAACCCGCGCACTGGAGGTCCTAGCCAAACAAGTTTTGTCACTTTAGCGGTAAACGGCTTCCACTAGTATTTTGGGTTGTACTCAATGTTCCATTAATTATTGATGTTGTAAAACATAAAGAAAAATGAATTTACATAAATTCTTCTCTCGCAGCTATTCTCTTGCAAAGCAACAAATTAATTAAATGGGGGCATTAGGGCCCCACAAGTTATGTAAGAATTTCTCATAACAATATATCGCAAGTCGCTGCTTGGATCAAAAGGGCCCCACTTCAAATCACAGCTGGGAGCCTCACTACTAAAATGAAAATGACATTTTTCGGATGAGTGTGTGTGTGTGTGTGTGTGTGTGTGTGTGTACTGCGTGCGTGCGTCTGTGTGTGCGTGTGTGTGTGTGTGTGTGTGTGTGTGTGTGTGTGTGTGTGTGTGTGTGTGTGTGTGTGTGTGTGTTTGCGCCTCGCTCCTCTTCCCAGACTATTATCAGACAGTTCTGGGGCATGATACCGAACGATGTGTGATAAATTCTGTATTGAGTCATACGTATTATAAGCAAACGGCAGAGCCAGTCGTGAATACCCACTATACGTACTAGGTTTGACCGGTACTTGTTTTCTAGGTCACGGCCTGCACCATGGCAAGCGCCGTGGTCTTACTACTTGGCACCATCGTTACCCCGTGTCTGGCAGACAGACTATGTTCTTGGGACAACTTCACATCCGAGGCCACGAATATCCAAATGAGCCAGTGTAGGCTGGACATCGTCCACCGGCTCCCGACAGGTTCACCGCCGTCACCACGCTAAATCTCAACAACAATCACATCACTCAATTTCCTGTACGTATTACAGCTTTCGTGGTACACGTGTCCTATTGTTTTACTATTTGGTGTGTAGGAAAAATATATGTTCGGTCTTTACTAAACTTACACATATATTCCGACAGATTTCTACACATATGCTGATAAGATCCTCTCAAGTATTTTTTGAATCTCTATCTTGTTTTTCAGAATCTCACTGCTCTTGGCGCAACACTTCGTAAACTTAGCATAGCCTATTCCCGATTTACCAGTATTCCTGATGAATTGATCGAGCCATTGGTAAACCTGCAATACGTCCACATGGGTAGAAACAGATTGACAGCCTTTTCCCAACTTCTTCTCATCTGGACATTCGTTGAGCTATCTTCAAATTGGCAATTCAGCGCTGACAGAGATCCCAGATAACATAACGAGGTCTTTTATAGCACTAAAAACATTCTTTTGTTCAAAAGGTTCGATTGTGACATTTCCCGACTTCAAGTTCTCTGGCCAATCACTGGGGTAAATATGCTAAGGATCTGAGGATTAGACGATGGATAACATTGTATAACATTGATGTTTGAAGATTTTACATTAGTTCAGAAGTATTTAATTATAGTATTTTCATCTCTAGATTCTACTGCCGTTACCTATACTAGACGTCAATCTCCGACATAGGACATAGATTTATTTTATGTTTGCAGAATTCTTCACCTCGGACAGAATAGCATACGGCAAGTACCCGTAGCAAACTCACTAAACTTGACTGTCCTAGAAGTGTTCGACATGAATGACAACCTGTTGACAGAAACTCCAGACCTCTGCAGTTCTGGAGCCACTCTCAGGTAAGTCCAGTTGGGTACCAGCTCAAATGCA
>CM032663.1:10227928-10257309 GCA_019095985.1 Streblospio benedicti
TTGTAACAGATTTTTTTATACAATGTTGTACCTTTAACCTTGATATAGAAATGTTGCAATATTTAATTATACTGGTACAAGTAACAAAGTAACATGGCAATTTAGTAACATTGTTTACATGCAAAAACACGACGACCTCTATTATTTTTAGGACTAAACTCTTACGTCGAGCGTAAACACGGGCTGCTTATGTAATTGGTAGATAAAATAAACTTGGTTAGTTAGCTTAATTGGCACCTTGTCAGGTATATTATTTCAAAATGAAAAACGAAAATAAGAAATGGATTTGATGATGTTAACTAATTTGAGAGAGAGTCCCTCTTCTGGAGACTCCAAAAAATAAATTAATCAATGACAAAGTGATAAAAATCAAATGTTTGGCAGAAAAAAGGTCTGTTTATAAAAATGGTCCAATTACAGACGTGCAAAGGAAAAGATGAAACGATAAGTCAGGAAATATATGCACTTTTTATATAGGTATAAACAATATGCATTGAAATAAGAATTTTGTAATAAGAATGCACGTAATTACTAATTTTGTTCATATATATATAGTGGGGGTGGTCGGTGTGTTTGATTTTTGTATAGAATTTATTATTTCTTACCTTCAGCGCCACCTCAGCTGTTGTCACTGTGCCCGTACGTGGGTGTGTGTCTGTGCTATGAAGGGAGGGGGACGCTCTAGTGCCAACAAACGTTAGACGTGCATCCACATAATATAGTACTGTGTATTTCCGCTTCAGTAAACAAACAAGCCACGTGCAGTTTTGCAATGACTGTTTTGAATCTAGATTAGATTTAAATTTAGACATATACTAATTTAGCCCAAACAATATCACCCGATTGAAATGAGGAGCTCTCGAATGATCGCCAAATTATTGAGGTCAACTGACTGGGTAACTGTTATATTGAGTGTCTTGACTTTTCTGGTGTTTGTTTCCTTGTTTGTCGACGATGAAACGACGCCGTTGACACTGCCAGTGACAGAGTCACCGGTTGACACGAGGTCCAGGAGGACAGCGATGGAAGAGGAGAAGGGTTGGCCGACGTGGGCGGTGGAGCAGAAAGGGTCTCGGGAAGACATACCACAGCCGACACGTGTATATAAACCTCCGCCATCTAAACCAGCACTGAGCTTGCCCATGGATGACGTTGTGAAGCATATTGAAAGTTTGAGAAAAATCAGAAACATGTCTGGTGAAGACAAGGGGGAAAAATTGTTCGCCGATCAGTATTTGACCTCACTATTGGAGGATGATTTCCGCCCTATTCCAATGTCTAAAACGCACAATAATAGACTTGTTCTCAATCCAGCTATTGCCAAGATACCAAATGTTGCCCACCTGATTTATTTTAATGATCAGCACCGACACGATTGGTCGGGTTATTTTACATTTGTCAGATACGTGACTTTTAAAAGTGTGGAGAAGTATATGAAGGTAAGCAAAAGCAACTCCAGAAATATATCCATGATTTTATATATCCTTTTTGTTTAACATGCCACCATTCTAAATATAATGATCTGACTTAGAATTCTTCATTCCGTTTTCTAGCCGGGATTGATCCTATTCTGGGGAGACCACGTCCCGTGGGGTAGTGAATGGTGGAAACGCACACTTCACGAAGTACCCAATATCTACTATGTCTACGCCCCACCAGTGTTCAGGCTGAAAGATCAAATAGTGGAGTTCATTCAGCACAAATCTGACTGGCTTCGTCTGGACTTTTTAAACAGTAAGTCTTTTGTCGAGGCTGTGTTTTTATAAATTCAAAATTAGGGCTTGAAACTTGATTGTCATTCATTGATTTGTTATCCCCTCGGGTAGACTGAAGCTAGTCATAAACTGATTAGAGTAAGATCGTGCTTATATTACAGTCTTCCGCTGCAAACCAAACTTACCCACATACAATAGAACCACTTTATTATTCAGACCACCCCTTGGACTGGCCTTAAGTGGTCTTAATAGGGAGTTGGTCTCAGTATGGAGGTTCACAATAGTCTAGTCTCAATATGACGGCTTGGGACAGCAAGAAATGGTCTTATTATAGAGGTTGTCTCTTTATAGAGGTGGTCTTAATTGGAGGATCTACTGTACACACAGGGACATGAACTGCAACCACCTCCTCAGACAATTTCACTTAATAATTTTATTTTTCTATATACTTGACATGTTGCACCTAATAACTTCCAATTTTACAATCATAAACACACGTTTGATAGAAAAATATAAATAAATTAATACAGAGAAAAACGAGTTGATTGACATTGGAAGGTTCCGTACTAAAAATATGACTGTAGCCTTTATCACTTGTGCGCCGCAAGGTGACATTTGTGTGTACGCAATGTTTATTAAGGCTGATAGAATAATAATATTGACATGGCCAATGTTTGGGTACAAAACATCTTCCCAGAGTTAAAAAACTTTAATTACGAAGAAACGGAATGATACCATAAGCTGAAAATGCATATATTTAACTGACTTAGCAAGTACCATTTACATGACATATATTCATTATATACCTTGGAAGTCACCTGTGCATGTTTCTTTAACTCACCCGTCCACGTTGTTTGATGCAGGGTATGGAGGGATCTACCTGGACAACGATGTGATCGTCCTGCGCTCGTTCTCTGACCTCATGAACTTCACCATGGTGATGGGGCAGGACACGGCCAACTGGAGAGGAACGGGCCCGACTATGGGATCAGGGGTCATAGTGAGTACTCATTGACATATTCAAGTGCTCTTTCCCCACCCAAATACTTTATTTACATAGCGTTTATGGCATGAGCTTCCTGAAGTACCGGGTACCCACCCCCATTTCTGAACGCCTGGATCTCATAATTCAACCCTCTATGGCTATGCACAACTATCATGTTGACTATATGGGTCCTTATATTACATAAAAATATCAAGTTTTATGGGAATTTGTAGTCCAGCTGTCTCGCCTGACACTCTGTGTTAATGTTTCTAGGAAGTCAGGGCTTACAACAGGTATAACCACGCTATAAGATATGGGCTCATTGAACACATGACCCTCCATAGACATCCCCACTAAAATCTAGAAAACTAGCCAATCAGAGTAAAGCTGTCACACTAATTTGGAGAGACTTTTGACCTGTCAATTTTCTTTGACTCCTCATTATTTGCACAATATATTTAGAAAAATTTCTTACCTTTATATTCACAAATTAGAGATATCTCGTCGACTTTATTACTTACGGGCCTGGTGATTTTATGATGCTAATTCATAATACAATATTTTTTTGAATGGCCATCACAATCGAATACAGGTGTGTCAAGACAAGAGTATAACAACACCTAACGATGTAAATTATGTGGAAAATAAACACAGCATTAATATAATTTCAGTGCCATTTGTAAGAACATTTTTTGAGCATCGGCAATCCATTTTACGAGACTAATTTACATCGCCAAATACTGACATTTCTATGAAAATTGACGCGGCATATCGTATATCGTTTTGAAGGAATAGTCTGGGAGAATTTTGTGATATTTACCTTAACCTTGTTTTGTGGTGTGCCAAGCATTTTATTGCACTTCTTGTACTAATCATACCTGCTGATTTCAAATCCAGTTGATGACACGCTGTACCTGTTGAGCGTTTTGAGATATTACGCAAATAAGTGGCGGCCATCTTGGATTTAGACCTACTCTTCTCGTTGGTGACAAGGAGATACAATTTTTAATGACATCATTAAGATTTGTGGAACACAATTTGTGTCCAAAGTGTTGCAAAACATTATGGATTTGAACTTGTAACATCCAGTCTTCATCATCATCTAGCGAATGGTGGAGAGGGAAATACTGTAAACATTGCAAAAGCTATTCTTCGTCAAAATGATCCTGACCTTGCCCTGTTGAATTACAGGAACACACAACCCTCAGCAACAGGAGTCTCAGGTATTTCAGGCTCTAATGGGCAGGCGTCTGAAAACGAGATTACCAGTTATCAAAAGTAAATTGTTACGTGAAAGTGGAAGTCATGAAGCCATTCGATTACGAGATAACCATGTAAAGTCACAGTATAAAATGACATCAGCTAAAGTTTAAACCATTTTTTCACTGGATATTATTGGGAAAAGTTACTAAAGCTTTCAACCACTACTGTGGTCTTGTTCACTATGACACCAATATGAATGTTCACTATTGACATACACTATGGCCTAGTTTACTATGACACCAACAGATGGCGTCTCTCATCAGGATCTCATGTCTGATCTTCTTTGGCTTTATTAAGTTTTCCCAATAATATCCAGTGAAATAATGGTTTAAACTTAAGCTGATGCTATACAACCTGGATAGATGAATCTACATAACTCTAGTATAAAATGAATTATGACCGCCAAACTAGCTATAGGCCAGCCTGTTCTTAGTCCCATTGAAGGAGAAAGTAAGTGGGCAAATCCTGGTAGCATTGTTGCAGCTGATGAGCTAAACAGGACACACTTAGTCAAAACACAATAGGGCATTGTAAGGAGAAATAAGAGACACTTACAATCTGTACCTAGCATGCCATCAGAACAACCAGAGATTGACATTGATGTGCACGACAATATAGAAGCAGCTAGATACTCAGAGCCTACTCAGCAACTTAGTAATGCTGTACCAGTACTCCACAGCTGCCACCAAGAACGAGTACTCGTACTAGGAGACCAGCTGTGTGCTATAGTGATTGACTTAAGTGTATTTGATTGTGCCTATAAATTAATGGTTAGAGACAAACTGACCAGAAACTGGTGACAATAGTTTACTAGACTATATATTATTCCATTTATTATATTATAAATTGTCCTCCTACCATCATTTAATGTAAACACACGCTCGGACACACTGATCCTGACAAAATTGAATTTTTCAGCTGTGTGAGAAAGGCGCCAAATTCATTGGCGAGTGGCTGAGAGTGTTCAAAAGAATATATAGTGCAGACTCCTACAACCTGATGTCCAACCGTATTCCATACATCATTATTAAGCACCTGTCACCATACGGTACAACTGATGGCAAGCAGTTTTTTCAAATCAAAGTACTTCCAGGGAATTTCACAGATCCCTATCCCAAGTCTGAAGGAAAGTACATCTTGTACTGTGGACATTATGACCTGCAGTACAATTATGCCGTTCACATGTACCAGGAAAAAGAACATGTTGTTCCCAGGGATTTCAAGGAGTTAGAAGGCTACGATTGCACACTGGGCGACGCTATGAGGATAGCCCTCTATGGGGATCCAAAGTTATTGGACACTACAAATGTCACAACTGGATGCAAACCATGAAAATAACGAATGGGTGATGCTACATGAATATTGTCCAATAGATGTTATTTGTGAAATACAAAAACAAAATTCAAATTTCCAAAGGAAAGGCTTGGTTCTTTATTTTCTCTGTTTCATAGAATGGTTATTTAAATTTGTTGTGTACGCTAAGAATTATTTGCACAGTGTTCATCAGTTAATCTTCAAATTTATTCTTACAGTGGAAGTGTATTGATCAATCAGCTGTAAGGGAACGATCATAAATAACGATAAAGTCAAACGATAAAAAACTCGAAGAAAAAGTTAACTGACCCCCCCATCAACATTTTAAAAGTTGGGTGACCCCCTAGCTGCCACTAAAGGAAAAGTCCTCTACATAGTCATTGAATTTCTGTACAATTGCTAAAAGAAAAGATTTGAAAAATTATACTGTAGCGTGATAAAAAAGTTCAGCGACCCCCCAAAAAAGGAACCAGAAAAGTTGGACGACCCCCCCCCCCCTTTTTGGACGACTCTCCCGGTATCATTATTTATGAAACAAACCGTTCCGGATAAAACTAACATTGTGACTTATAAAAAGTAATCAAACCGTCATGGTGGCAGTGTGTCCATATGGCAATGGGGTGTCCATATGGGGTGGGGGTATGGCTGGTGGTGAGGCAGGGGGGAGCATTTAATCTGTTCCAGATCTCATCAATTTCAACCCAAGCAGCAGCAGAAAGGGGGTGATTGAGATGCACATTTAATGGTCTGCAGGGGTTTGGAGTAGCTGGAGGGAGGGATATTAGAGGGATCAAGCATTGCCACATACATGTAGTGTGTGTATGGCTGTCTCATATGACTGTGGTAGGAAGGTGATGGAGGTGTATGTAATCTTTCTCACACCTGTATAGTGACGGGAGCTGGTGTGAGGGATGTGGGACATGGGAAATAATGGGAAGGGATGAGCATTTGATATATTCCAGATCTAATCTGTTTCAACCAGAGCAGCAGCAGGAAAGGGGGTGCATTAATTATGGACTTGCTTAGATGGGGATGGGGTAGAGAGGGTTGGGGAGAGAAGAGGGGGTGGTGGAAGGAAGGGTAGGTATGAGTAGGACATTTAATCTGCTCCACACGTGTTAACCATGGATAGCAGTAGCTGGGGGAGGGATATTAGAGAGATCAATCATTGCCATATTTAGTACATTTAGTGTGTAAATGGCAGTAACATATGACGATGGGAGGACGGTGATGGAGGTGTATTTAATCTGTCAAGGACCTGTATACTGACGAGAACTGTTTCGAGGGATGTGGGACAGGAGGAAGGATGCGGAAGGAGGAGCATTTAATGTGTTCCGGATCTCATCCGTTGCAACCCGAACAACGCCGGGTAAACAGCTAGTATAATCATATGGCAATAGTTGTTACCTATAAGGCTTTCCATAAATATAAAGAAAATGGTACACAAAGCATACTAAAAGTTTAATATAGTAAAACCATAGGAATGTTTATACACAGTAAATACACATGTTTATACACACCTGCAGCTACACAGGCTGGGATGAAACCGTTACGGGCAGTTATATAATATTATGCAATATATCAATATGAACCAACTTACATGGCATCATAGAAAATGTTCTATTATTTTCGCTTACATCCTTCAATTGATGTTAGGTGAAAAAACTATCGTACTTATAATGGCAACGAAGCTATTACACAGTTCTAACACAGCAATCTAGTTTGGACAGTCTTTTTACTCTCATCTATTGAGTGTTCGCATCCGCAAGTTGTACTTCCCTATCTTAATAAACAACATCAATTTGTACATGCACACGCGTACATACACACACATACACACACGCGCGCGCGCACACGCACACACGCACGCACACTGACAACAGATCGAAAAATAGTTGACTGAACGCAGGTGCTGTATTAATGCTACTGTGTATCTTTAATGAGGGCTCTGAAGGTAAGATATAATAAATTATGTGCAAAAAGCAAGCCCACCCCCACCCTTCACGATATCCATAAACAAAATTAGGAATTACGTGTATTCTTATTACAAAATTCTTATTTCAATGTATATTGTTTAGACCTATATAAAGTGCATATATTTCCCCCTTACATAACAATACTTTATCGTTTAATCTTTTCCTTTGCGGTGTTTCTGGTGCATATCCAACAAAAAGGAAGTAAGGGACGATTCAGTATTTATGACAGGGTGGGGTAGGAGAATTTTCAAAAAATGCTGTGAAATAATTAATAGCCCCCCCACCTCCCCCCTCGAATCTCTGTGAAAAAATTGGTGACCCCCACAATTTCATGTGATAAAAACTGATGACGCCCCCTCAACAGTTAACACAATCATTGTCAGTCAAATCAAATTCTATTTGATCAATATCAACATATAAAAATAAGTAAATTTTAGTCCAAAATCTCTCAAAAATTGGTGTAACCTCCCCCAAAAAAAAAAAAAAAAAAAGTGTGTGAAAGAATTGATAGCGCCCCCTCCAAACATTGTGACAAAAGTTCATGGCCCGCCCTAAAATCCTCCTACCCCACCCTGTCATAAATACTGAATGGTCCCTAATTGAAGCTGACTGTCTACGATCAGTGAGAGCCCGGTCCCACAAACCCACAATCATGGCCGAATCAATTATTCAAAGTATTTTCATGTGTTGTGTTTTTGGTGTTGTTTTGAAATAAAAAAAATCTCAATTGTTTTCATTGTTTTCCAGTTTTTTCCTCTTCTTTGTCTGAATCTTCTCACCTGGACTCGCAACTCACACAGAACATCCGCCAGCGTATGTCATAGAACCAAGATATTAATGCAATACCATATGATGTGCCTTACCTCCATCGCTCTGCCCATTTCGCATGAAGCAAAACAAATTTAAGCTCCCATTACGTCATTATCATTGGAGAAAACAAATGTTTGTGTAAATGTACTGGACACCAATAGGTTTATTTGGTAGGGAATAAATTCAGACATTTTCTTAAGAGTGCCAGACGCCGGTCAGTAGGACCGGATGTTTACTTGTTAGCCAGTAGATTTACGTGGATGCTGACCTAAGGGACCATTCAGTATTTATGACATGGTGGGGTAGGAGGATTCTAGGGCGGGTCATGAACTTTTGTCACAGTGTTTGGAGGGTGGGCTATCAATTTTGTCACACACTTTTGAGGGGGAGGGGGCTATCAATTTTTTCACAGAAACGTTACCCCTATTTCATAGATTCTGTACTAAAGTTTACTGTTTTTGTATTATGGATATCCATCAGATAGGATAAGGGTTAACTGACAATGATTGCGTTAACTGTTAGGGGGTCATCAATTTTTATCACATGAAATTGAGGAAGGCTACCAATTTTTTCACAGAGATTTGAGGGATGCTATTAATGTTTTCACAGCATTTTTGGAAAATCCTCCTACCCCACCCTGTCATAAATACTGAATGGTTCCTAAAGCGGTCTCCATGGAGAGATGACCTCTTTATAGAAAATCACGGTGCTCTGTTTTATTAAGGCTTGGGACCAGGAGAAACTGCCTGTTTGTATACGTGAATCTCATTATTATTGAAGGTGTTCCCTTCATGTGTCTGTGTCCGACTGTGCCAATTCTGTGGAGGATACGTAAAAATGAAAGGATTTAAGACTTCAGTTAGACGAGCTACATTAGCCGCCTGGATGACTGTCGTGATGTGGGACCAAGGGTTTGCCTTCATCTTCAAATTGTCGCTATTTGTGTCATTCTTCTGAATTTCAGGCACGAATCTGTCAGGCGTTTTTACCTCCAGTGCTATTTTTTAGTTTTACTCTTCAGCTTTTTTACCATTGAAATATGGTTTAATAAGAGCTAATAATAAGAGTTAACTCTAGCACCGCCTTAAGGTGGCGAGAAACGTTTTTAGGCTTTTACTAAACTTTGATTTTCTCTCTTATTATTACTTCAATTTTTACTAATGAACTCTTGTTGTGTGTGTAATAATGTTATCTAATGGTAAAACATGGTGTGAAATATACAGCTCAATTAAAACTTTGTTATCAAGCAATTGGTGAAACTTCTACAACTCAGCCTGTGTACCATATAACTGAGAGTGAAACATCAGGTGGAATTGTTACCCCTCTACAGGTCACAAGGTTTGCTATAGGGTGCTCAAATTTGGTTTGTCAATAGAAAGTAGAGTCTCTCTCACATGGACCCAAACAGTTCTTATATAGGTTAATTCCAGGTCGAAGATTGGAGTACATTATGGTATTGATTTTAATATTTTTACATTATATTTACAAGCATTGGTACATTATATAAGTAACACTACATTGTCACCTGTGGTGATACGTTTCCTGAATAATAAGTCCGAAATATATATAGGATAGAATTTCCCACATTAAAAGGGATTTAGACACCAAAGGGTTAGCCTTATCAACCCAAATCTCAACAGAAGAAATCTACACCGGCGCACATTACATATACTGGCATGGTTCCAAAATCTTCAGATTCAACTTAAATGTTGAAGAAGAAAGGTGGAAAATATCAGCTACAGGTAAATATGCGGATAACGAATGTGTCGTATTTAAAAAACATGACTGCAGTGTTTGCATGTTGAAAAGGAAATAGATGTATTACACAAGTAAGGTGGGAAAACATTTTATTCCAGTTAAAAATTAAAGCAATGGCTTCATTCTTCAACATTTTATAACAAAATGATTTCAGAAATGTGTGTCATCATCCTGTTAGCGCTGGTCGGATCCGGTTTGAGCCAGTCCACGGTGGAGCAGTTTGGCGTCTGTACCAACAACAACAGACTGGTAGACGCCGTCAGTGAAAACCTGGTAGCTTTCCAGCAACAGATCTCCAGTGACCTCTCTAAATTTGAAAGTAAGCTTGAAGATGTGAAAGTAGATGATGACATCACTCAAAATGTTGAGGATAAATTCGCCCAGCTGATAGAAAAGATAGATAATATAAACCTGCCAGCAAACGACGTTAGCCAGCTTTCTCAAAAGATTGACAATATCCAAAAGAGCATTGATAATATAGAAATGCCGGTGAGGTACATAGAGAGATGCAGCAACAGTAGTGGTTCTTCAACTTACAACAAGACTTGTGACCGCGGCTGGATGCAAGTTGGCAACCGCTGTTTCTTCATTCCAGGACATCTGTTTATTCAGGTTAGATTGTGCTATGTATTAACAGATGTTTGGTTCTTTCAATATTATGTAGACGTCTTAGAAAGCATCCTTCAGCAAATATTGTTAATTTTCATGCCCAACATCAGCATAAGTATTCATCATGTTTGCACGACTATTAGGATATGTTTAAAAGTCATCTACACAAACGTAATTCTATCAATTCAGTACAGTGTACATATCATCGTCCATAGGAAGCCCATATGCATATTGAATTACAGAACACTATTGTGTGTTTCCATGTGATCTCAATTCCTGTTGCTAATCTATTTTCAGACAAACCCTGTAAATGCTTCAAATTGGTGTGAGCAACAGTATGGGGCACGGTTAGCAGTTACAGATAGTAAGGAAATACTGAGCAAACTTAATGAAACTTTTAACACCTATGATAATTGCTTTTGGGTCTCTGCATATAGAGTTCGGAGTAGCTGGCTTTGGGAAGAGTGTACAGTTGGTGCTTCTGAGCAAGCCATCTGTAAAAGGGAACTGGTGAGCAGTGAACTCTGGAGAGAAGGCTACCCAAGATATCAAGAGGGTTCACGACGAACATGTGCATGAGTACCGGTATACCAATGAAAATTCTGTTTACGCCTGTTACCGCAGAGGCAGCCTGATGAATAGAGACTTTAAGTATCATAGCCCACTCTGTGAATATCTTCTATGAATCTCATTAACACATTGGCTTATACTACATTTACATTGACATATGTTGGATGCTTAGTGACAACACTAGAATCATTAGCGTAATGCATGCACAAGATTTATAGATAACAACAACTAATTTTGTTGAAACAATTGGAGTTTGTAATTCAAAAGTGGAAATGTTTTGTAATATTGATGGATTCAACACCCCCTAATCACCGTAAAACACTTTATGTCACTGTCCAATTACTGTGAGGGGGCTCCTCTTATAACATTAAATGAAAGCGGCCATCTTAGACGCCATCTTGGATTTTACATTGGTCTGCTGTTCATATTTAGGAAAAGTTAGATATTTTGTACAAGAAAGTATAAGGCTTCAAGTGGTACATGACTCATTATTATTGCAATTAGTACTGGATCATTTCACCAATGGACTGGACTATAAAAAACCAAAGACTCAGTCATAAGCTAGTACATTGTAATTTCAGTTATAACCCAGGTCAGTTAGTGGTTCAAAAAATGTACTTGTCAGAATAGAATAGCTGTTACTTATAACTTTTTGACATATATGCTGCAGCCCATTGGTGTCATCAAGGGGCATTTATTAATGCTATTTGAATTGCTTTTGTCTGACTCGTATGTACTAAATGTATTTTTCATTGTATATAAATATAATGCTTGTATTGGTAACATCAACTAAAAGTAGAAGTATATTTGATTATTTTAATATGTTACAAAATTGTACCCCTTTTATAAACAGACATTCTCTAATATTGGTTTGTTTGGGTGTTTTTATTATCTTTATTTGATGCATTTCTTTTGTTTGGGTTTCATTTCTGTAAATGCTTCCACTTATTTGATTCCATGACTGTCATGACGGGCAAAGTGCTGGGTGCATTATGATGACTAAACGAAAAAAAACTACCAGTAGACTAGTTTTGAATGGGCAATACCGCTGTATATTTGTTATTCATTTATTTTTATACAATGAGACAAAAGAAACGAAAAGGCCGAAAAGAAATAATTGCAAAATTATTTAAAGGTATAAGTAAAAACCTGAACCTGATATGTATTAAAATTCAGACTTCAGACAATATAATATCAATATATCTTATATTAAAAATGTGGTATCTAACATTTCTATCCTTAATTAAATAGTACATAAGATTTTTCTTAAAAATTTGTAATTATTACTGTTTTGTGAACAGGTTTCTTCATTAAGTTTGCAAAGTTATTTTGTTTACCAAACAAGAAACTTTTTTCCATATAATAGTATTCTTTCACATTTGTATTGCCACTGAGTATCACCAATATCTTGTTCTCGTCAATGGGATGGAATAATCTCTAATCTCCCAATGTTGTCTGCCCCACCCTTCAGCCTTATAGCGCCTTTGTTGGAGCTGATTTTCATCAGTTTTCGCTAATACAGGAAAACCGCCAACTAAAACCACCCCTGTAAAGAAATCACCTCCAAAATACAACCATTTTGAAGTCAAAGGGTTTCATGAAGAGACCATTGTGAACTTCTGTAAAGAGACCATCTCTCTATCGTGACTAGTTGAAGCCGTTAATCTTGATATAGATGTACTTCTGCTCCGGGGGGGGGGGTCTGTCTTGTTTTTATATAACTTTGTTATAGGTTATGATTGGTTGGATTTTTAGGTCAAGACCCTATGACCTCAAAATCCAACCAATCACAAGCCCCACTGCCGAATGTTAAGCGATTGTCAAGCGTCAAACTTACGATCTTACATGATTGCCAAGTAACAAAAACGGAGTATTGAATTTGCATTTGCCAGTCTAACCCAAAGATATTTTTCCACGTGAAAGCCACAACCGGGCTGCCCACGGGTTGATAAGAACATGGATATGCAAAGGCATTGTGAGTGATCAAGCCGTTAAAACCGACGATGATATAATGATTACCACGTGAAATATGTATGACATGCGTGTGAAATGTAAACACAACTACATCTGTGCTTATCTAAAAGTTTATTTATTACCATTGGCACTTAATGAAAAGTGCAATGTTAAGGAGAAAAAATCATTATGATAAATTACGAATCACACTCGTGTTATGCTTATTATTTTATCAATTTTATGTATCATTTCACATACTAAAAGGATATAGATAAGCTTTTCTAACACAAAACTTCTCACTATACCAAGAATTGAACTTAAGCTTTGTAACCATTTGCTCCATAGAATATGAATTCTCACCCCGGGATACTCACCCATGCCGAGAAATAGGAATACACTCCTACAATGCCTAAAACTATAATAGATATAACCAGTTTCAAATTGTGGTTATCAATTGTGCAATTCTACAGCTAACACGTACTCTAGGAACCATTCAGTATTTATGACAGGGTGGGGTAGGAGGATTTTGCAAAAATGCTGTGAAAGAAATGTTAACCCCCCTCAATTTCCTGATATATAAATTGTAATCAGTAAACTTTAGTACAAAATATCTAAAAATATGGGTAAATTTTCTGTGAAAAAAATTATACCCCCTTCCGTCTCAAAAGTGTGTGGAAAGGAATTGAGAGCCCCCTCCAAACATTGTGACAAGTTCATGGCCCGCACTAAAGTCCTCCTACCCCACCCTGTGATAAATTCTGAATGGTCCCCTATGTATATTCAATTTTACAACACAGTGATAGGAAATTATTTACAGATATAGTTCTCCAAATCGTCCAATTATTATTGTTATGCCAGGTATTCTAAGAATCTAAGGAAATAATTATGGAATATTGAAAAGCTGGTCACTTGGGGTGACTTCTAAATCCCATTTGTCTCTTTTTTATATATGTCTAACACAAAAGGTTCTCGCAGAATCACATCAAAATATCTTTTTGTATGAATACAAAAATCACCACATGCTACTGATCCCATTGCTTGAGTGATTAAGCAGGGTATTCACAAACTGCACATTTGATTTCATTATAATATGATACGCCAGTGACATCTACTGGCGCATCCGTCCATTTGTAATATTTGACCTTTGCTATCATTATGATATCCTCGATGTTCCCATTGGCGTTATTTGGGTTGGTTGGGTCCCAGTTAGCATAGGTTGCCAGTGCTTTAGAACCGTCCCAGTAGGTCCAGTAGAACGATGTTGATCCAGAGGGGTTAGCCAACGCGCCCAGCCAAGTAAAGCTACATCCTAAAGAAATTCAATACTGGGGGTTTAAACCAGCAAAGACAGAACTGCGCTCACCATATAGAAGTTATTTGAAAAACAAGATATTTGCCAGACTACTACATGATAAAGAAGCGTTTATCTTATTTAATACCGAATAAATCCTGAACCCTTCACTTGGAGATTCTAAAGCGAGGGGCACATTCCACCGCAAGGTGGGTCTACAGCCAGTCTACGACCAAAAACGCATAGAAATCGTAACGACCCGTGAGTGTACAGTGCGGCAAACGTACGTTTTTTCATGGCCGTACGGTGACCGCAGAAGAAGTTTGGCTTGCCAAACTTCTTCGACCACTCTGCGTCTTGGCCTAACCGTAAGGAGGCAGTGCGGAGACCTTACGTGAAACGCAGAGGATTCAACCGCACCTTGTCGGCACAGACACAGTACTGGGGCCGTGCGTTGCCTGTACCATGAACGTGCGGATCCCGTACTTTAGTAATCACACGGTGCGTAGAACGTAAGTTATACGCGAGTACATCGCACGTTTGATGCACGTTTATCGCACGGCCACCTCAATAAAAACCACCCCCTGTGCCGACGCACTCACAACGCACGGAGCCCGTGCTGATGTGCCCACAACTGTATGTTTGTCAATGCGTGCGGAAAACGCCGTAGACGCCGCAGACCTCAAGACGCCTTGCGGCGACCACCACCGCAAGGTGGAATGTGCCCCTCGCTTTAACCATCATGTTTTACATACGTTACAGGATTAATATAAAAGTACATAACATAAGTCTACATTCACCAGTATCGCGGCTATAATGTAAATACATCATAGGGGTACCTAATAGGTGTACATTTTTGGCCCATCCATTATATTTTCGGGTCACAATTTCTCCATCCATCATATTTTAGGTCATAATTTAGATCTAGCCGATGTAAGGGTTATACAGATCCAAATGACCAAAAAGCTTAATGGATGTAGCTGAAAAGTAGGCATGGCAACAGAGCCACATCCGTAATCCAAAATGAATTCAAGATTTGACTGGTTCATTCTTTATTTTCATTGCATTTTGGTTACATTATACTGAGGTTTTTGCCTTTATTTGATGAGTTATTGTAGGAAAATGTGTACTAATATTGTTTTAATTGTCAAAAACAACGTTAATGCACCACAAAACACAAGGAATTAATTAGTAATTAATTACTAAAGGATTAGATCATTTGCAATGTGTTTCAATATTGTTTCAAAATAAGCTTACACTGACAATGTTTTCAGCATTTACATGATCAGGTTGTTTTATCTTTTTTTGTGTCAGTGATGGCAGCCATGTTAAGAATGGTTGCCATTTTTAGATTTAAAGATAATCAAATTCTCTAGAGAGTAGAGACATAGGATTTGATACTTAAATCATTCAGATCCACCCCAGGATGCCAATTCTTTGGTAACATGTATTCTGCATGGGTGAAATGTCGGCCATATTGAAATTTGGTAGCTGTATTGAAAATTCTGAAAGAATCTCTTTAACAAACACAGTCACCATGAAAAAGTAGTTATATGAATTCTGCTGCTTGCATCTAGAATAAAAAAATATCAGTCATTTTCTACACCAAAAGCTCTGAAAATGAGGAAATGAATATGAGATAGTTCAAATGGCTACAGTGCATTAGGGATATGGCGGCTCAGATAATAGCATTCGTGCACTAAAATAATGATAATGGCCTTGCAATTAAGTCGATACCATAAACTGTAAGGTATCATATCTTAAAACAATACAATAGAATGTCAAACCCTGATAATCCGTTGGGTGTAGTTTCGTCTATCAAATAACTATAATTATGTGCAATTAGAACATTATAGGCTATTTCATTCAAAAAGAATTGCAAGAAACATCATTATCTTATATGATTTCAGAAAATGATGGCAGCCATTTTTAAATGGATGAAAAATATATTTTGGCATATTTCCAAAATTTATACCTCCTATTTCCAAGTAAATATATCCTGTTATATATCCATGGTAGGGTTATTTCATTTTAGGTGGCTTTCTTGAAAATAGCCACCGCTCTACTATCAAATGCTGTATGTCTTTGGGTCACATACTTGACATTTTCATGCAAATATAAATCATTATATTGTTATGCTGTTCTTTCCTGTATGTCATACTAGCCAAACCCAACATGACAAGATAATAAAACGTCCTTTGTTTGGATTTACATCATCACTTAGTAACTTTATGACTGAGCATTATAATTGTAATGATCACATATTATACCTCAAGAAACAAGTACGTCATGCAAATTTTAGTGACACCGCAACAGTAGATATGTATATAATGTGTGACATTGTCAAGTTATCTATGAAGTTAACTCTAAATTTTGAAGATTGTGTGGATTTATCCCTTGGGTGTTTCTGAATGAAAGAAAAAAAACGTTTACTTTAAGGTTTTGTTTTATTTTTCTGTTTTTGTTTGTTTTATAGTTACCTGCCGCCTGTACTAAGGATACAACATGTCGGTTTTCAGCTTCTGATTCGATAGCTGCCAAGTATGAGAATGGCCCAAGACCGGCACAATAATCCCAGTTTTCTGACCATGTGTTTTTGTTGATCTTACCCACATGGTACACACTGCCATTGAGAGGATCACGGAATGAAGCAGGAGCACCTGAGGGAAATAAATCCCAGTACATTAAAACCTGGTGTTATTGTAAGGCTTATTTTCATATCATATGAGCATGTCAGGGGTTGTTTAAGGCACTTCATGGGTTCTGTACACATAATCGATGTCAGACATGCAAAAATAACATGAAAATGAAATATTTTAGTGGAAAAAGGGAGGCGCAAGCCCCTAGTGCCCCCCTCTCCCTGGAATCTGTCTATAATGTGCATGATGACACAAGGGGAGAGGAGTCAGATATCCCTGAAATTGTAATGATGTTAATTGTTAACAATTTCATATAAGCTAAAGGAAATTCATTTTCGATATTGGGGGATTTCTTAGTGCCCTTTCACCTCCAAACATGTACCACTGACGATAATAATACACATTCTACATTGTATGCTGTGATGTCACAGAAGGGAACAAATGTGTATTCATAGTTCACTCACCTGTCTCACAGTTGGCACCTGTGTACCCGGGTGCACAAGTACACGTGTACTGGTTGACCTCATCACCTTCATGACAAGTACCACCATTCAAGCATGGTGTTTTGTGACATACTGTAAGAAAAAGTTTGGTTACATAAAAATAACTGAGTGTGAAGATGTCTCTTATTTTCATATTGTTTTAGGCTTTTACAAAAATTCGATTTTCTCTCATTATTACTTCATTGTTTTACGAATTACACCTTGTTGTTTAGGTAATCTTATCTAATCATATAACATGGTTTGATTTATATAGTTCAATGTAATAGTTTGTTATGAAACAATTGGTGTAAATTTTATTACGTGATGTTGTGTATCCATAAATGAGAGAGAAAAATAGCAATCATTGAAAACACTGTTCAATAGCTATATTCAAATAATTATCCCAACAAGTGTGCCTCAACTTTTTTATCTGTTCAATTGATCATTTTACACGAATTTTTGAGTTTGAAAAACACAGATTTTCTTAACTTTCTTGACAATCAATATAAAACCACTGATGATTTATGAAAAAAAATATAAAAATATCTAGTAAGATTTTTTTCTCAGGGGACATTTATCCTCAAATATATCGATATCTGTAGAGACTAGATTTCACGGTTAAAGAAAAATTTGGTACGAAATATTTATCAATTACATAAATTTGATTTTAAGATATAGCATAAAACATTGAACATCACTATATGTTACAACGAGTTAATGTCCATAAAATGTATCATAGTACGAAAACTATTAATGTAAAAAAATCAATCAAAAGTATGTTGTTGTTCATTGTTTATGATGATATAAACATAAAATGTGAAAATCGATTATCCATGCCATATGACCTCACAATACAGCAACCATTGATTCACGTTTTAATCCTACGGGATGATGTCCAGAAAATGTGTCAGATTAGAATTGTGCCCTTGACCAGCTGAGTGTCTATAGCTGACCCCGACCTCTGTAATTTTAGATGATAGTGTACTGTTGGCCCTTACTCTTTTAACGTTTCTATCTAAGCCAATTACATTGCTGTAAATCTATTCTTAATTTTGAAATAAATTCATCTTATCTCATCTCATCTTATCTTACCGTATCTTATCTTATCTAGCACATGCCAGTCTAAGGTAAGGTACAAGTTCTCAATATGTGAAGAAGAAGAAACTTATTGAACAAAAAGGAGACATGTTGTGTTAATGTCTCACCTTCTATCTTGCTTCCTGTAAAAACTGAATTTCCTGTTTCGGTTCCATTGGTTACATCACTTGGCGAGCACACCTCTTTGTCAAAGACGAATTGTTTCCAGCCTAAGTTGATACTTTTGACCCCACATCCAATAGCGGCAGACGATTCTTTAGCATTATTAACTTTCTTATCTACTATGTAAATAGCAGTTCTCATTTCAACACCACATGCTGTGCCAAACATGAATAAACAAATATTCAAAAGGGAGAGTAACATAGTGAGAACCATTTCATGCAAGCTTATGAAGTCAGTTTGCACAAATCATTCCTTGCTAGAATCTTTGCTTTAGTGTATGCGCTATTACACGAGTAACCCAATACACGATACAATGTACAATTATTTGCGATGCCATTAGTTGATCTAAAACCAATAATGCTTTTAGTGTACGTTTATTTTGAAAATATATCACTTGTGCCGTACATGTAAATCTGTAATGCAATGATGACATAAAACTAGTTGCACTTTGTACACGTGTTGTCTTTGCCCTCGTAAAAAGCCGGTATAGTATATGGTGCAGGCAAATGGCAAATTTAAAGATTGGGGTCTCCCATTACCATTTCTGGAACATTTCAACTTTTATCAGTTATTTAAACTGAGCAAATATTCTGCTGCTGTTTGGCTATTATAATAAATTAATATTAAATATTCTGTAAATTAATAATAAACGCGGAATGGTATCTGAATTTCATTAATTAGTTACTTGAAAATTAACTTTCCAACCGGTGCGTTAACTTTCCAACTGGTGCTTTTGAATGATTATAGAGAGTGACATTTGTAACCTTATTCTTCTATGCAAATATTTATTATGTAGTAGTTATAGATATGAATTCTAAAATGTAGTGTCATTTCTAGAGCATAATGAGAGTAAGGTAAGTACAGACGATACATCTAGAAGTCAGAAAGATTATGTATAACAAAGCAATATATGATCCCCAAAAGACACCTTTCACTGTGTGTAGCATTACTTAAAGCGAGGGGCACATTCCACCTTGCGGCGGTGGTCGCCGCAAGGCATGATGAGGTCTGCGGCGTCTACGGAGTTTCCCGCATGCATTGACAAAAGTACAGATGTGGGCAGATACGCACGGGCCCCGTGCGTTAGTAATGCGTCGGGACAGGAAGTGGTTTTTATTGAGGTGGCCGTGAGATCCACTTGCATAGAACGCTCTACGCACCGTGTGATTACAATAGTATGGGATCCGCACGTTCATGGTACGGGGAACGCGCGGCCACAGTACTGTGTCTGTGCCGACAACGTGCGGTTAAATCATCTGCGTTTCACGTAAGGTCTCCTTACTGCCTCCGTACGTTTAGGCCATGACGCAGGGTGGTCGTAGAAGTTTGGCAAGCCAAACTTCTTCTACGGCTACCGTACGGCCTTGAAAAAACGCACGGTGGCCGCACTGTACACTCACGGGTCGTTACGATTTCTGTGCGTTTTTGGTCGTGAACTGGCTGTAGACCCACCTTGCAGTGTTCACGCTTAGTTACCGATGCCTTTGATTATTTATGAACATTTGTGAAGCCAATAGTACCTACAAATCCCGGGCTGCAAATGTACGTATAGGTTTACGAGCTTCGGGGTACTGGTGATCTATAAATGCCACGTGCTATTTACCTCTGCCGTTAAACGTTGGATCAATCCATTGACGTGAGAGACTTATATGTGCTGCGGGTATCCTGTTGTAGAAATGCACCTAAGACTGAAAGGTGTAGCGGATAGTTTTCACGGTAGAAGCTAGAAATGTGATGCATAATCAAATGTTCGTCCGGTCGATGTATTTGCTGTGGACGGCCATAGGCTCACTTTGTACCCTGTTTAGCTCATCTTAGGGAACGATCATAAATAATGATTCCAGTGGGGTCGTCCAAAAAGTTGGGGTGGGGGGGGGGGGGGTCGTCCAACTTTTCTGATTCCCACTGGGGGGTCGCTGAACTTTTCTATCACCCTACGGTATATATTTTTCAAATATTTTCTTTTAGCAATGCAATGACTATATAGAGGACTTTTTTTCTTTAGAGAAGGGTGGGTTGGTCACTCCATTTCTTAAAATGTTGATGGGGGGTTGGTTAACTTTTCTTCGCGCCCCAAAAAATGGACGACCCCCCGATATAGTTATTTATGATCGTTCCCTTAGCATTGGCTGTCATCCAAAATGGAAGTACAGTAGAGCCTCCAATTAAGACCACCTCTCTATTGAGACAACCTCTATAATGAGACCACTTTTCACGGTCTCAAACCGTCATAACGCTACCAAAACAAACCTCTGTATAGAGACCACCTCTCTATTGAGACCACCTAACACTGCTCCCAAAGGTGGTCCTAATAGGAAGGTTCTGCTGTAACTAAAACTGACTGTCTATGATCAGTGTCTGATTCAGGGTCGGCCCCACGGAGCCACAATCACGGCTGAACTTTTGCATATGGACAATGAATATTCTATTATGTCATTCAAGATGCTGTTACACGCTTCAGTTTTGCTTAAATGGTGGAGCAATGTTAAAGTCGTGTGGTCCTGCGCATGAATAAGATCGTAATCAAGAGTCAATTCTGCCCCCACCCCCACCCCAATACTGTCTGCGGATGTGGCTTTAAAATAAATGCGTAAATCAACACATTTACATTTACCCAAAGACAGTATTAGTCAGTGGGGAAATGATAAAATGGCTATGTACTGAGTGCAGTGTGCCTTGATTCAATGACTCCCATATTCGCAGAAATGAACTTTAAATTCCAACCAAAAACAAAACAAAAAAGTCCATTCCCGAAATCTTCAGCAACAATATCAAACGTCAAATGTACAATCTTGCATTGCCAAATAGAAAAGCGAGTATTGATTTCGTTTTGGGCATAAGTCTAACCCAAATATATTTTTCCACATAAAAGCCACAGTTGGGCCCACGGGTTAATATGAACATAGGCTTGTGAAGGCAGTGTGAGTGATCAAGCCGTGAAAACCGACAATGATGAAATACAATTCTAAATAAAATGTGAGTATCATATATGAAAACTACAGAAGTATGCGATCATTTCTGTGTGTGTCACAATACGTATTATTATGAGCATAGAGCACAATGATACCATCTTCAAAATGACTGATATACACGATGTTTTTAGTCCAAGAGATAGACCATATTTAATGGAACTAAATTTACCAAAAGGTTGGTCATATTTCCCAAGTAGGACCTTTCCCAGGCACAAAAATGCATTTCTTACAAAATTCTGCCCGGACACAACTTCACAGCGTTAATTTAAAGATCGGTACCTCCGCGATTTTCAGTGAAATTTCATGAATTCTACATATGACATTAATGTGGTAAAATATTTCGAAATATTGCATTCATATGACTCCATGTGGTTGCAAATAGACATATATTAAGAGTAATAAGCATTTATCACAATAAAATGACCATTTTAGACTAAAATTTGCATATATTAGGTAAAAATCATTAAAAAAATACCTGTCGTTTTGGAAATTACAAGCTAGTTTCTTTACTCTCAGCTCCTTAATATAATCTCTACTAGTCTGTATGATATAGCATTCTACTCCCAATTCATTTCTGCACAAGATGATGTGACTGGTATATTTTTTGGGTCCATGTGTCGCGCGCCGATCGCGTCTGACGTCGCTTGAAATTGGTCAATAATGATTGCATGAAATATGAATGGACGTGTGAGATGTAAACACAACTACATACGTGCTTATCTGACAGTTTATTTATAATTACAGATGGCTTTTCTTGAAAGGGTCAATGTTAAAGAGAAAATTCATTATGACGAATCGCGCTTGTGTTATGCTTAGGGACCATTCAGTATTTATGACAGGGTGGGGTAGGAGGATTTTCTAAAAATGCTGTGAAAAATTTGATAGCCCGCCCTCAAATCTCTGTGAAAAAATTGGTAACCCCCTCAATTTCATTTGATAAAATTTGATGATCCACCACCACTAACAGTTAATGCAATCATTGTCAGTTAACCCTTATCCTATTTGATCGATATCCATAATACAAAAGCAGTAAATTTTAGTTCAGAATCTGTAGAATAGGTGTAGATTTTCTGTGAAAAAATTGATAGCCCCCCTCAAAAGTGGGTGACAAAATTGATAGCCCCCCCAAACATTGTGACAAAATTTCATGGCCCGCCCTAAAATCCTCCTATTATTTTACATATTTTACATATCATTTCACATACTATTTATAGGATTTAGATAAGCTTTTCTAACACAAAACCTGACTACACTATACTAAGAAATGAACTTAAGCTTTGTAACCATTTGCTCCATAGAATATAAATTCTCACCCATGCTTAGAAACAGAAGGAATACAATCCTAGAATTACTAAAACTATGAGATAAAATTAGTTTTAAATAGTGGTCAATTCTTGACTTCCAAGTGGCGCGAAAAAGCTGCATACTGATGTAAAGAAACACCTGCTAGATCTCCTGTGCGTGCCGGTTTTGACAGAAAACTCACGACTTTATAACTATTGTTTTCGAATATAAGATTTTATTAGGACACCCCTTGACGAAATAATGGGCAAATATGTTCAGGTATATCGAGTACAAAATACCGTTTATGTTAGACTTTTTTTCCAAAAAATAAAGTAAATATGTGTATGTGTAGAAGATGTATGAATCCGAAATGAGATTTTACGTAGATTCCAACTATCTGTAATCAGATTTTATGTACGACTTGAACTTTGCCTGGTATTATGAAACTGAGAAAATAGAGTTGCCAACAAGTAGTAAATCTTTGCATCAAAATACCTTCAAAAATTGCTGCATTGAATTTTAATAAAATATCTATGTCAAAGGTGAGAGGTTGTACTACAGAAAAATAGATTGAGAAAGATTCTAAACTAATCTGACTATGGGGAAAAGGCAATTAGTAAAATCGCTCAATAGTAACCGGAAGTAGGCTTTTTGATGGTGGCGTAGCAGAGAAATGTTTAAGTTGTCCGCTTACCGGGAAGTCAAGAATCGTGCATTTCTACAGCTAACACGTAGTCTATACATATTCAATTTTACACGTGATAATATCATATATACAATACTTCGAAATGCCCATTCAATGGTGTCATATGTTAAGGAAATGGTTATGGAATCATGAAAATCCAAACTAAGATAAACCGGTTTACATTCACAAAAAATCCTTCGATCCATGAGAAATCTGGAACAAATTTGCATGTAACTGTACACGATTAATTAAAATTGTTACTGAAGTGGGAAATGCGTATATATTACAGAAGATATTACAGAAGACATATATTACAGATGATAATGGATCAAGAAATGAATCCATCTAATGTGTATAGATAAACTTTCTTTTAAAATTGTACATACTCAACACTACATGTATTTCACTTAAATTGTGTGTTGTCTATTCTCTCTGATAATACTAAAGCCGCAATGAGCCTATTATTCAGTGACCCCATAGAACATCCAGGCATGACTCTCCGCCCCAGGCACCGGGATGGGGCTGGTTGACGGCGCACTGAGGACACAGCCGGACTCGCTCAGCCAGAAGCCCACACAGCTGGGTGTGCCCACACACATGTTGGTGCACGTGGGACGGTCCCCTCCAGGCAGGAAGCTGTGGACCAGCAGGGAGGGTCCGGGCTGGGGCGAGGCGCTCACTTTCTCCAGACGCAAAGACTTGACCCTCTCTGTAAGTAACAGGCACATCCATATTGAAGAACAATATCTGTATTATGTTGTTTTACAATATTTTCGTAAAGTGCTATGGACTTTTATTTTGCAATAGTGTGAGGATCTTGGGTATGTTTTACTATAGGTTGCTTTGAAGGGCTTTGCCATTTCTGTGAATGACACTTTGCTTACCATGCTGTTTGTCACCAGTACAAGCAGTGCCCAGCTCATCCAGGGAGAGAGAGGACCACATTTGCTCCCCTCTGGCACATTGCAAGTCAGTGAACGTGACTGCCCCGAACACAGTCTGGGCCTGAAGGTACAAAGAGCTGAGGGAATGATTGTATTTAGAAATAGCCGGGTGTTGAAATTGCTGTACACTGTTTGTGAAACATATACAGAACATTTGAAAATGAGTAGCAATTCAATATACTAGGGTTCAAAATATAACAAATTTTAAATGATGTGAGGCACTCAAATCAATCAATAGTTCAATAAGATTTTGAAATAATCTTGCACCAGCTAAGAAAGCATCTGACAATAGAAATATGATGATATGAATAGTAGGCAATAGATGACGTGACTAGAATGTATTACCTGTTTGATCCAGAGATTCCTGCAGCTGCATAGATCCAGTGTGGCACCTTCTAGAGTTAACGTCATGGCTCCAGGGTTCTGATGGTTAACATAGATATGAATGACAACATCTAGAGTTTTCTTGGTGTTTTAAAAGGCGAAAATACATGGCATACACAGAGAGGTTGTTTTTGTTGTTTGTTTGTTTTTGTTTTGTTGTTTTGTGTTTTTGTGTTACTATTTCAGCAATAGCTAAAAACAATGCATATATCAAATTCGTTGTTGTTACATCTACATTAGTGTGCCTTTACTGCAATGTTCAACCAAAGCACAATCATAGACTTGAGTAAGAATTCTACAAGAGTCGTCCCCTCGGACATGAATGGTTGTCCAAAACACCCCCATCATTTGCTGGTTAAAATGGGCCAGGGGACGGTGCTCCCACCCTCCCCCACCCAGGACAAGTGTTGACATTTCCATTACCTGCGGCCACACTGGAGACAGTTGGGTGATGTGGGTGTTGCTCACGTCTAGAAAGCTCAACTGGCTCAGACCTGCAGTGGAAACAAAACAAAACTTCAATTCGAGGCCTCTGCCAGGTGTAGTTCCGTAATTTAAATGGTGGATCCGGTGGTCAAAAATCTTAATAAGATATGAAACTTCATGCCCATGTGATAATTTTAGTGATTATGATTTGATTTGATTTTGATTTGATATTCTTCAGGAACTAATGTTCCTAGGATAGCACATGAAAGCGTACACATATATGTAATGCTTATTTCCAATGTGGTCCTTGTTTGTTTGGCAGGTTAGGTAACCAACTGAGCCAGGGGTGTACTGGAGGGATCACATTAACTATAGTTTTCAAACTAGGTGAGCGTGCAGAGGGATAACTGTCATTAAAAGTAGACCAACCTCGGGCTTGGTGTCGTCACCGTCTTGTATGATATACTCGACAGCAGCGACACGCTGTGTGGATATCGGCAGTACAGTGGCAGACGCACGACGTAACTTTTTGGCGCCACAAAGTCTGCCGAGGCCGGGGCGCGAACTTACGACGCAGGAAGCTCCTGTTTGTCAGTCGTACGCGCTAACCACTGTACTAACGAGGATCCCAATGGTTTGAAAAGAGTTAGCTAACTTTCTTCACAACCTCAAAATAGATAACATTTATTATAAAGCATAGTGTCATTAAAAATAGACCAAAGCACATCGAAATCTAATCAGGTATTGGCATGTTCTCATTGCAGAGTAGTGTTCGTTTTCGAGGCCATGAAGTAATTACCCTGTTTCTTGACTCAATATGTCTCTCGACACACGTCGGCGCCTACCTGTCCGTGTTCACACCTAACTACCCCACCCCCTTGTCCCGACCCCCCCCCCCCCCCCCCGGCCAACCCGCCCCAACCCGACCACCCCCACCCCGCCCGGCCACCCCAACCCTGCCCCGGCCACCCCCCCCCCCAGCCATACCAACCCCAGCAACCCCCACCCACCCCGGACACCCCCACCCATACCCAAGCCACCACCACCCACCACGGCCACCCCCACGTACCGGGCATGTGCGGGAGCGCGGTGATGGGGTTGGCGGCGAGAGTGAGCGTCTGGAGACGGGCGAGCGGCGTCAGCAGGCGGCGTGGCACGACCAACAGGTGATTGCCGGAGGCGCGCAGCTCACTGGAGGCAGAGGAGGGGTGTGTGTGGGTCATAAAACATCGACGCATACACAGTAGAATAGAAAAAGCAGACAGACAAACGAAAAACAAACAGAAAATACTATGTGTATGCGATCGTATACTCTATAACACGAATACACAAAACCATGGCCTATGCCATGCAGGAGTTGAGACGAGTCGATTATCACAGCGTTCTCATATTCACTGAGGCGACTTTTTGGATCGACTATTCGGTGAACAGCCTGGACCTCTTATGCAAAATCTTATTAGAAGATGTGATTCAGCATGTCCAATTGACAGTTTATGTGACTTCTTATTTTCAATTTGATTAATTGTACATTTTCAATACCAGGAAAATATAGGTCCCCAGCATGGTGACTTGTCGGCAGTCAAAAAAAAGGATGCATTAACATGTTCATCATCAGAACCACGCCATCTGGATCTATACAGTTCCAGCAATTTCGGCATCAAAAAGGTGAAACATCATAATAGTCACGCCATCTGGTGCCTACTTCTTCACATTCGCCCTCCTTTCTAGTGTTAAATGTTTTCTTAGCTGATGCAAAACTATTAAAAAGCTCATGATATCTACTGAACAACTGCTCACGTCATGGTTGCATTGGATCCGGTCACATCCGGAAACGTGGTCAACAGGTTGTCGTCTACGGTGAGAATCTCCAGAGCAGTGAAGCAAGTGGTCAGTTCGGGGGTAGAGTGGTCAGTTGGTTGCTGGTAAGAAGCAGCTGTCTGCAATGCAATAGGCATCGTTTTGCACCATTTTAATAGGCTAATCCAGTATGAGCACACTTATTGCATTTAGACTATAGAACACAAGGTTTTTTTTAACTGGTTATTTTTAACATTTATTAAAATGAAATTTGACGATTGGGACAAATCAAAACCAAATATGACGCATGAGATAATCAATCTCATTTTTTATCAGTCGACTGCTGTATTCATTTTACTACCTCCACGCATCCTTCATACGAACACATAACACCAGCTATAGTTAGATGAGGCATAACCCCTGTACCAACCAATCTTGTTTAGGACTTGCATTTGAGCTGGTACCCAACTGGACTTACCTGAGCGTGGCTCCAGAACTGCAGAGGTCTGGAGTTTCTGTCAACAGGTTGTCACTCATGTCGAACACTTCTAGGACAGTCAAGTTTAGTGAGTTTGCAACGGGTACTTTTCGTATGCTATTCTGTCTGAGGAGAAGAGTTCTGCAAACATAAAATAAATCTATGTCCTATTTCGGAGATTGACGTCTAGTATAGGTGAAGGCAGTAGAATCTAGAGATGAAAATACTATAATTAAATACTTCTGAACTAATGTAAAAGCTTCAAACATCAATCTTATACAATATTATCCATCGTCCAGTCAGCAGATCCTTAGCATATTTACCTCAGTGAATGGCCAGAGAACCTGAAGTCGGGAAATGTCACAATCGAACCTCTTTCACAATTGAATGTTTCAAGTGCTGTACAAGACCTCGTTATGTTGTCAGGGATCTCTGTCAGTGCTGTATTGCCAATTTCAAGATAGCTCAGCGAATGTCCAGATGAGACAAAGTTGGGAAACACTGTCAAATCTGTTTACAATTCATGAAGACGTAACTCAGGTTCACCAATGGCTCGATCAATTCATCAGGAATACTGATAAATCGAGTATAGACCATCTCAAGCCTGCGAAGTGTTGCACCAAGAGCAGTGAGATTCTGTAAAACAAGATAGAGATAGCCACCCCTCTGCACGCAAAAGAACTCACCTAGCTTGATAACAATAGCTAGTGTGAAGCCTCCACACCCCGAGGCACGCTCAGTTGGCTACCTAACCTGCCTCTGGAGTGCCATGTACCAACACCACGTGCTATAATCATCAAAATTGATGGCTGTGGAGTACTGCCACAAACAAACAAACAAAATATAGCATGCACTGTTGTTTTCAAATGCTTAAGAGGAATGAATCAATGTCTTGTCAGTATATCCATAGAAACCTGTCGGAATATGTGAGTCTGTGAGTGTGCGTGTGCATATGCGTGTGCGTGTGTAAGTTTCGTAACGACCAAACATATATTTTTCAACACAGTAAATAGTAAAAAAATAAAGACGGGGTTTATAAGGTGTACCATGAAAGCTGTAATACGTACAGGAAATTGAGTGATGATATTACTGTTGAGAATTAGCATGGCGACGGCAGTGAACCTGTCAGGAGCCGGAGGGACGATGTGCAGCCCACACACCCCCATGTCGATTGTCGTGGCCTCAGATGTGAAGTTGTCCCAAGAACATAGACTCTCTGCCAGGCAGGGAGTAGCGATGATGCCAAGTAGTAAGACCACGGCACATGCCATGGTGCAGGCCGTGACCTAGAAAACAAGTTCTGGTCAAACCTAGTACGTATACTGGGTACTCATGAATGGCCATATAGGGAGCCATTTTGAATGTTCAAAAAAGTAAATGCAATATGAAATAGATAACTATGTGTCATCGCATTTAACAAAATTTCATATTTTCAAATGTTACTTTCATAAACACTGTCTGTAATAATTAGTCTGTGTATAGTACTGTATACCCATGTCCACCATCTTGGCGGCCATCTTGGACTATGTCCAAATGCAAATTTAGCATCATAAATGTCCTCCGCATGTTAAATATAGTTAAGAATGATGCATTTATCAATATTATAGTTAGAAAAATCATAATGATGACCATTTTGGCGGCCGTTTTGAAAACTTTTCCCAAGGCAGGCATGAGTACACTTTTTTCCTTGAAAGTACACGTATCAATGATTCCATTTCAATCATTAGTCCTTTGCCAACAATTTTGTCCAACCTCATCACTTTACAGGACCATCTGTCGTACGTAC
>CM032663.1:10257409-10271771 GCA_019095985.1 Streblospio benedicti
TCATTTTGAAGATGGTATCCTTGTGCTCTATGTTCATAATAATACGTATTGTGACACACACAGAAATCATCGCACACTTCTGTAGTTTTCATATATGATACTCACATTTTATTTAGAATTGTATTTCATCATTGTCGGTTTTCACGGTTTGATCACTCACACTGCCTTCACAAGCCTATGTTCATATTAACCCGTGGGCCCAACTGTGGCTTTTATGTGGAAAAATATATTTGGGTTAGACTTATGCCCAAAACGAGGACCAGTGTTAGGTGGTCTTAATAGAGAGGTGGTCTCTATACAGAGGTTTATTTTGGTAGTGTTATGAAGGTTTGGGACCGTGAAAAGTGGTCTCATTATAGAGGTGGTCTCAATAGAGAGGTGGTCTTAATCGGAGCCTATGTACTTCCTTTTTGGATGACAGCCAATGCTAAGATGAGCTAAACATTGTACAAAGTGAGCGTATGGGCGTCCACAGCAAATACATCGACCAGACGAACATTTGATTGTGCATCACATTTCTAGCTTCTACCGTGAAAACTATCCATACACCTTTCTATTCAGTCTTATGTGTATTTCTACAACAGGATACCCGCAACACGTACAAGTCTCTCACGTCAATGCATCGATCCGACGTTTTACGGCAGAGGTAAATAGCACGTGGCATTCATAGATCACCAGTACCTCGAAGCTCGTAAACCTATACATGAATTTGCAGGTACTATTGGCTTCACAAATGTTGATAAATAATCAAAGGCATCGGAAAAGCTTCTAAAACTAAGCGAGCACACTTTAAGTAATGCTACACACGGTGAAAGGTGTCTTTTGGGGATCATATATTGCTTTGTTATACATTACCTTTCTGACTTCTAGATGTATGGTCTGTACTAAACCTTACTCTCATTATGCTCTAGAAATGATACTTCATTTTAGAACTCAACTCACACACACACACACACACACACACACACACACACACACACACACACACACACACACACACACACACACACACACACACACACACACACACACACACACACACACACACACACACACACACACACACACACACACACACACACACACACACACACACACACACACACACACACACACACACACATATATGTATGTATATATGTATATATAACTAATGTATGATAAATATTTGCATTGAAGAATAAGGTTACAAATTTCACTCACGCAAAATCATAAAATCAGTGTTGAATTACAACCTTGCTGACCATCTTCTATTATCAAAAGTAAAATGAACCACTCATATTGATACTAATACTGAATTACAAACATCATTTACACATAGGAGTGTTAAACATCGTTAGAGCAGTTTTTTTAATCCAAACTGCAACTGCTTATTTTGCTAAATAGCTGGCTATAAATATCAATGAGGCATTTCTATTATATATTAGAATATATCTGATATGCATAAACACAGCATTAAAATGCTAACCTGAGCCATGATAAGTTTGATAATGCAAATACATACACTTAAACAAAATCATTACAAATTCATCCTTTAACAAGTTGAATTGCGGCCATTTTGAATTTTAGTGGCCATCTTGATTTTTTTTCCATACAGAAAGAAAGTTGATGTACAATGCAATATTAATTCAAAATTATAGAGTATTTGATACATTATAAATGTAGATTTCAATGAGAACATCTGCAGCTCTCCATTTCCTTAATAAGTTGGAATCCATCACTCTATATCATATCGGCTGGTGGCACACCAGCCTCTATGGAAATCCCAACTGTAACCTACAAAATTAACCAATCAGCGCGATTCTCTCGCTATTTCGGGGGAACTTTTGACCTGTCAATTTTCTGTAACTCCTCCTCTTCATGAATATTCGTATAAGTGTAGGTCTACACGGTCATTTCGACAGTTTTAAATCAAATACACTAACTTTTCTGGGGACTTCATAAATACGTATAAGACCTATTTCTTTACATAGATTGTACATGTGTTTTCAGAATCGTATCGCGGTTCGTATTTTTACCTCCTGGTAATGGGATTGTAGATTCATATGTCTAGAAAAGCTTCCAAACATGTGGCTGTTGCCGACGTACGTCGATTAAAAAACACAGGTCTAGACAAGCAGCCATTTGCAATATGATTACCCGTGTTCCTTATATGGGCAAAAGCAACCACAACACGGCACTCACGTGGCAATAGCCTTTATTGCATGCTGTAATAAATCCAAACACCGAATTGAAGCGCAAAGCGATTAAGAGTACATTTAGACAGCCTTTATAAATAAGGTAAAGTACGGATTCGTGGCAGCAACGTACGATACGACTGAGGCCGAATACTAATGTTAAGTTTACCTGATGAATTATGCATATATTTGGCCTAATTGGCCTGGTCCCAAGGGTCAAAAGCAAGTTGTGAAAACGTATAGCTATTGAGCCCTTGATATTCAGGGTGGTTGACATGGTAATATGCTAATTATGTGATTAAAGTTACCACTTTGACACATGTATCATAGCTTAAATTGAAGCTGAGATTCATAGCTACAAAATGATATATGATAGCACTTGCCCCTAAAGATGGTAGCGATATCCAAAATTTGGGGTCTCAGCTCATAGCCTAAATAGCAAATTAGCATAACGTTAGGGTGCGATCGTAGTGCCCGTTTTCGCCGCTAGGTAATTTAGTCTCGATCAATCAGCCCTTGTGATGGCGAAGGCGAGGAAACTGATTTAGTTTCTATCAATGTTTGTCTAAAAAATCCCAGAATGCACTGTAAAACGTGAAAAGTCACGTGATTTGGTTTGTTTGTCTAAAAATTACCCAGAGTTCATAGATAAGAAAAATCATGTATACATTTCTTTTCTAATCGTAGTTTCTGTCTAAAACCAGCAGGTGGCTACAAACAATTGCATTTTGGGAAAAAATAGACAAACGGTATCAGTCTTTATCATTTGTTTCTGACACACCATAGCATCACAAAGCTTTTGGTTGATTGAGACTGCACCATGTGCAGGTAAAAATTGTAGTAACTATTTTGAGACACCACTACGATCGTACATAAATATTTCATTGAGACAGCGATTACAATGGAACATACTTTATTCTTAGTGTTGATGGTAAAAAAGTGGCCCCAGGTCTGAACCACCACTCTGGAGACCAAGATCGTTTTGGTCATAAAGAGGACATTTCCTTAAGTGAGGCACAAGATCGTTTTCAACAAGACCTCACAATGTTGAGTGATTTGAAACGAATTGTGGCTGAATGTGCAAATCTTGAAGAGCTCCAGAAACCTAGCATCGTTGAACAGTTGAAAGACGTGATTAGCTACCTTTCCTGCCGTATCCGTGATCTGCGCACTGTACAAACAAAACAAACCATGGTCCTAGAGAAATTTAGGAAATTGCAGGCAAAGATTAGAGAAGTTCAAAGTATGTTTGGGCTATTTTATAGTTCTATCCAGGCTTCTTTACATGCACTGAAAGCAGTAATTGATAGCGAATTATAGAGCTAAAAATTTATAACCATTTCAAATACATATATAAATTTTATGTAGCAAATACATCATCACAAGTCACTTGATGAAGTTAAATGAACGTTTATGATGGTATAAACGGTTCTGTTATGGCAATATTAGAAATATGTTTTTTGAGAAAAAAATAGTTACATGTAAATAGGTCTTAGACTTGTGACTTGTGATGATGTATTCCTGAGTCAAAACATCAACATAATTGTGGGGGAAAAATCTCATTTATGATTACTGGACATCATAGAGCGGTTTGCCCTTGTCATATAGAGCGGTTTGCCCGTGTTTTCTGAGGAAAACTGGAATAACTTTCTCTAAACATCATGTTGCGCACTAACATTCACTTATACAAAGCAGAGTATTCCATACTTCACTATAAACACAAACATCTACATGAATGGTAGAGAAAAAGCATTAAAATGCGTGATCTAGATGTTAACATTTGTGTTTTATTGGGGAGTGGTAAAAAAGTGTCCAAAAGATCTCCAAATCTACAAGCCCTAAACCTATCATCATTCAATCATATTGCTGGTAACATACGATTATTTTCCATGCAGCATACAATTTATTCATAAAATGTTATTTAAGCAGTGATATTGTCCGTGTTTGAACCGCCTTTGGTTTTCAATACCACTATTGCTCACGTAGAGAGGGTTGCCCAGCTCACATAGAACTAAAAGTAATGCTTTGCTCACATAGAGGGGGTTTTGATTGTACGGCGTGGATTAGAAAGCTGGTGTATAAGCCGTGTTGGCGCCAGCTGGGCGGCACAACCGGGTGCACAGACGACAAAACACAACACGGTAGTAAACGAGAGCGTTGTGCACAAAGTAGGATATTTGGCGCGTTTTAAAAGGGTTTGTAAGTGGTTCTTTCTATGTATGCTTTTGTTTTAGCGGTAACGTAAAACTCGAGCCTCGAGGAAATTGCATAGCCGTTTTTAAACTTTAGAGAAGTTGTAAGGCAAAACTGAATAACATTAGCATGACAGGATGCAAAGTGTTTTTTAAGCAATGTGTTCTATATCGTTGGTTGTCTGAAAATAGCTATTGTTATAATAATTCGTGTATTTGTTTACATGGCCTTCAATTAAAACTTGTTGAATACTCAACCTAGAGACCTGAACAATATGTCATTTTAATGTCCCGAACAAAGCAATTCCAGGGCCGTAGCTACATATGAGGAAGGGGAGGCAACTGCCTCCTCTGTTTTTTGGGAGTTTTTTCTCAAACCCTGAATGAAACTGAGAGTTAACATATTTGTTTTGTATGCTCAAAAATTATATTTTTTTATTCTTTTTTATTTTTTTAAATTTTTTATTTAAAAAAACAATAATTCTGGTAAGCATGCAGCCATTAACACTAGATCTATTGTAAACAGGCCAGATATTTTTATTGATGGTCTCAATTCTTGGCATATTAGTATAGACGTGTATTGTTATTGCATATACAATGTGTCTGATAAAATAGATTGTAATCAAAATGGCATGGGATCATTCATAACAACTGAGTATGGAGTCTGATCGATGTTATCAAGACAGAAAGAATCGAACCGGCAGTCTGAACATCATGCATGAGGTGCTCGAACAGTAAACACCATACAGTAAAAAAAATCTAATAAAGTGGGGGAGGTAAAAAGCCAATGATCACTTTCTTAGACATACACTACTTGTGCATAGCTAGTGTTATCTCCGCGCTAAATCGGACCATTCAAAAAGCAATATAGTTCCAAAATGGACTCCATCGGATCACGTCCGCACTCGAACTACTCGGAATGTTTCGGAGCTCAACAGACATAATATGAGGGGTTTGGGCCTTATAAACATATGCTTATATATACATATTAATTATGATGGCTCAGTCTCATTATTAGTGAGAAATATACTGATATTTAATAAGTTAATAACTTCACATGGTCCATAATTGACATTTTTGTATGACATTATTTCCATTCTTATCTCACCTAACAGTATATCAGGCAGCGGGTATGCACGTGCATGGCATCTAACAGAGAAAAAAAGGTTACACAAAGATTGAGCCACGTACATGTATTTATTTCAACAAACCAAATCACTTGTTTACACTATTAGAACAGTCAAATTGACTGATGAATGTGGATTTAAACGTTGTGTACACAGCAAGTACATCTGCCTTGTAAAGGCTGGCATCACATTTCATGTGGCTCAATAGAGGCTAGGCGTCCACTCTGGGCCACTAGGGGCACTACCAATGATTCCGGGGGCCTGTTATATAAACCTATTTTCCCATTGTTAATGGTATAAAACCACACGATATTAGTTCCTTTTCGCATTGTTGTATTGCATAAATAGATCTAACTTTTCAAGAGCGACACTGATCTTATTCACACAATTAACCATGTATGATTTGGCATGATATTTTCCCGTTTCTAAATCGTGGGGATGGGCCTTTAGCATTTCTTATTTCACTTAAAATAGTACTTGGTCTGCACAACTGTTCATGATAAGGAGTTATTTTACACTAGATTCGATCATACAACTGAGTGAAATGCCAAATACACAATGCACATGTAATAGGAGAAAAGGGAGATTTCCACTTGGACAGAATCCACTGTAATTGCACCACCGTACGAGCCAAAATGTACAGTGTGCACGTTCGTGGTGAACTTGCAATAGCAATTTGATGTAAACGTAATAAACTATATAGTTAAGTGAGCCGATGCGTGATTTGTCTATGCATCGGGCATCGCAGATCGCATCGCGTACACAATGTGCCACGTGTCCTAAACAGGGTGCTTGATGAGTGCAATGTCTCAAATCACCTATGAACTAGTGTGCACTGACGGCTAGTGACGCAAATCGTGGATTTGAAAATTTCCATGGCGTTAATTTCGACACCGAAAGTGTCTGCAAATTAGAATCACCAAGTGACATAAATTGCGGGTTATTTGGTGTGTTTGGCTCACACCTTAATGACCAGACATTATTTATTAATTATATAATAGTCACGTAAATCAAACTGGATACAAATATGAAAAGCATCTGTATTCATACTTGACAAACATACTCTTTTTCATTTTTAACACATGTAAAATTTTACTCTCTTAGTCAATAACTGTTTTTATTTCTGAGCCTCAGAGGCTAATCAATAGAATCAAAGGAGTGAGACTCCTGGGAAAAAGCCGAGCTTCAGATTGTTATGCAGTGATATCGGCCGGGGAGTGCATATATATAGAGAAAACGCACCTCCTGTTGGATACTAGAAATTTTTTATTGGGCCGAGTTTGACAGCCCTATCACGAGGGTGATACGGCTGTCAAACTGTCCAATAAAAATTCTAGTATCCAACAGGAGGTGCGTTTTATATTTATACCATATCACCATACTAAGCAATAGATTCCATTTCTTATTCTTATAAGCATTTTCTTTGAAAAATGCATGCTATTTATGAAGAACCAAAATGCGTAAAAGTCGGCAATACGCCACAGTGTGGCGTACAGAATCTTGTACGCACCAGCTGTACGCACCAGTGCAGAAGTGTATAACCTAAAGAATATATATGTGATATGGTATAAATATAGTGACCATGGTGGCAATGACTTAATAAACGAGGTTGTTGTGCTAATCTTTATAATCGTAATAAAAACTGAGAAACCGCTGTTAAGCAAACTTTAGCATGATATTTGTATAATGTATGTCCTGTTATAAGTCTCTCTTGAATGAAATGTGCGTGAAATTACTACAACATGCGATATAAATCAAAGTTGTTGCATGCATGCCGGATAGACAGAAAAAAAGAACAAACACACCGCCGGTTTTCATTAGTATGCACATGCATGCATATATATGGCGTATTAATTTTGATCGGCTGCAATGCAATTGGCGTTTCCCCAGCTCATTAACATCGTCGATTGTCGGCTGGTTCAAGTTTCATTGATAAATTCAAATTGGGTACTAATTTCAGCGCGTATAAATAGGCTTATAGTAAACGTAGTGGCGGTGGACCGAACAGAATGAAACGCCTTTATTTTACTATAAAGCTCGAAGTCTTCTGCGAAGCTCGGCTTTAAAAACTATATTGGGGTGCGGGTTAGTCCAGTTGTCAAATAAGAATTTTCAGCTGAAGCTTGTTTTGTTGGATGTATGATGTTTTATTGTTGATTATGGTACTCTGGGGTGTTCTGAGCAAGAATGCCACTTTGGCACCATGGGCAGAATTTTTTATGGGCAAAAAACAAAATGGCAAAAATCCTGGCACATAAAAGCCATAGCCTGTCATCCTGGCACATAAAAATTTATTAATATTGCTCATTCATTCTTATTAGAAAATTTTATGTCCTCTGGTATTTTATCTATGGTAAGGAATTGATTTACATGCTTAGAATTAATTCCTATTAATATTGAAAAAATGATATGGAAAGCAGATGGTTAGCGTACAAAATGTCCCTAAAAGGTCTCGTCCGCACATTCACGCTACCGTTCGCAATCCACACGTTAATCATAAGTTATTTGTAAGTTTTATGTCCGCTATGCGTCTGCTCAAAAAAATATTTCTAGGAAGATTATTGATTATTCAGAAATTTATGCGCCGTTGGTATTTGAGCTGCACAAATACCAACGGCGTACAAAAATCGATGGATTATTGGATTATGCACGCTAACTGCACGCCGAACACACGCCGCCGATGCGCAAACTATCCGTTTTTCATACGCGGCGTATTGGGAGCAGATAAGAGCAAACAAGAGCAGATGGAAAGCAGACAAATGTTTTGGCGTACAGTTAGCGTACATTTAAAGTATAAAAGCGCATGAAAAACGTCTGATCTGCCTACAAAAAAATATGAATTGCTTATGAAATGCTTATGAGAGATTACAGGTGGCATACGGCGAGGGGTATATAAACGCACCTGTAGTTCCATTCTCTTGTCAGTCTGCCGGTACCCATCGAAGAGGCACCATCAATGCAAGTGGTCCAATGAAGAATAAAACAAGAAAAAATTGAACAAAAATGAACCCTGCTGAAGCTAATGACGTCGCTCTCCTCGTGGCTCAGCAGGCATAGTTAAAATACCTGTCTCCCAAATTTTATTAATAGCATAAACTTCGACTGTTGTCGACGAAAACGAAAGCAGAAATGACAGCGCGGGCGTATGCTCGGCGCTTAAATACTGTCTGCTATAGTATGCAGTTCGAACGCAAACGTCAGCCCCAGCAGGTGCTTTTTGTCGGTTGAACATCCGCCGTGTAAGCTGAGCGTCTGCTTTTATCCGCTTTTATCCGGTTTTCTAACGCTTTCTGTCTGCTGTTTGTCTGCTTTTGAACGCTTTTTACACGCAGCGATGAGTGCAAAAAGGTCAGATTATTTGAGCAGATGAAAAGCATACAGGTCCAAATCCAAATGCCTGGAATTCTCCTAGAACATTATAATCCATTCTTTTATGCTTTCGTACTTTGGGCTGCTCAAAACTGAATGGGACACGGCCATAACAAACATACGTCAAGCATGCGCCTAACATGCAACCGCGTACTGGGAGTAGATGCTCGGCAGATAAAAAACGTTGGCATAAGCTTGGCGCACCTTGAGCGTACGATGGCGTAGGTTCAGCAGACGTTCAACATATTGGAGACGTATGTTCAAAGCACAGCAGACAGTGAACGCAAGGTCAGCGTAACCCGACGTACGTCACACCCAGACTTTTTTGTCGTGCGTCGGTTGTGCGTCGGGGTTACGCTGACCTTGCTTTCACTGTCTGCTTTTCTTACGCCGGGTTTGCGCCGGCTGTGAGTTGACTATGCGCTGGGGAAAAAGAATTATTTAATGCCAAAAGAGGTTACATGTATCTATCAGCAGATGCTCGACGTATAGATTTTTTTGCCTGGAAATCCCTAGAATTTATGCGTCGACCATACGTCAAAACTAGTGGGACGCGGCCTTAAGGCTGGTTTGGCTCTAACAGTTGAAGATAACTTTGACGCAAACATCTCATCGCCAAGTGGACTAAAATCCACTCATTCTTTTACCTTGCTTCTAACGCAACTGCGTGAAAGCACTGAAGCCATCATTGTAATGCCAGAAAAGCCGAAAAGTGGATGGTTAAGGAAGAAAACCTTACTCAAGAAGCAACATTGCCTGTCAAAGTTCATCATTATAATGGCCCCTAAAACTGGCCAAGCCAAAAGTCTCCAGCATACATCAGGTTCTCCAACTTCGAATATTCACTACAAGAGTGATAAAACGAAACAGAGCAGAGGAGACGGGTTTCATGTTTTGCTCTAAGATTACACGTGATGATTCTACTCTAGAATATAATGTATACAAGTTCAACAATAGCTTCTAAACAAGGATAATAATCAGTTCATACACTAAGCTTTCAACAGCATCCGCCATCTTGTTTACAGTGGTTGACGTCATTCATCGTCACTGGGACCTCGGGAGATTCCCGGGTTGCGCGCCCCCTCCCCCTCTCGGGTGAGGACATTGTTCCAGATAGAATGAAGGTGGTACCTGCCCCCATCTCTATTTAGTGAGGGCTTGAGTTTCCTGATATGAATGGCCTCCTTCATGCCACGTTCGAAATATTTGGGTTCTACACATAAGATGATAGTCCCTTCGAGAGAGACAGTGTGTCCTTTACAGTCTGTGTGCAGGTGACGAGACACCTCTGATCCAGCGGAACTGTGTCTGCGGTGTTTTAGGAACCTCGCTTTTAACGCTCGTTCAGTCTCTCCCACGTACGAGGCCTCGCAATCCTGGCACTTTATCTGGTAGACCGGTCCAATCACACGTTCTTTCTCCAGGGGGTCCTTAGGTCTCACCAGTAGCTGTCTGAGAGTGTTCACAGGTTTAAAGAACACCTGCACACTGTATTGGTGCATCACTCTTCTCATGTGTTCAGACACTCCTTGAATGTATGGTATCTCTAACGGAGGTCTCTTGGGGCAATCCACCTGTACGACGGTATCTTGTGCAGTCTGTCTTTCCTTCAGCTTGCTCTTTATCCTCACACTTTTGGGGTATCCATTGAACCCTAACACTTTCTCCAAATGTTTCTTCTCGGATTCTTTCTCACTGGCATCACTAACCACACTCTCGGCTCTGTGGTTTAAAGTCCGGACTACTCCAGCTTTATGCTCCATTGGGTGGTTGCTACAGAAATTCAGATATTGGTCTGTATGTGTATCCTTTCTGTAGATGCTTGTGCGAAGAGATCCATCACTGTTCACTAGGATCAAAGTGTCAAGAAATGGAAGGGATCTCTCAGCATTCACCATGCTCTCCCCTTCCGTGGTCCATTGGATACACTTATCCACGGAGTTCAGATGTTCTTGAAACTCTGTGGCATGTTCTCTCTTCTGGATCAAAGCCGTGTCGTCTACATATCTCTTGCACAATCATGGTGGATGGAGGGCCGATGCTAGAGTCTTGCTTTCAAACTCCTCCATATATAAGTTACATATGATAGGAGACACGGGGGAGCCCATCGCTGCACCATGGATCTGGAGATAAAATTCCCCTTGGAAGGTGAAATAAGTGCACCTTAGACACACCTAGCAATCTTGTTATCTCGTCGGGTTTGAGGGTGGTGCGGTTGGGCAAGGAGATATCAGATGTTAATCTCTCTTTCACTACCTGTAAGGCTTTCTCCACTGGCACACTTGTGAAAAGAGCACTCACATCAAACGATCTGAGTTCTTCATTCATAGGATATCGTACCTATAGAGCTAACAATGGGTCTCATGGGCATGTTGGTCTTGTGAACTTTCGGTAAGCCATAGAATCTTGGTGGTTGATCTGTGGTTGGATACAATTTTCGGTAAGCCATAGAATCTTGGTGGTTGATCTGTGGTTGGATACAATTTCCGATGGAGTGTAGCCTATCTCAAGGTCTTTAAATGGTCTGACATTAAGACCTATTCTAAAAGCCTCTGTATGACGTCAATTTTGCAAATTATTTTAGAAACAGCAGTCCAGCTGTAGTTAGGTATTTTCCCGTTTAAGCACGTGGTACTGTTTATTTGTGATGTGGTTCTGATTCATTAATTCACAAATAAGCCAGCCCCAGTTAGTAAGGGAAGTTTTAGCATGTGGTACTGTTTATTCATATTGGCGAATGTTTGATGAAGTTCTGTTTTGTAATATTTTGTTTATTTGATACTCTATTGTTATCTGATCATGGATAATGAAGCGATTAGACATAGCTTGCAAAAGATTGGATATGAACATTTTCAAATAGATTTACTTTATCAAATGATTTTAAGTTTTCTTTGTCACCAACAAGCACTTATAGTAGGTAGGAGGTTGAAGCCTGACATTCTTATTGTACTGTAGTTAACTTTTGGTGGACGATTATTTGCAGGTGTGTCCATTTTGGTAAAAAGAAACTAAGTCATACATGTACAAGTAACTGAGAAACACATAAGGATTACATACTTAATATCTTGGCTGACCCTTACCTGATCACCCATGCATACATGTTCTGCTGCTTCTGCAGCTGTTGCTAGTGATTACTCTGGTTTTAAAGGCTATAACAGGACAGGATGTTTGAGGCTGCATATTTAATATCAATGGAATTCCTAGGGTTCTGTAAAAGACCTTATATCTATTAGGGCTAGAGGCTGTCACAATTGTACTTGCTCGTTGACACGAGTGGTGTATGTAATAATAGAAATTAAAACTATTAGATATAAGGTCTTTTGAAAGACTAGATGGAGTGCCACATCTAATGAACCTCGTTCTTTCAAATCACGTAGAGCGTCTGCGAATTGTTTCTTGTAATTAATGGTTGGATCTCTATTCAACTTCTTGAATGTGCGTTCATCAACCAATAGATCACGGCACTTTCGAGTATAATCCACTTTGTTCATTACAACTGTCACGCGGCCCTTGTCAGCCGGTAAAATCACAATGTTCTCATCTGATTTCAGCGAGGTTATGGCCAATCTTTCATCTCTGGTTACGTTTTGTTGTTTTACTTTCCTGTTCTTCCGGATTATATCCAGCACACGACCCCTTAGTTCACTAGCATCCCCTTGTGTCAAGCTTCTGCACGCCGATTCTGTAGCTGTTACTAAGTCATCAACAGGTAACTTACTAGGTGTCACTGCAAAGTTGAGGCCTTTCCGTAGGATCGAGAGCGCAGGGTCAGATAAAATGCGGTCCGAACAGTTCTTAAAGGGACTGTGAACTCTTTTCTTAGGATTTTATTAAACTTTGATTTTCTCACTCATTATTGCTTCAATTCTTACAAATTACACCTTATTTTGTAGATAATTATCTAATCTAATGACACAGCATGTTTTGAAATGTATAGATTGATGGAAAAAAAATTATAAAGCAATTAATGAAAAAATAACAACTTTGCCTGGGAAGCATATAACTGATAATAAAACATCGAAATGACCAAAATCACTATTCAGTTACAAAATTTGTATATTTATCTAGAAAACCTTGCCTCGAATTTTTTATATTTTTCCTATTTATCATTTTACATGCATTTTAAGTTTCAAAACCACCTATTTTCCGAATTTTCTTGCAAATCAATACAGAAACGTTCATAATTCATCAACGAAATAAAAAAAATCAAAATCCCTAGTAAGGTTTTCTTCAGAATGCATATATCTTCAAATATATACACGTTTGTGAAAATTTGATTTTATGGTTAAGGAGAAATATAAAAGAAAAAATTCATCCACTATGCAAACTTAGTTTTGAGAAAATGGGCTTTAAACATGGCCTATCAATATACATTGATAATAGTTGCTGTGTATAAAATGTATCATATAATATTATCATATTGATGATAAAAGGTTCATTTTAAAAAGATGTTATCATTTATAGCATACAAAACATTGAAAATGTAAAAATTGAATTTTTAGCCCATATAACCTTATAAGCCTGCAAAGAATGAGTCATTGTTTTTCACTCCAGCTTGGTCTTTACAAAATGCGTTGTAATGTGAAAACTATTGAAGATAAAAGGTTCATTTCAAAACATGTTGTTCTTCATAGTTTAAAGTATAATAAATATTAAAAAGCCGAAAATAGAATATTTTTCCCTTAAAGAGTTCACTGTACCCTTAACCCACCTTGAAATGCATTAATTTGCTTCCTAGGTTCTATTCACTCCCGATGTTACCGTATCCACTACACATTGTATTTTCTTCTCTGACAATCTCTGAAACTTCTGTTGTTGTCTTTCTTTCGTTTCCGCATGTTTTTGCGCACACGCAGCCCTCACTTTAGCCTCGATATCACTATGTAAACATGGAAATTGCATTACGATCTTGACCTGTTGAAAGCTTAGTGTCTGAACGGATTATTATCCTTGTTTAGGAACTATTGTTGAACTTGTATATGTCATATCCAGGATAAATGAATTTCCATAAAAAGATAGAATGTAATGGTTTTAATTCCGAGATGGCTCGCCCACAATGCCATGCAATGAAACCAATTGCAAAAGAAGTGACCCAGGGGACAGTTCTATCTAGTGTCATGCACACGCCTTGTCGCTAGTAAATGTTATTGGGTGCCCCAAATCCACTCTAGAACAGCTGTACGGCTACGGCAATTGCCTACACCCTCGCCAAACTTCTTTGCCTCCTCTGTTTTGCAATCCTGGCTATGGCCCTGGATACTCGCGGTAAACGGCTTTCACTAGTATTTTTGGTTGTACTCAATTTTCCATTTTGCAAGGATGTTGTAAAATACAAAGAGAAATGGATTGACTCAAATTGATATCTCGCAACTGGGCTCTAGCAACGCAGCATATCACTTTCCCTGTCTGGTCAGGTTTTGTGCATTTTAGCGAAGTTGCAGCAAGGGGCCCCCAGCATTTAAAAGCCCCCAGACTGACATAAATGTTACGCGCACAA
>CM032663.1:10285098-10296474 GCA_019095985.1 Streblospio benedicti
AACAATAAGAAATCAGAGTTATGAAACTTATGAGAAACAGGTGATAGACGAGCATTTGTGCATGAATTGCAGCAAGTCATTCTGCCTTGACATTAACCGTGCAATATATACAGTTCACATTATATCTATTCAAGATATAACAACGACTGAGATTGCTAACAATTGAAATTGCAATTAACGGAATATTTGTGAAAAGAAAACAAGTCATTCCAAGTAAATCCATCATGGAAATCTCCTACAGTGCAGTTGCACCGAACTGTTCATCGGTCATCGGTCCAGAAAGTGTGTACATAGCACATTGTAACTTAGAAGATATCCCAAATATTTCTACGTTTCCAAACACCATTGTCAGTTTTTCTATCCTATGGTCAGCTCTGGGATCGTTTCCATCTCGCTTAATGTGGTATGAACAGCTGAAAACTCTAAACTTAAGAGGAAATGCAATCACGGATCTCTATTTTGAACGAGAAGATATATTGTTGATATCTATATTGCAAAAGCCAGACAATATTTTTCGGACATTAGAAGTACTGGATTTAAGTCACAACAATATTAGTTACATTAAAGAAGGTTTCATTTCCCAGTTCAGAGTGCTGCGTTATTTGAATCTTTCTCACAACAACCTGACAACCATTGATTCGGAATTCTACTACAAGATGCTTGAAATGCATTCATCAGATAAAAGAATTATTACAGTGCCACTGCAGTTTCTGGACCTGTCTTATAATGCAATTCACAGAGGAACTAATCTGAGAGATGGTGAAGTATTGTTTCCCGACACAGTATATGACTACCATGAATGTCAAATTATTTTGAATAACAATCGCATTTCTCGTATTTCGGATCTCATATTTGGTTGGTCTGTTTCAATAAAAGACACTGTAAACTTTTATTTGACTGGTCAAAGAAAATACATAAACATCAGTTCTGTGTTGGATGGAAATCCTCTAGAATTTGATTGCTGGGACTATCTCTTTTACAGACACATGACCAAGCAACAGATACAAAATCTAGACACCTCACAAATATCCCATAAATATGATAACTATTCAATTAAGTTTGATTCACAACATAAACTACAGGATTTAAATTGTGTGATTAATAGTAAGATTTGTCCAAACCAATGTTCATGTCATCTTCATAGTCCATCATTTGTTTATGTGTTGCATTGTAAAGAAATAAAAGCCTTGCCTGAACATTTGCCAATGATGAACTTAGCATACGTACATTATGTAATAAATGTGCAAAACAGTCCCGATCTGCGCGTGTACAACACAACATATTTATCACAAGCATATGCACTAGGCTTTTATTCTTGTAACATAAAATCGATAGAACCTGAAGCAATGGAAATTATTGCAATGAATATCAAAGTTCTAAGTCTGGCAGCAAACAATCTTACTACACTACCTACGGTTTCCAATTGGCCAAAACTCACAAGTTCTTTCTATTGGTGACAATCCATGGCATTGTGACTGTAACATACAATGGATGAAAAACTGGATAACACGATATGCAGATGAAAAAGAACAAAATGAAACCATATGTGCAACTCCTTGGTACAACTCTGGCCATCAACTGTCCACTTTGCCAGATTATCGATTTATTTGTATGCAAAACATAAGCATTTACTCTCCTATTAGGTGCATTCGTTATAGTCATTATATTTTTTACTGTCGTGTATAGATGGCGTTTTTTGTTGTATAGAAAATATGACTTCCACCCATTTGAAAAAGATGAGTGTAGCGATGAAGACAAGAAATTTGACGTGTTTGTATCTTATAGTAACGAAGACTCTGAATGGGCTTTGGAACTGATGAGAAAACTCCAGCAGCTAGACTTTAGAGTATGTTGTCATGAAGGTGACTTTCTCCCTGGAACCACAATCTCAGAGAACATCGAGCGAGCAGTGCATTTTAGCAAGAGGACATTGTGTATTATTTCTCAAGCATTTCTGAAGAGCAACGTCTGCATGCACGAGTTCAAAACAGCCAGGTCATTTGATTTCTTGTGCAATAAGAACCGTCTTGTAGTGATCATGTATGGTGATATAGCAGAGGAAGAACTGCATGCAGATCTCAAGATCTATGTGAAGAACTTCACCTACTTGAAGAAAGATTCTAGGTTCTTCATGAAGAGATTGCTCTACAGGTTGCCACAGAAAAAGCTGGGTGGAGATAACGACAGAGACAGACCTATGCTCATTGATAATTAAAAGTGCGCTAATTGACTTTGGTATAGCATTCTGGTAGTGTCGCAAATTACTTTGATACTGCTGCTAACTTGTCCTGTATCGTCCCTTTAGAAAAATGTCTACTGAAGTCATTAAGCAAGAAACGTATTTTTGTCAGAAGAATAAACCTATGCATCGTCATATCTCATGGCTACATAGGCAGTTATTGCAACGCTGAATATGTGCATTGTAAAAGAAATTCCCAAAGACGGACACTGGAACCTATGATAAAGCTGCCAGGTTGGTCTGACTGCTTGAAAACACAATACTATCAAAATAATTCACATTTCATAAAAAAAAAACATGTGGTTAATAAAGAAGCTGTATAACCTTGCGTTGTGTTTTTTATTTTTTTTTTCGATTACAGGATGCAAATAGCAGTACTTTCAACTTATTCCACATGTTAAAAAGATGGCATAATATTATAATTGATACCGATAAGTCTAATGTGATTGTTACACTAAATAATAAAACCGTCCACCTCCCACTCGTAAGTTCCACATAAAATATACATGCCACCATGCAAAATTTCAACACAACTGTATGTGTGCTGTTCTAAGAAATTATGTATTAACAATGCATTTCTGAACAGGCTACATGTTAATAAAGCATCATACTATTCTTGCAATTATAATTTCACAATTTCTATATGTATCATTTCACATGCATTTAGATATTTTAAAGCTTTTCTAACACAAACTTCTCACTATGCTAAGATATGAACTTAAGCTTTGTAACCATTTGCTCCATAGAATATGAATACTCTCCCATGCCGAGAAACAACCTACCCTGATGTTTGCATTGTGACACTTAAAGAATACCGCGAAGACAAATGTTTGTAAAATCGCTCTTTCTTAATAACTTTTATCATACAATACACCAATTTAAAGCTGATTATATAACGATAAACATCATGTCACTTTCAATATTCTTCCAATCATGGCATGAAGACAAAGCGAGAAAAAGTGTGTGCTTTTAAATGGTAAAAATGGTAATTTATATGCGTATGAACCACCGGGGCCAGCAGGAGCCCAGCCCCCCCCCTAGCGCCCCCCCCCTGTTAGACCGCAAAACATAAACTCTGCCACAAAATATAACCATAGCCTCAAATATTGAGTTTCTGGGTGGTTCATATGGTAAATGGATCACTTCTGCATGTTACAATGATAGATGAAAAACTAGCACTTCGTTAAAATGCATGTAAACATCATGAGCCAACAACACGTTATTTATTTTACCCATCATTAATCATTTGTCACAAAGATCGCTTTAATTGAGACCGTCATTACTAATCTTTAGCCACCACTGTTCACCTTATCATAAGTAAAACGGCAAGTTGTGTCCAAAACATCGTCGTGTAACATGTTGAACCAGGCAGTTTTCATATTCTCCAAAGATGGTTTTTGGGCTCCCCTGAAAATTAATGCTAATACTCTGGAACCCCTCTATTATGCCCACTCATTGGATCTTGAGGGGGGGGGGGCGTTGACGTTGATGCGGATGTACTTCTGACAAGTTGAGAATGGAACCCACCAATATACCTATTTTTGCGTCACATCGGCAGCTGAAGCGAAAGCCTTGTGATCACTTCATTTGTATGTCAGTATGCGTGTATATATGTCTCTGGACAAGATGACTTGCGTAATACTGCGTTTGCGAGCGAGTAATACTACTTTGCTGACCGCAAATATGTTATGCACCTCACCCCAGTTGTCCCTGTACCAGCTTAACGACAATAAACATAACGTGAGCATGTCTCCGGAAAACAAATGCAAAAGTAGACTTGTTGGCAAAATTAAGGATCAACATAGTAAGCTTTAGTATACTGGCTGTACCATTTCATACTTTGGACTCGGAGTATATAGGAGTGTGAATAGTGTATCATTAAACATCATGTTCAATGACGGCTTGTACATTACAAGTGTGTAACAGAAGTCTAGGCGAGAAACATCATAACACAAGGTACTGTACTCAAGGGACTCTTTGTTTACATATTATGCTACCTATATAAGGGATTATCCAAATTAATACTTATAAGGATATTTGAAATGGCTGGTTTAAGTTTATACTGAGAAATCCTTGTCAGTTGCAAACAAATCGCACGATGTTTCAACTGTCTCACGGTGTTGGGTAGCTTTACAATGTTGTGCATTGCTGACATTGTGAATCAATTTTCAAACATTCATATTTCGTATTCATGTAAAAATCGTATAGTTATGGCGGCATGATGTAGACAATGTACATACGCTCTAACATAAGGCATTCAAGAAACAAAATTGTTTTGACAGAAAAAATAGCGTATGCAAAGTTTGTGGACCAAATTGATGTATCGTATTACCTGCTAGGTATGTTGCCACTATTGTGCATCATCAACGGATACATAATCCATCTAACGGTTCATGTGGTATAGGTCTGCTCAGTATTTTACAGTGAAAAGTATCGTTTATGTTTACATTTTTTACTAAAAAAGCTCCCAATAACGTTTCACAATACCAAACGTAAAGCATGAGTCACTTGACGCACCACAATGACCATGAATATGCAAAGGACCTAAAAGGACCTAAAGCAGCAGCAGCAGCAGCAGCAGCAGCATGGGGCGGGGGACCAATGAGACGTGGGTTCCACATGAGATGCCTCCTCACACAAAATGTTGGGAATACTTGAATGTAAAATTAATCAAAATCCAAATGGTGAAAATTAGTCACTCATACCTTGCAAGATCTTTTAAAGGTATAATGTTATCTAATTGATAAAGTCTACGTCCATATACCAGTATTTAATAAATTATTTTATAATCAGATTATCCTGAGCATGGCAGAGGGCAGACGAACCAAAATGGCTGACTTCACAGCAGCGCCGAGGCCAGACTATGGCACTACAACTATGGGCGCCATGTGGCAGCACCAACAACATGGCTACTTCATAGACCTCCAGGTTAAGGTCAAGGACATGACCATCCCATGCCACAAGCTTGTTCTCTCCACTGCCTGTGCGTACTTTGCATCATTATTGACTTCCGAATCCAAAGAGAAAACCAATAATGAAATCCGTTTGGAGAACATAGACAAGGATGTGATGATGAACATAATGATACATTTATACGGACAAGATGCTACCTTCAAGCTGGAGTCCCTGCCAAATGTTTTAGAAGCCACAGATCAAATCCTGAGGCTAGAGTCTATCAAGGAACACGTTTCAAAAATCATGTCCGACAACCTTTCTGCAGAGAATTGCCTAGCTTAGTGGAAGTTGTCTTCAAAATATGGAATGGAAGATGTTTGCAGCAAGTCCATGGAGATGATTGTTGGTTCATGTGAAGAGTTTACGACCCTAACCATAGAGCAACGTTTGCATATCATTTCGGCCGAAACAGTTGAACTAGAGTCTACAGATGAGCTTTTTGTGGCGAGTGTTGAGTGGGTCGATTACGAGCCACTGGCAAGGAAAAGCAACATGGCAGATACTATGAAGACTATAAACTTGAAAAAGTGCAGTGTTGAAACATTGAACACTATCGACAAAAAATACCAAGACCTTCTTCACGATGCAAGTGTATATAGATTAATTGTAAACGAATTATTTGAAAGAATATTGCCGTCTAAGGCTTCTGAAGGAAATACCGAAACAGATTCGTTGATAGTTCTAGGTGGAATGGCAGATTATTGGGATGACAAAATCAACAACAAGTGTTTTGTTGCTCGTTCAGTAGATGGCATTTGGTGGGAAGCGTTTGCTGAAATCCATGTAGAAGCTCAAGCTAAACGCTCCCCCGTCATGGCAACAAATGAAGATTTCGGCCATAGCAAGAAGAAGACAACGAAGTACGATGCTAATAGTAAAAGCTGGCACGATCTGCCAGACAGTTCGGCAGGTGTAGTAGACGGTTCCGCAGTGCTATGTGACAGCAGCGTGTATCTGCTGGGTGGTGCCGGTCCTCTTGCCTCAGTCTACAGGCTGGACCTCGCTCATCTGGCACCAGGAGGCAGACATGCTGGAGAAAGACCAGTGGCCTATTGCTGCCACCTTAAACAAAAAGATTTATGTTGCCAATCTCTGAGGTATTTACATATGGAATGGCCACAGGTCCTAGGCACCGGTACTTTCCCCATGTCATTAACACAAATCCTCCATGCTCGTTTCCAGGCATCTCTATATATAGATTCCTCCATGTTACATCACAACTTTGGATTTTTTTCTCATGTCCTAACATCACACATTTTTCTAGAATTGAGTTGACAGCGACCAGACCTCAATCAATATAGTGTCTCATCATCCACATTTCATTAATCACAGTAGTCAATAATTGGAACTAAACGTGGACCAATATCTCTTCTTAGGGAGATCCCCGGGGGGAGATCCAGTGGGTGCAAGGACGCCCCCCCCCCCTTTCCCACCAAAATCCTTCCACTTTGTAGTTTTTTTTTTTTTTTTTGGCATGTCCGCCATCGATTGTGTGCACAAAACCCGTAAAATTCCTTAAGTGTACAATGCACCCCCTCCTATATTAGTTATACTTAAGTACGCACTGCACCCCTCCTTTTCCTAAAGCCTGGATCTGCCAGCATCTTTTATATATATAGACGACCCCCATATCTTGACGGTAACCAGCCGTGGCATGTGAGCCGCCCACACCAGGCAGTGCTATGGACTCGGCCCATTAGTGTAATGGTCAAAGTGAGGCTCGCTGAAGCTGACGACTCCACACCCACGGCGTCTATCAGATTTACTCCCTTCAGAGACATAGACGCTGTGCATTGATATTAGCGGGCGTCTTGTCAATGGCTGGCGGACATTATCTTATTAAACCAACTCGCCATAATAGCGGGCCATGAAACATGGCCCTCTATGTTCTTTCCAAGTGTAACCTAGACAACTATAACCAATCAGCCCAGAGCTCTGGCTAATGTAGAGACTTTTGAACTATCAATATCACCTTATGCATTTTCTAATTTTACCTTGTTGAGATTAAATGGTCATAAAATAATTTATAGGTGAAAATTGCAAAAATTAATAGCCACGAAATAGTCTAATTTTGCAGTATATTAACTAATTTATAGATGAAAATCGCAAGATGTAATAGCCATGAAATATACTAGTTTTACAGTACCACAATGAGGTATATGAACATTTATTCAGAGCTTTTTACATCAATTACAAGCACACATACCATTGTTTGGCTACAGTTCCATGCTGCATAAAAAACCTAATGAACAAACCACTAGAATTCTATAGTATTTTTACAGTATGACTAAACTTCATGGGTTATTCGATTATTGAACTGTACGTCGTTTCTAAAATGCTATCAAACTCGTCCAGCTCACTGTCCACGACTGTGACGTCACTTCCGGGTGCGTCTGCCACGATGCGATTTCCGCCATAGACCGAGTCGGCCAAGCTGTCAGCGTCCAGTACCTGCTCCGTGGCTGCTGTGGTAACACTTCCATGCAGGGTCTGCGAGTCTACAACGGTGCTCCCAGCGTCCAGATCACTCGTAATGTCAGATTCACTGTCCTCATAGACCCCGGTGCGGTTCCCTTTGCACTTCTTGTACCTCACTCTGACGATTTTTATGGACAGGAAGAGGAGCGGGACGGCAAGTAGGACACCGGCAGCGATGCCCAGCCCGACATCGACCGTGATCTTCACTTTTGCCACTTTCTGCGGGGGTTTGGCCGCGATTTGCAGCGTTTCGCAGGTTACTCCGGTTAACTGATCAGCGCATGCAGAATCTGCAGCGGATGGATGGACTGGGTCTGGGTGGTGTAGACACGTGCCCTGGTTTCGACATGGTTGGCTATCACAGGGGGTTATGTGCGTCTCACAGTGGTCACCTGTGTACTCAGAGGTGCATATACAACGCGGCTGCTGCTTTTCTATTTTGCAAGTTCCACCATTGGCACAATGATGTTTGCGACATGACGGCTCAACGCGTTTTTCGCATTTAGGTCCAGTAAATTCAGGTGTACAATTGCAACTGTAATCAAGTTTAAAATTCAATGAAGAACGTCGACTCGGAGTATCAAAACCGATATGACAAGTTCCACCGTTCAGACAAGTGAAAGGGCTTTCTGGTGACCCGAGTGTATTGAGCCACTGTAGTGGAAGCGGTATGCTGTTCTGCCTACTAGTTACTTCATACCCATGTACAGCAACAGACCTAAAAGCCAACTTTGCAGTCATGTTGACCAGCCTGATAACCAAGTACCTCGCACTCCGTCCCATCGCTACACACTTCAGTTTCATCTTATAGGGATAGCAGTTGCACGCTTCGCCCTCCTCAGGCTCCACGCCAGAGCTGTAATTCAACAATGTCTCCACAACAGCATTGCGCATTATACGCCCATCTGTGTCTGAGAACGCGACTTCCACCACCAGATTAGTGTAGACCGCCTCCAGATCCATGATCCACCATGGCTGCCATTGTTCCTTGGTTTCGACGACCCTGTCATTTTTGTAGCTAGGGTAATATGCAATGCGTAAGTCACGCTGGGTCATGTGTGACGTGCTCGATTGCCACGTGGCTTTGCCTGAGGACAGCGGGAGCGCCTGACAGACTCCATTGGGCCATGGCTCCCATTGGTTGTTCTGTTGACATTTGATGTACGCGATGGAACTGCCGTTGTCCTACAAGGGGCCAAATCGTTGGTATTGTGGAAAAAACAGCACTTTGTACAGCTACATAATATTATGATCCTAGAACATATAGTATATCGACTGTTAGACGATTGAGGTAAATTTAGGAGATTTTGAAGACAAATGAAAATATAAACTTATGTGTCAAAAAGTCTTAATATCGAACATACGTAAGACTGTATTGTAAAACCCGAAATTCGCAAATTAAATTGTGTGCAAAGATTTCTAGTTTTACAGTGTTACAATTTGCTTACTAGTCTGATATCGGTGCCTCGTGGACAGTAAGCCACCGCTACGTTGCCGAGCTGGAACCCCCTGTCAGAAACTCTGCTGTGGTCTGCCAGCCAGTGGTGGGTAAGGGCAGCTCTCGGTCACCAGCCATCTTCCAGGGGTAGGACGGGGGGTCCGGGAACCCACATATTTGCTCGGTGGCCTTGCAGGATGGGTTGGCTACACAAGTGAGCAACAACAGCACTTGGACTTGAAGCTTGTGCATCTGCAACTCTAAAAAATAGTATCTAGATCTAAATCAATGTCACAAACAAAATTTAACAAGTGTATCATTGTAGGACCTGCTACTGCATGTGCAGACTGACAATGTAGGATTTAAACACTAGATTGGAGAGCTGGGGCAGATGTCGGTACCATTTTTAGGGGCAAATTCTTATTGGCATATTTCAATACCTTATGTGGTCCAATGAAAAACCAGATACGATACACATCGCAGATGAGTAGCTTTTCATGAAAAATCAGCAATTTTCATAATGGCCCCCACAGAATCTAGAAGTACCCTGACACTATCAAAAAATACCTGACAGAGGATGGAATCTACACTAAATGATATATCAAATATTCTATCATTTTGGATTAATGCTCCATTGCACATCAGCTTTTCATCACATATGAAACAAATTCAAGATGGCCACCAAAATCCAAGATGGCCGCCAAAAACTTGGTAACAGATAAACTACAACATAATGTTAATAAACTATATATATAGTTATATGATAAAATATATTTTGTTGTATATTAGCATAAATGATGATATAAATATATATCTTAGATTTAATTTATATGAAGGAACTTGAAACATATACTATTAAGGGTTTATTCCTAGAAACAAACAACATGAAAAACACATGTCTTTAGTCTTTTATCAGATATATGTATATGATACCGATGTTAGGAAATATTAAATATGCCCACATGAAATTTACAAATTGCTCTTAGATGAATCATCATGAATTATTATCTATGCATTAAATAAGAATATAAAGGCATGAATTAATCCTCAATTTGAGAGTGTGGATTCGCTGTTATGCTGGGTCATGTCAGGTAAGTGGAAATGACTTCCTCAAATCAAGAATACATATTCTCAAATTGTTTTTAGAGAACATTACAATAATAGTTTTAAGAAATATAAACAATCGAATAGAATGATACAACTTTGCAGAGATATCATTACTGTATAATTGTATATTTAATAGCATAATTTGATCATGCAATTAAAGACATGTTACAATGTAATATTTCAATAACCAAGAACTTGATTACTTTGTTTGTGTACAATATCTGTTTTCTTTACATGCTCATGCCCAATCCTCCTTCGCTTCATCACTTGTGGCATCTTCTGACAATTTCAGTAGAGAATAGTCTTGTGCTCTTTTGTCACATGTTTGAAGTTTACAAAGTTCTGTACAACATAATCCGTTTGGAATACATGGACATGTTTGCTCATTACAAGATCGACTGCACTTGGATGCCAGAAATTGAAGGATGGCATCTGGAGCAGTAGCCACATCTGACCAACCAATTACAAGTTGCTCATTATCATCTGCACTTTCCATCAATCATCTCTTTCCTGCAGGAGAAGGAACAGGCTGACTTCCTTGCAACGACAGCTTCCAAATCCTCGCTTGATAATTTACTCATAGACAATGTCGGTACAATGTTGTGGTACATGGAGGAAGCTGAAATGATTCAACTTTATTTTAACAAAATAGCTGGTACCGCGATCTGACGTCCTGATTTACCCGAACGAAGTGAGGGTAAATCAGACGTCAGCATGCTCAACTTTTTTGCGATTGACACGACAATCGAAAGTGGTCAATCACCATTCTATCATGACTAAAATCCATTTTTATTTTAAAATAAATCATATTATAACATTCAACATTCAAGTCAATTTCGTTTGTTTTGAGCGCCGCTGGAGACGTCAATTCCTACAGTTTTGAGCGCGGAGGCGTTAGTCTAAACTGTTGCTCTCCGCAACAACGAAAAACGTCTTGCTACGTCAGCGGCTGTATTGATATTGTGAGATTAGACTAGCGCCGTGGTTTTTGGGGGGAGCGTGTTTTCCATCGCAAAATTGAGCATGGAGATTGACAAATCAGCGTGGGTTATTGGCGGTGATTTTTGCACGGAATGATAGAATGTTAAAATGACTTGCTGCAATCCATGCACAAATGCTCGTCCATCACCTGTTTCTCATAAGTTTCATAACTCTGATT
>CM032663.1:10302724-10329263 GCA_019095985.1 Streblospio benedicti
CAAGTGGGGGCACTAAAACATGGAAGAGACAGCAAGCGGGGCACTAAAACATGGAAGAACAGCAAATGGGGGCACTAAAACATGGAAGAAGAGCAAGTGGGGGCACTAAAACATGGAAGAGACAGCAATTGGGGGCACTAAAACATGGAAGAACAGCAATTGGGGGCATTTAAACATGGAAGAACAGCAAGTGGGGTCACTAAAACCTTGAAGAACAGCAATTGGGGCACTAAAACATTGAAGAACAAAGTGGGGGCACTAAAACATTGAAAGAACAGCAAGTGGGGCACTAAAACATGGAAGAACAGCAATTGGGGGCACTAAAATGGAAGAACATGGGGGCAAAAACATGAACAGCAATTTGTATATGTAAGTTTTTATACAACATTTTTGCAGATTGAGAATTAATACAGTGCAAATAATCTTGCTGTGCAAAAATGTTGCATAATATCATACAACATTTTAACGCAAAACATTTGTTGCAATATGTGCCAAAACCATTTATTGAAAAGTGTTGTAAGTTTTTATACAACATTTTTGCACATTGAGTATTAATACAGTGTAAATATTCTTGCTGTGCAAAAATGTTGTAAAATTAAATAAGATATTTATGCATATCACCTTCATTACTATTTTCGAAAATATGCCTGGTGAAAAGTGTGTTAAATTGCCATATTACATTGTTGCATAAAATCATAAAAAGTAGGTAAAAAACAATTTATAACACATTTTTGCATTTTACCATCGATATGTCTGGGAAGAGACTGAAACACACTTATTTTATATCTTATCTCTTCGATTCTCAGCTATGGCATTGATTTGATAGATAGTAAAACATCGACGAAGATCTCCTTTTTACTATTTAACATGTCAACACAGCAAGAATAAATACACGATAGAAATTATAAATTATGATTTATAATCAACACCTCATATTAATGCTCCAGAAGTACAGTAATTTCATAATCTTACCAGCGTCAGAAAGAGGAAATTGAGTATTTCCTGATTTCGGCGACTCTCTGACCCGTGGCTGCGTTGACTGGTGTTGGGTGTTTCCATTGTGGTGAAATTTGGCTGCTGGTACGAATCGGACTATGGCTTCTCTCCCGAACTGAAAATTATCAAAGTATATTTCATAAAGCCATTGTGCGGCGTATAAGAGGTCTGTAAATGTGTCAGTCTTGTTTTTTTCTGAGATTGGTGTGACACCCTCGATATTCTGCTGTGCGTCAATGGCTTAAAATAGGAGCTAGAAATCATAATGAATTACAGGCAAAACCACATATTTTTGTACACAAGTACAGTAATTCAAAGATCTCACCAGCTTCAGGTTCAGACTCGCCAACTTGAGCATCAGAACTGCTAGTAGAACTAGTAGTATATGTTGCTGCACTTGATGCACTCCGAATTCTTTCCACAGTTTGAACAATCACTCTCGCCTCAATTGGAGGTGGTCTTGGCATCACAATATCTATAGATGGAAATAATATACATTGTTTAGCATCTCCTATAATTCATAACATGGTACCACTTCATGGATTTACATGGTTATAAGCCAAATCTTGTAAGTGATAAAAGAATCAACTAGATCAAAAGTGTTCAAAGAACACTGCGTCGCAAGAACGACCTTGACTTTTGGGCAATTAAGATAATATACTGAAAAAATGTATACTTTACAATCAAGAAATCTATGAATTTGAGGAGAAAACATCAGAATGAATCAGAATCAATATACAATCATTTCTTCTGGGAGGGGGGTACTTGGTATTTGCCAATTGGTCACTGTTCATTGTTATGTTTTCCCCAACACATTACAAAAAAATAATAACAGCAATAATAAATATAAGAATACGAATGTTAAAAAAGAATCTATGAGTTTATTACAAACACTTCGTCAATGACACTCCTATGTGAAAGTATATACAATGTACTGACACAATAAACCACGAACTACAAAGGATCACGTAATCCGTGCAAGGCGGTGTGCGTTATTGGTTGAACGGTTGACGTTTGACGTTTGACGCTAAGTGCATTGAATATCAGTAAAATTTCATAAAGAGCCTTCTAACATACACAATTTGATTGGCAGAGCGCCCAAAATCGAATCACTTCGGTGTCGCCTCATACCTCATAGCTGTGTAAATTTTGAACGAAATCGGTGTAACGGTAAAAGCTCTAGCTTGTCCGGAGACATACATACATAGATACATAGATACATAGATACATAGAAACGAAGTGATCACAAGGCTTTCGCTTCAGCTACTGAAGCGACGCAACTATGTAAACTTTCATAGATATTCATGCAGGGTTCACACACATTTTGTCAGACAAAAATTTATTACAACTTTTATTATCAATTATCTTTGTTGAAATAAAAACCTTATAAAAATCTTTACATTTTTCTTTTTGTGAAATTGAAATGCTTTTTTATGAGAAATGATCAATTGGTGATCAATAAGTGGGCCAATGTCCTGGTGTAAACTATAAAGTTGTGAGTGCAAGACTTGGATCATGACCATAAACCAGCACATTCACAATGGAAGGATTTGTGATATTGCGTTGGTTGTTGAGGACAGTCACTGTGCTGCTTATCTTGAACTTTCTTATCTTGAGGCTTCATTTGCTTTAACTACATTATGAGCAGTTTGAGTCGGTTACCTCAATTGTTAGCTGGCGTATTTCACTGTCACACCTACAGATAGTGTACTTTTGTGGCCGAGTGGATAGTGAGTCAGATTCATAACCTGAAGGTCTTGAGTGCCAGTTAGTTCTGGTGCTGCATGTTGAGCAAACTCATCCCTAACTGGTTGCACCCCGTCAAGGGGGATCTCAGGCTATAATTGGGTATGGGTGTGCCATTTTGACTTCAAGTAATTGCAACATAATGTTTAACGATTGATATGTTTTTCAAAACCTGTCTTCTGTAACATACTAAAAGTCTCCAAAAATCAACCCTCTGTAGGTATTAGTAATTTGCTGGTTTCCATGGCAACGTCATGGAAACTACTGCGAAAAGTAAGAATATAAAACATTTCATATAATTTAAACTATCTTAGCAACATATATGTATGATACCTCATTTGAAAGCTCTTGTACTCATCTATCAGACACACATAACAAATATGTAAATTTTTTAATTAGTATTCATCTAATTTGCATAAATGTGAATTTTTTTCGGAATTTTAATAAAATCAACTTACAAAGTTTTTTTTGAAAAGCTACTCTTCATGAAATTGAGATTTTTATTATTTCATATCGTTGCCTAATTATTTGGACATGTGCACAACAAATTTGGGGTGGATTGAAAAAAACTTTGGATTTTACAAGTGATTTATGATAACATAACGACATTCAGTTTTGAACCAAAAATGACAGATTATGGAATGAGGAGTTTATATTGATCATATTTTTTTTATCATTTTAGTGTCAATTTCATCAAAATGAAAATATATGTACATGTACATTGCTTTATTATATTAGTCTTCTTCATTGTCAACATCATCATAATCATCATCACCATCAAGTGTCATCTCTACATGCTACATGCTGGCCATTGGTGCAGCTAACGCCTCTACACTCTCCACAGGCAGAACTACATTCCAATCCATGTCGCCTACATGTACATCTTCCGCTACCACAACCTCTGCAACGGTGCCTAATATGTATTTATGTGTACCAATGTGAAGATTTTACAGACTCATCAATGGATCCCTTTCAACCACTCAAATTCAAAGTGAATTTTGACGTAAACCTCAATGTATAGAACTGAAACTTTATTCACATTGTATCAGGACCACTAAAATAAGAAATTAGTTATCACATACCATTATACTGATTACAATCTAACCTTTATAACAGCGTATGATATCATTGCATGATAAGTAGCTTTACATGAGAAAAATAAACGTAAAAAATGTCCTGTCTAGTGTGAGCAAAGCTAGAGTAGGTCAGCACGGATGGGTGGATTGTAGAATCGACCCCAATAAAATTAGGTCAATTAAACTCTTAATTGACCCGGGCTTAAGCTAGGTACGTCTCACGCTCAGATTCTCCTACATTTGTTACGTCATTTATGTCCATTACGAAGATGTGTATATCCTGTACGCATAAACAAGTCCATGAAGCGGGAACAGCCCACAGAACAGTATAAGTGGTTGAAGCAACACCAAATAGGAACCAGCAAAACTATTATTGATCTCACGTCATATTAAGGTGAATATGGCCCTGTGCACTCCTGTCTACGGGTATGTTACTCTTGGGAGGACACAATTCGGCTTGTGCCGTGTTCTGAAAGCCATCACCACCAGCACCAGTGTGAGTTCCACCTGGTTGCCATCAACCTGGTACCTGGAGGACTCAATGGAGGAGACCCCATAGTCTCAGGTACATATTAATAATGAGGATAAAGCATTGAGAGTGTCTCAACCCTGAACGTTGGCTGACTATTCTAACTGATGCTATTGTGCTCACCACAGGGTGAGAGACAAGGCGTTCGTGAAATGCAAACCGCCAATGAACAGGAAACATTGGATTATAAACCAGTGAGCCACGGAGATGATGCTTTGTTGGATTCAAACAGGCAAATCAGTGTACAACAAGGCCACCGTACTGGTGTAACAGTGAGGTCGGACAGGTCCTCGCCAGTCCCACCTAGCCTGAGTGTTCTGACTCCATCATCTTCCCCTCAAGGCTGACGTACTGCCCTCAGTGATCGCCCTATCCATGTTACACCTAGCCCGGTAGGTTTTGACTGGACCCACTAAACCTTGCCATAAACAAACGTTTTGAAGGACCACTCAGCAAGCAGTAAATTGGGATTAATTATTAAGACCCCTGCAAGTGCTGGAGTAACCATCTGGGCTACCTCTGGTTAACTTGCTGGATTGCCATGAACCGATAACTATTTCTAGTAATGAGCAGATGACCCAAGAGTAACCTGACATACATCGAGCTACTCTTGTGGACCGGTCTGACATGGATGGGGCTTGCAACTTAAGTGTACTTTCCTCATCTGTCAGGGTACGGCACTAAAACCAGACCTCCGGTAGTAGTATGCTGGCAATAGCACTTTCTGATACGGCTTGTCTCTGGGATGTCTTGGTTAGATTCCGGAGCTTCAAATCTCACAAACAGTGCACTCCAACATGTTGATTCCAGAGCTGCAGATTCCCGGAACCCTGTTCAAACTTCATCTTTCAGAGCCACTGGTCTCCACAGCAATTTTGGATTGTCACCTTCGAGAGCTTTAATGCTCAGGACCAGTACAATTCACTCAGCTGATCCCAGAGTACCAGACCTTCTGAACAACATGCTGTACCAGCCTTCACGGACTTCCATGTTTCAGAACGACGATAGGAGACACTCCTCTGTATCTCTGGAGCTCCTTACTAGCTACATCAACTCTCGAGCCTCTGAGCTCCGTAACAACTTCCATTCTAGCTGTTGAGCTCCGGGACAGCCATACTCGTTCTGGAACAGTACAGCCCATTCCGCAGAACTGGAGCTCCAGAACGGGATCACTTCCTAAGACTTGGGGTTCCAGAACACTGGGAACATGACTATTCTTTCAGAAGTAAAGCTTTACAGGTACAGAACTGTAATTATGGAACACCTTTCACTACTCAACAAGAGGCATGGTGCTGGTGATGTGGTCGGTACTTCCTGAAATGCGTACCCTGGATCGATCCATACCTGTACACGTTGCATTGACTGATTCCCAGCAACATTGCAGGGCAATCAGTCACTAAGAAAACATCTGAGGCCGTGAACTGGCCACTGCTGTGCCCCTGGTACCCACTACTATTACACCCAGAGTTAGACATAAGTGATAGACCTATAGCCCTGGTCTAACTAAAAACTAGCTGGTCTACCAACATTTACCAGTAGATAGACTTATGGTCTACCTGGTTTTGGCAGGTGCAGCATGTAGAAATTTAATAAAAAAATTACTCTTGTCTAACAATCATTTGAATCATCATGCTTATTTTAACAAACACAGAGAATTATGTCATCATTTATTGTCAGTGTAAATGTGTTTTTTTATCAAACTATCCACCTCCCTTTCATGGCAGTCATCTAAATGCCGGGCTACCTGATTTTGAGCAGGTCTACCTGATATCTAAACTTGGTAGACCTATGTCTACTGCCTTAACAGTCCTCATGTCCAACTCTGCTACGCATGTTCTAGATGTTGAAGGTTGTATGGCACTCGATGTCACCAAAACCCCCACACGTTCAGCCACACCTGGTACCCTATTCAATGTGCTGACCTGTGCTGATCAGGAATGCTCATCAGGACACATATGCCCAAGCTAGGTTTCTTCACTCCCCCACTATGCGCTACCTTGGCAGTATAGCAGGGTTTGAACCTGGTACCTTGGATGAGCTGTCATGTGTCTAGGTTGGACACCAGGGTCCTCGGGCGTGAGTGTTGTCAGAGCACACTGTACAACATCTCATGCTAGAAGAGCTTAAGACACAGAAGGTTGACCTTCAACACAGTTGTTCTACTGCACATAGCTGCGAGGTTGTGCTGTATGCAACATATTTATAGACATGGAAGGACGAAGTCCTGCCACCCGCAAGTGACGTCTTGGACACCTATGATGATGAGCCCAATAGGCTTCCAGATCAGACAATAGCTCCCCCATGGTTTTGGTTTTATTCTTGAGTGTTTGGGACCCCATATACAAGATGTGTTTGATGATATATGCAATGTGTAACATACCATTTAAAAGGATAGATTATTCTCTTTACAGTGATGCATATAAAATATTTCTAACTCTTATTAATATAGGGAAATCGTTAATTATACAATTGTGTCTTACAGGCACTCGTCATTTAAAAAACAATGAAATAATACTCTCTAATTTTCAGCTTACATTTAATCCCAGAGACATAGATCTTCCATTTGGGCAATGTATTATATTATATATACCAGACAAATGCTTAAGATTGTGAGATTAACCAAAGAAACAACAAACAAATGCCGCAGAGAGAATACCAAAGAAAGCTATAGATGCTTATATGTTGTAATGCATATTGCATCTTAGTCTTGTCACGTTGAATAAACTTCTAATAGATATGCATACAGTTTTGCTTTTGCTTCAAAATACCACTATGAGAACATCAATTATCTTTACATCTGTCTGACAGTGGAATCCATTATATTTTATGTTGTTTCTATATCTTTATTACAGTATTTCTTATTCAATTGGTTAAAATACCATAATAAAAATAAAATGTAGATACAAGTTTAATTTGTAACAATCCAACTATACATAATTGAATAAATGATTACATAACAAAGATATGAAATTTAGTAGGGTTATAGTTGAGTTTTAACATGCATGGTACTTTTTAGTACATTCAGAACCAAGTAGACTTATACAGTCACTAGATTAACAAAGATATGTTTGTTTTATACATAACGTTTTTTGCCACTGGAGACCACTGTTTGCTGTGTGCATTATGTACAAATATCATATTTATTTTAATTACTGTAGCTCATCTATCTGAGGGGTGATTTTTGGAGACTTTTAGAAAGGAGTAGCTGTGCTATGCATCTATCCATTAAAACATTAAAACATTATGTTGCAATTACTTTGACGTCATTTTTCTTCTACTCTGTACTATATGTGCACAGACCCGAACAAGGCTGGACTATTGAAAAATATAACAGTTAAGATAAATTCAAAATTAATTATGGCAAGATGAAGAAACACTGTATAATATAATGTATTATTATGATTAGGGTGAACAATTTTTGAACAATTTCTGTGATTAGATAGCATAGACAGAACAACATACTAGAGGCTCTAGAGCCTGAATCAACACCCAAAACTCTATGTCCTATTTTTAACAAACAAGAGGAATATATGTAAGAGTGGATGGAGTCACAGAAAGATTTGTAACACCCAAAAACTCTAAATCATCATGAGATAGTTGTTATCTAGCTTTTAGGACAAACATGCATAGGTTTACTATTAACATTTATAATCCTCAGGAATTTATAACCTTTTTGTGGCTTTCTAGTCAGCAGGTGAGACATTTCACACTTAAGCAGATGGAGAATTCTATGATCAGAGTAAAGCAGGATTGATTATTTCATCTGAATAACAAACATCTGAAGTGCCCCACTTGCTGAAAAAAACTAGATCTGCCAGTGTATCAAGTTAACTGCTATGCACCCCCTGGTTTTTTAAAAAAAATGGACCAGCTAGTTTAATAAGTTAATTGCTGTGCCCCCCTCTTTCTTCACTGCAGTGCCCGCCTCCCCTCTTTCTTAGAAAAAACTGGATCTGCCAGTGTAACAGGTTAACCTGTTATGTGCCCCCAGCCTCTTTTTTTGTAACTATCCAGACACCCAACACCAAACCATCACATGCAGTTTGCATTATGACTGACCATACCCTTGAGGTGCTTATGACCAAAAACAGCTTTTTTAAATATTGTATTAGCAACCATAGCTTTTAAGAAATTTACCTGTGTATTTACTTTTACTGTTATCTACTCAAATATATCTGTAGATCTGTGCTGTTGAGAACAAAGTGCTTTTGCACCCCCATTTTGAAAATGATCATTTGTTAAACAATAAAATAGACCACTACCAACCAGCAATAGGAAGGTTATATTTCACAAACCAGTTGCAAGATTAAAACAGTTCTCTTCACCATATAAGTGTTATCTCAATATATTATAACATGTAGCGGCTTCTTTCAGTTAATGATGCTTACATGTAAAATTGTGTACATTGTTGGGTATGATTAATGTATATATCATAATACACGATAGTATTTATAAGGAATAGTATTTATAGGAAAATATATACAAGTAAGTTTAATATCGTTCTTATGATTCCCTAAAGTAATTCATTTGTTTTATTTTGTGTTTGTTGTATTGTAAAGATGGTAATATCCGTTGCTTGTACTAGGATATAAATAATGTAAATGTAAAATTTAATTAATAAATTGAACAACAATGATTGTTAAACAGATTGAAAAAGGAGTTGCCTGAAAACCAGGTTTCAAATAGAGAATAAACATTTTTATAAAACTTTTTGTTTTTATTGTGTTTGGATAAGAAAGACTATACATATTAACATGAGACCAACAGTGATTGTAAACTGTAAAAACCCTTTGAAACCAGGTTTCAAATAGAGAATAAAACATTTTAAAAACTTTTTTCCGTTTATGGATAGATACATAAGACTATGCATATTGATTTTACCGTAAAAACTCTGTAACAGTGTATATTTCTTGGGTTTTATCTTGTCTAGAGATAACTATATCATAGGGCATTGACATCGAAATATTGCATATTATTGCCCCGAAAAGTTTTATCCAAACCCCAGACGCTAAAATAAAAAAAAAAAAGCAAATGTTTTTTCGTTGTTTTTATTACTTAACACAAAGTCAAAGTCATATCAATCATAAGTCTTAATTATCATAACAAGTAACATTGTAACATTGTAGGATTTGGCTAAAATGTAATAAATTGTATTTTTTTTTAGAATATTTATAGCAGTGGCGTAGGTAGGATTTTGCTGATGTGTATGCACAACTATATTTTGAAAAACAGTGCCGAAGTCACTGCAGCAAGTGATGTAGGCACGAAGCCCATCAGGGGGGTCAGGGGGGATTCCACCCAGAAAAGTTTGAAATTTGGGAGTAAAAAAGGTTGCATTTTGGGCAATCTGTTGACAAAAATATCTATATAATTTGCTATTGGTAGGTCTATATAGTTTGCTGTTATGTCAGTTACTATCTGTCCTATACTTGTATAATTAGCATTGGTCAATCATTGGTAATATGTGTTCCATCCATACATATCATTGTATATACTGATTAATTTTACAGTTATAAAAGTTGAATTTGACTGTGGTGCACATTGGAAAATAATGCAACAACATAGTCATTTTGACTTCAGGAACAGCACAAATAAATATAGCAAGGCTTGCAAAAAGCATACTCAAAAATACAGTAAAATTGATTCAAAGTATATGCATAAATATACTAAACCCAAAGCTCATCCATAATATACTATAGAAATACACAAAGCAAACAAACATTTTCACACATTTTCAAATAACATCATATCAGAGATGAAAAATGAACATATCTATTATCAAAAGTTTATTTTAATTTCACATCACAATTATGATCAATCATTTGTCAAATTGCCCTATGATATAGTTATCTAGAGATAAGACCCTAAAATCATACTAATTTCTACAAAAATGGACCCAATGATTTGTCAAATATGATAATCAAATGTCTAAAAATAAATGGCAATGATGTATCAACCAGGAGGCTGGAAAAGGTGACCTATAAAAATGGCACCTCTGTACTAACCAAATGTATTGGATATCCCCCCCCTTTAAGTCTCTGAGAAAACAATATTTTATTTCAAATTGAATCTAGCAATATATTTCAAATTGAATTTTGTTTTTTATATTAGCAAAGTAGCAAAATTTGAAAAAGCAATTAATTATGTTATAGGTTTTTGTAATTTCTTACCTATGTATTGCTGAATGATAAACAAAGTTCTTATGGAAACAGTGGCTATTCAAAAGTGAGGTGAAATTTGAGACAACTTTTTATTTATAGATACTTGTGATTAGTTTTATTCAAATAATTTAGCTGAATGGAAATGTGTATACCATTCACTTTTAAAATATCTAATTGCAATTAAAACCATAACTGAAGTCGGTTCCCCATCCCAATACCCACTGAGTAATAACAAACATGTAGTCCCCTTATGCAGAGATCACCTATTGTATGGAGGGCCTATGCATTGTGAAAAATGAAACAAACTTTGTCTGGTAAATGCTATGGTCAAAAAGATTTTTGATTAATAAATATCATGAAACAATGAATTTTTACATATTAGAAATCATAAAGATGTTTTTTCAATCATGTTTCAAATACTTTGGAAAATAGTTAAATTAGAAGTAAATTAAAAGACAGAGTTATGTTTAATATATTTTGTATTGTTCACTTTATTTTACAATGAAAAAATAAGTGAAATGCAAGGACAGTTTTTAACCATAGATGGAATATTCAATTCAAATTTCATATAAGAATTCATAATAAGTTTTTTTACCAAACAAGCAAAAGAATTAAGGTGTACTGAAGCTTAGAAATATTTTTTTTTGTTAAGATTACAATGGCAAACCACAGTAAAGTCAAAGTTCTCATTGAAAAATCATTTAGCAGAAGTGATGCTTGAAATCACAAAAATAATATGGGGTGGTGAAAAACCCCTGATGTTTCAGTGAATGTGGCAATTGTTTTAAAGAAAAAGTGACTTGACCAGCCACATGAAAAAATCCACAGTGGGGTGTAGTGAATGTGGCAATTGTTTTAGAAGAAAAGTGGACATTGACCAGCCACATGAGAATCCACACGGGGAGAAACCCTTTGAGTGTACAGTTTGTGGAAGAAATCATTCACCAGAAAAATAGCTCTGAAACAACACATTTAAGAACTCACACTGGTGAAAAACCCTATGAGTGTAGTCAATGTGGCAAATGTTTTAGTAACAGTAGCAACTTGACCAACCACATGAGAATCCACACTGGGGGGAAAAAGAATATCAGTGTACAGTGTGTGAGAAATCATTCAGTCGAAGTGGAGATCTGACAATACATATGAGAACTCACACGGGTGATAAACCTTATGAGTGTAGTCAATGTGGCAAGTGTTTTAGTGGCAGTAGCAACTTGACCAGCCACATGAGAATCCACACTGGGGAGAAAGAATATCAGTGTACAGTGTGTGAGAAATCATTCAGTCACAGTGGAACTCTGAAAATCCACATGAGAATCCACACTGGAGATAAACCATATGAATGTAGTCAATGTGGCAAGTGTTTTAGTGACAGTAGCCACTTGACCAGCCACATGAGAATCCACACCGGAGAGAAAAAATATGAGTGTACAGTGTGTAAGAAATCATTCAGTCGAAGTGGACATCTGAAAACTCACATAAGAACTCACACTGGTAAAAAACCTTATGGTTGTGGAGTTTGTGATAAAAGTTTCTCTCGAAAGGATGCTGTTGTTATTCATATGCGCACTCACACAAAAGAGAAACCATACAAGTGTGATCAGTGTGAGAAATGTTTTGCTGATACTTCTGGTCTGAAGATGCACAAACGCATACACACTGGTGATAAACCTTTTTACTGCCATATTTGTCACAAATCATTTACACGAGGAGACAAATTAAAAAGCACCATATGACTGTGCATGCCAAGAAGTGAGCTTTTATTACTCAACATAATCTTTTGTTAATAGTTTTGGAGTATTTTAGTAGTGATAGGTGAATGTAATATGAAGTATGTATGACTCAACATCATTGTTCGTTAGCTGTTTTAGTGTATTTTAGCGACCATTTAGAAATTATGATAGGAGAGGAATGGAAGATTGCAAGTTTGATGTCAAAATTGTGTATGAAGTGGACTGGTCAGTTTAGGGAGTGACCGCCTGTATGAAGTGGACTGGTCAGTCGAGGGAGTGACCGCCTGTATGAAGTGGACTGGTCAGTTGAGGGAGTGACCGCCTGTACCATTTTCACAGTCTCGAAGTCTTCATTAAGAGACAGCTGCGATCCTCCATAAACTGTACAGCATTGTGTATATTTCGAACTGTATTTGTCTTTGATTAATGTTACTTAGATAATCTTTTTCGTACATTTGTCTATGTTTTTTTTTACATTTTGTATATTTGGTTTTTGCATGAAAAAATTGTAAAACTCTCTTATAGAACATTTTTAAAAAAAGAAGAAAAAATACAGTATTTGTCTTAGGTTTATGTTACTTAGATAATCTTTTTAAAACAGTCTATTGATTTTTACTTTTTGTATAATTGGTGTATGCATGAGAAAAAAATTGTAGAACATTTAAAAAAAATAAGAAATAAATACATGTAAATAAACACATCGAAAAAAGAAATACTATTTTTTTTTTTCTAATAATACATTGAATAAAGATTTTTTTTTTTTTTTTTACAATACAGTGAATTTGTTAGTGAAATCTCCTGATTCTTGGTGACAATGGTAACCAGGATAAAATAGATGTAAATGTGCTTATTTACAACCACATTTCATCTACAAGTGACTTTATATTCACAGTGTTAAACACTCAATTTACAGTTCTATATATATAGTAAATTGAGTGTTGACAGCCAGTTAGAAATTATAATTTAACTACCGCTTCATTTTTTTCCCTTATGATGTATCTAGAACCTATGTTTGGAGGATATTTTAAGTTTCCTAAGGGGAAAAAACACCTAAAAGAAAGCCCATTTTAACAGTTGCATGAGAACAAGTTTAAAGGGCAGGCTGATGGTAATTGAGGATTCCTTGCGTAGAGGTTTTCTGTCACAAGTCACTCACAGGCGTTTTTTAAAACATGGATATTTATTCAGCTGTTTTTGGTTTTTAATTTTTGTCACTAAAGTTTCTCATGACTAATGCACGATCTCAAAAGTAAAAATAAAAATTATATCAATGACCAGTTGTCGCATTCATTTTAAAAGTGCAAATATAATATGAATTACATATCTAAATTCACATAAACTTCATTGAATGAACTTATTTATTATGAAATAGTAAAATCACAAATAATAGATTGAGAAGCATTTCTGATTAAAAAAATAAAAATGAACTGATATTGGACTAGTGTCAGATCAATAGTGATGCACTGATATAAATTGAAAGTCCATGATGAATCACCAGGACAGTCCACCTTATATGTGTTCAGGACAGTCCAGTCAGTGTGGTCAGGACAGTCCTCATTTAGTACTCATTTAGGTTTTTGTGAGTAACATGAAATACATTTATGAATGTAATCATTAGACAAAAACTGTACACTTAACAACTGCCTAGATGGATTGCAAATATGCACACACTAAGAGAGAAAGAGCCAACCAGCAATAGGAAGGTTATATTTCACAAACCAGTTGCAAGATTAAAACAGTTCTCTTCACCATATAAGTGTTATCTCAATATATTATAACCACCCTGAATATCAAGGGCTCAATAGCTATACGTTTTCAAAACTTGCTTTTGAGTGATTATAACATGTAGTGCCACATAATCATCATATATTGTTATTTAGTAAAATTTGTGTACAACATGCATAGGTTTTGTAAACATTTATAATCCTCAATAGTATTTATAACCTATTTATGCCTTTAATATCAGGTAATTGTATTTCACATTCCATTTGTTTTATTTTTATGATTGTTGTAAAGCAGGATTGATTATTACATCTGAATAACCAAACATCTGATGTGCCCCCTTTCTGAAAAAAAAACTGGATCTGCCAGTGTATCAAGTTAACTGCTATGCATTTTTTTAAAAAAAAAATGGACCAGCTAGTTTAATAAGTTAATTGCTGTGCCCCCCTTCATTTCTTAACTGCAGTGCCCGCCTCCCCTCTTTCTTAGAAAAAACATATCTGCCAGTGTAACAGGTTAACCTGTTATGTGCCCCCAGCCTTTTTTTGTAACTATCCAGACACCCAACACCAGACCATCACATGCAGTTTGCATTATGACTGACCGTACCCTTGAGGTGCTTATGACTAAAAACAGCTTTTTTAAATATTGTAGTAGCAACCATAGCTTTTAAGAAATTTACCTGTGTATTTACTTTTACTGTTATCTACTCAAATATATCTGTAGATCTATGCTGTTGAAAACAAAGTGCTTTTTGCACCCCATTTTGAAAATGATCATTGTTAAACAATAAAATAGACCACTACCAACCAGCAATAGGAAGGTTATATTTCACAAACCAGTTGCAAGATTAAAACAGTTCTCTTCACCATATAAGTGTTATCTCAATATATTATAACATGTAGCGGCTTCTTTCAGTTAATGATGCTTACATGTAAAATTGTGTACATTGTGGGTATGATTAATGTATATATCACTTAATACACAATAGTATTTATAGGAAAATATATACAAGTAAGTTTAATATCGTATGATTGTAAAGTAATTCCATTTGTTTTATTTTGTGTTTGTTGTATTGTAAAGATGGTAATATATATTGTACTAGGATATAAATAATGTAAATGTAAAATAATATAAATTGAACAACAATGATTGTTAAACAGATTGAAAAGCAGGCTGTTGCCTTGAAACCAGGTTTCAAATAGAGAATAAAAAAATTTTAAAACTTTTTTGTTTATTGAATGGATAAGAAAAGACTATACATATTAACATGAGACCACATGCGGTGTACCGTATAAACTCGATATTGATAGTATATATTGGGTCTTGATTTTAAGACAACACTATATTTTTAGGGTCTTATCTCTAGAGATAACTATATCATAGGGCATTGACATCGAAATATTGCATATTATTGCCCATTTTCAGTTTTATCCAAACCCCAGACGCTAAAATAAAAAAACATAAAAGCAAATGTTTTTTCAAGTTTTTAAATACTTAACACTGAGTCCAAAAGCCCAGTCAATCAAAGCAAACTTATCATAACAAGTAACATTGTAACATTGTGTATTTGGCTAAAATGTAATAAATTGAACTTTTTTAGAATATTTATAGCAGTGGTGTAGGTAGGATTTTGCTGATGTGTATGCACAACTATATTTTGAAAAAACAGTGCTGAAGTCACTGCAGCGAGTGATGTAGGCCAAAGCCCATCAGGGGGGGTCAGGGGGATTCCACCCAGAAAAATTTTGAAACTTGGGAGTAAAAAGGTTGCATTTTGGGCAATCTGTTGACAAAAATATCTATATAGTTTGCTATTGGTAGATCTATATAGTTTGCTATAAGGAAAACAACCACCATAAATATAGTGTTTTCGCTGTTATGTCAGTTACTATCTGTCCTATACTTGTATAATTAGCATTGGTCAATCATTGGTAATATGTGTTCCATCCATACATATCATTGTATATACTGATTAATTTTACTGTTATAAAAGTTGAATTTGACTGTGGTGCACATTGGAAAATAATGCAACAACATAGTCATTTTGACCAAAAAACAGCACAAATAAATATAGCAAGGCTTGCAAAAGCATACTCAAAATACAGTAAAATTAATTCAAAATATACCCATAAATATACTAAACCCAAAAGCTCATCCATAATATACTATAGAAATACACAAAGCAAACAAACATTTTCACACATTTTAAATAACATCATATCAGAGATGAAAAATGAACATATCTATTATCAAAGTTTATTGCAATTTTCACATCACAATTATGATCAATCATTAGTCAAATTATTGTGATATGATTTCTACTGTATTATAAATTTCATCTCCATTCAGTTATTTGGAAAAAAAATGCAAGTTTTGATTTGTGCCATATGTTGTCCGTTAACAAAATAGAAAATATTAATCCAAATAGCATGTTATGATATTTTTCTGTCAAAAATACGGCACCCTTGGTCAAATGGTGATATGTTTTATAGATACATATCTATAAATATTGAAAATAAAGATGAATTTGATAGATTTATATTATGCTTTATTAACAGATTTTACTATTTGTATGTTAAAGGGTCTCGAACCATAAAAAGATGGCAACATTACGATCATCCAAATGAATGCAGTAAAGAAAGATGAATTTCAAAATAAAATGTTAAGAAATAACAGGTTCTTATTTCAACAAAGATGATTTTAATAAAAGTTACTGGTTTGGTTAGCACTATTTATAGTTATCTTAGATAAGACCCTATGTTATTACCAATAATACCATTTTTTAAATATGAACCCAATGAAATCAAATTTTTGATGTTAAAATGATATAATAAGAACAACCTTAAAAATGGCATGTCCGTTAACCAAAGTATGAATTTCAAAAAATCTGAAATGTTAACTTCAGGTCCTAAATTCTAAAGTCAAGATGATTTTGATATTTTGAAGTTTATGAGAAAACAATAGTTTTAACTATTTGAAATCATAGCAATATAATTCAAATTGAATTTTACCTGAACAAAGCAAAGTAGCAAAATTTGAAAAAAGCAATTACAAATTTTACTAATTTCTTGCCTATGTATTGCTGAATGATAAACAAAGTTCTTGTGGAAACAGTGGCTATTCAAAAGTGAGGTGAAATTTGAGAGAACTTTTACACATATTAGATACTTGTGATTAGTTTTATTCAAATAATTTAGCTGAATGGAAATGTGTATACCATTCACTTTTTAAAATATCTAATTGCAATGAAAAACCATAACTGAAGTCGGTTCCCCACCCCCAATACCCACTGAGTAATAACAAATATGTAGTCCCCTACATGCAGAGATCACCTATTGTATGGAGGGCGGTGCATTGTGACTAGAAAATGAAACTCTTAACTTTGGCTGGTTAATTCTATGGTCAAGTAGATTTTGATAAACAAACATCATGATGAAACAATGAATTTTACTTTATATTTGAAATCATAAAGATGTTTTTTCAATCATGTTTCAATACTTTGGAAAATAGTTAAATTAGAAGTAAATTAAATATAGTGTTATGTTTTAACGGATTTGATATTGTTCCTCAGCTTTGCCAATGAAAAATAAGTGAAGTGCAAGGACAGTTTTTAACCATAAATGGAATATTTATTCACATTTCACGGATAAGACATACTTAGAAGTTACTTATTTGTACCAAATTTGTAATAGAGTAAAGTTGTACTGAAGCATAGAAATATTATTTAGTTTTAAAAAATCAGATTGCAATGGCAAACCACAGTGAAGTACAACTGAAGTCGACATTGAGTGAGAAATCATTCAGCAGAAGTGATGCTCTGAAATCACAAAAAGGAATACAGGGTGGTGAGAAACCTTATGAGTGTAGTGAATGTGGCAATTGTTTTAGCAGAAAAAGTGACTTGACCAGCCACATGAGAATCCACACTGGGGGAGAAACCCTTTGAGTGTACAGTGTGTGAGAAATCATTCAGTCAAAGTGGAGCTCTGACAATACATATGAGAACTCACACTGGGTGAGAAACCTTATGAGTGTAGTGAATGTGGCAAGTGTTTTAGTCAGAAAGTAGGCAACTTGACCAGCCACATGAGAATCCACACGGGGGAGAAGAAATATCAGTGTACAGTGTGTGAGAAATCATTCAGCGAAAATGGAACTCTAACAAGACATTTAAGAACTCACACTGGTGAGAAACCATATGAGTGTAGTCAATGTGGCAAGTGTTTTAGTGTCAGTAGCAACTTGACCAGCCACATGAGAATCCACACTGGGGAGAAAGAATATCAGTGTACAGTGTGTGAGAAATCATTCAGTCATAGTGGGAGTCTGAAAATCCATGTGAGAATCCACACTGGTGAGAAACCCTATGAGTGTAGTCAATGTGGCAAGTGTTTTAGTGACAGTAGCGACTTGACCAGCCACATGAGAATCCACACTGGGGAGAAAAATATCAGTGTACAGTGTGTGAGAAATCATTCAGCCAAAGTGGACATCTGAAAATCCACATGAGAACTCACACTGGTAAAAAACCCTATGGTTGTGGAGTTTGTGATAAAAGTTTCTCTCAAAGGTCTGCTGTTGTTATTCATATGCGCACTCACACAGAAGAGAAACCATACAAGTGTGATCAGTGTGGGAAATGTTTTGCTCAAAGTTCTAATCTGAAGATGCACAAGCGCACACACACTGGTGAAAAGCCATTTTACTGCCATATTTGTCACAAATCATTTACACAAGGAGACAACTTGAAAAAGCACCATATGACTGTGCATGCCAAGAAGTGAGCTGTTATTACTCAACATCATCTTTTGTTAATAGTTTTAGAGAATTGTAGTAGTGATAGGTGAATGTAATATGAAGTATATACTATTACTCAACATCATTATTTTAGAGCCGCTCATAAATTATGTTTTAGGGGTAGGGAAGTAGTTGGATGTCATTGATTGTGTTTAGAAATTATGAGAGGAGGGGTAGTGAAGATTGCAAGTTGGACTGGTCAGTTGAGGGATTGACCGCCTGAATGAAGTGGACTGGTCAGTTGAGGGAGTGACCGCCTGTATGAAGTGGACTGGTCAGTTGAGGGAGTGACCGCCTGTATGAAGTGGACTGGTCAGTTGAGGGAGTGACCGCCTGTATGAAGTGGACTGGTCAGTTGAGGGAGTGACCGCCTGTATGAAGTGGACTGGTCAGTTGAGGGGAGCCTGTATGAAGTGGACTGGTCAGCTTGAGGGAGTGACCGCCTGTATGAAGTGGACTGGTCAGTTGAGGGAGTGACCGCCTGTATTTGGACTGGTCAGTTGAGGGAGTGACCGCCTGTATGAAGTGGACTGGACTACAGGTTTACACTTAGATGACCGCCTGTATGAAGTGGACTGGTCATTGAGGGATACCGCCTGTTTGAAGTTTCATACTGTACCATTTTTTTTTTTACATCTCAAGTCTTCATTAAGAGACAGCTGTGATCCTCCATAAACTGTACAGCATTGTGTATATTTTGAACTGTATTTGTCTTAGGTTTATGTTACTTAGATAATCTTTTTTATTGTTTTTTTTTTTACATTTTGTCTATTTGTTTTTGAAAAAAATTGTTTTTTGTAGACATTTTTTTTTAAAAAAAAGAAGAAAACATATTTGGTGTTTAGGTTTATGTGAAAAATTTTTTCAAACATTACTTTTTTGAACATTTTTGTATAAAAAAAATTTGATAAAAAAATAATAGAGTTAAAAACATGTAAAAATAATACCGTATACAACCATCCAAGCGATGAGGACCGTTAAATTGAAATTTTCTCAAACTTGGGGATGGGCTGTTAAACTAGAGTGCAGTTACCACATAATTCTTAAGGACATTTAAGAAAAAGAGGGGGAGGGCTGTTACACGAGGGTGGGCACTTGGATGGTCGTATACACATCAAAAAATATATATGTGAAAGTAGTTTTTCTAAATTACATGGAACAATTGAATAAAGAACCGTTTTACAATACAGCAAATCTCTTTCTTGGTGACAATGGCTACCAGGGTAAAATAGATGAAAATGTGCTTATTTACAGTCACATTTCATCCACAAGTGACTTTATATTCACACTAGGTCATTGGCAGCATCCTTGTCACACTATATCTTTCTCAACTCCCCGGGGAGCATACAGCACATTGTGAAGCATTTTTAGAACGCAGTTCACAAAGCTGCCAAAATGCGCCAGCACTGCATCATTAGTTGTTATCTAGCTGCAAGCTGGTGACAACATGCATAGGTTTACTATGAACATTTATAATCCTCAGGAATTTATAACCTTTTTGTGGCTTTCTAGTCAGCAGGTGAGACATTTCACACTTAAGCAGATGGAGACTTCTATGATCAGAGTAAAGCAGGATTGATTATTACATCTGAATAACCAAACATCTGATGTGCCCCCCTTTCTGAAAAAAAACTGGATCTGCCAGTGTATCAAGTTAACTGCTATGCACCCCCTGTTTCTTAAAAAAAATGGACCAGCTAGTTTAATAAGTTAATTGCTGTGCCGCCCCCTCTTTCTTAACTGCAGTGCCCCCTCCCCTCTTTCTTAGAAAAACCTGGATCTGCCAGTGTAACAAGTTAACCTGTTATGTGGGGTTATGCCCCCAGCTTTATCAAACAAGGTTGCATTGTAACAGACACCCAACACCAGACCATCACATGCAGTTTGCATTATGACTGACTGTACCCTTGAGGTGCTTATGACTAAAACAGCTTTTTTAAATATTGTAGTAGCAACCATAGTTTTCAATAAATCTTAATTTGAAGCAATGACTTTTTTGTCTTTTTGGTAATACCCTAATGAACCATTATACATAGTTTCCTACAAATCCATAAAGTAGTTTTTGAGAGAAGATTTCTAAAAATTGTTAACACCACCGGACGCCAAGTGATGGGAAAAAACTCACATGGCCTTAAAAGGCCAGGTGAGCTAAAAACAAAAAAATGAGACCATATGCTATAGTACAGACCCTAACACGAAATTAGTAATATGTGCACAGACCCCTTCCAAGGCTGGACTAAAAACAAAAATAATAGATTGAAAAAGCATTGATATCCAAAAATAAAAAGTGAACTGATATGGACTAGTAATGCACTGATGTAAATTGAAAGTCCATGATGAATCACCAGGACAGTCTACTTATCTGTGTGTTCAGACAGTTAGTCAGTCAGTGATCATTTAGATTTTTTGTGAGTAACATTTAAGTACATTTATGAATATAATCATTAGAATAAAAACTGTACACCACTAAACAACTGCCTAGATGGATCAAAAATATGCACAATAATAATAGAGAGAAAGAGTTGAATTATGATTCATTTTAAATTCTTAATGAACTCATGTATAGAGATTTAGCTCACGTATATGTATTAATATGCATGTTATAATCATCGGCTCATGGGAGGTCTGTTTTTATATACTACGATGATTTGTAAACAATTATATCATATACCCTAGGTGAAGAGATCACCTATTGTATGGAGGGCGGTGCATTGTGACTAGAAAATGATAACTATTTAACTTTGCTTAGTAAATTCTATGGTTAAGTAGATTTTGATAAAAAAAATACCATAATGAAACAATAAATTTTATTTCATATTTGAAATCATAAAAATGTTTTTTTTTCAATCAAGTTTCAATACTTTGAAAAATAGTAAAATTAGAAGTAAATTAAACATAATGTATTGTATTAATTGATTTTTACATTGTTTAACTTTGTCAATGAAAAATAAGTGAAGTGCAAGAACAGTATTAAACATAGATGGAATATTTAATTCACATTTCAAGGATAAGACATCATAGAAATTTTTTTAACCAAATTTGTAATAGAGTTAAGTTGTACTGAAGCTTAGAAATATCATCTTATTTTTTAAAAAATCAGGTTTGCAATGGCAAACCACAGTGAAGTACAACAGAAGTCGACATTTAGTGAGAAATCATTCAGCAGAAGTGATGCTCTGACATCACAAAAAGGAATACAGGGTGGTGAGAAACCTTATGAGTGTAGTGAATGTGGCAAGTGTTTTAGTAGAAAATATGAGTTGACCAGCCACATGAGAATCCACACTGGGAAGAAGCCATTTGAGTGTACAGTGTGTGATAAATCATTTAGTCAAAGTGGAGCTCTGACAATACATATGAGAACTCACACTGGTGAAAAACCTTTTGAGTGTAGTCAATGTGGCAAATGTTTTTAGTCAAGTGGCAACTTGACCAGCCACATGAGAATCCACACTGGGAGAAAAGAACATCAGTGTACAGTGTGTGAGAAAATCATTCAGTCTGAAGGGAAACTCTGACAACACATATGAGAACTCACACTGGTGAGAAACCTTATGAGTGTAGTCAATGTGGCAAGTGTTTTAGTGCCAGTGACCAGTCACATGAGAATCCACACTGGGGAGAAAGAATATCAGTGTACAGTGTGTGAGAAATCATTCAGCCAAAGTGGAAGTCTGAAAATTCACGTTAGAATTCACACTGGTGAGAAACCCTATGAATGTAGTCAATGTGGCAAGTGTTTTAGTGACAGTAGCACCTTGACCAGCCACATGAGAATCCACACTGGGGAGAAAAAATATGAGTGTACAGTGTGTGAGAAAAAATTCACTCAAAGTGGACATCTGAAAATCCACATGAGAACTCACACTGGTAAAAAACCCTATGGTTGTGGAGTTTGTGATAAAAGTTTCTCTCAAAGGTCTGCTGTTGTTATTCATATGCGCACTCACACAGAAGAGAAACCATACAAGTGTGATCAGTGTGGGAAATGTTTTGCTCACAGTTCTAATCTGAAGATGCACAAGCGCACACACACTGGTGAAAAGCCATTTTACTGCCATATTTGTCACAAATCATTTACACAAGGAGAAAACTTGAAAAAGCACCATATGACTGTGCATGCCAAGAAGTGAGCTGTTATTACTCAACATCATCTTTTTTGTTAATAGTTTTAGAGTATTGTAGTAGTGATAGGTGAATGTAATATGAAGTATGTATTACTCAACATCATTGTTCGTTAGCTGTTTTAGTGTATTTTAGCAACCATTCAGAAATTATTATGAGAGGAGGGATAGGAAGATTGCAAGTTGGATGTCATTGATTGTGTATGAAGTGGACTGGTCAGTTGAGGGAGTGACCGCCTGTATGAAGTGGACTGGTCAGTTGAGGGAGTGACCGCCTGCATGAAGTGGACTGGTCAGTTGAGGGAGTGACCGCCTGTATGAAGTGGACATGGTCCAAAAATATTAAGACACTTATTGAGTTTAGAGGACCGACCACCTTACAGTTGATATGAAAAAGTGGACTGGTCAAAGCATTGGAGTAACCTCCTGTATAAGTGTCTTAAGATTTAATTTTTGCAGTTTTCACAACTTTTCATAGAGACCCTGGATTATTTTAAACTGTCATAAAGTTATAAATAGCATTGTGTATATCTCAAACTGTATTTGTGTTAAGATTCAATAGTTTTGTATTTTTTCAATAACATTTTCAAAAAATTGTCTCTTGATTATTTTACATTTTGTATATTTGGTGTTTGCTTAAAAAAAATTTATAGAACGTTGATCACCTTTTTTTCCAAAGAATACACATCAATCAATCAAATCATATCACATGCTTTCTTTTAATGTGCAATTGTGCATAATGGTTCACATGTGTGACTTAAGATTATTTCATCATTCACATCATATTATCGCTACAGTTTTTATTAAAGTCTCAACTCCCCAGGCAGCATACACTTAAAGCAATAGTTATTCAGTAAAGATCCAGCTGTTTTTTCCATGAAGTTCTTCATGCTTTTTCACAGGTGTCATGGAGAATTCCAGTGAAAGTGAAAAAAAGTTAAAAATATCAAGTTCTCAAACTTTACCCCACCCAGAACCTCATACCATCAAATTACAAAATGACAGAATGCTATTGGTACTGAAATTCTATTCCAAGATCGTCAAATATTTTTCCGTACTTCTGATCAAACCATTCATTCTGTGCTACACTAAAGTAGTCCTTCCATCCTCCGATTTTACAGCTGCATGCAAAATTTCCGTTTGAAACTTATGTTTCTTCTCAATACAATAAGAGCTTGTCATCAAAATAAGGTCCTTTAGTTTTTTGTTGTTTTGATAATTAGCCTTACCAAAAACTATGATATTTATCATTTAGTTTAAATATTCATATTAAGTTCTCTTCATATTAAAACACTCATACAGAATACAACTCTGTACACATAAATGTGCATTTCTTAGACTGACTCTAATAGACTGATGTTTAATCATCATAGCCTTTTCTGAAGGCCGGCTTCTGCTGTGGTAAACAAAAAACACGCGGTCAGATCCTATCATCAATCCTAGCCGGCTTTCTAAGGAATACAGTCTTTATCAGCTTTGCATAAAAGACAAAACCATGTGCTGACTGGTAGCACTCACATTCCAGAGCATGTATTTTTCACAGCTGATTTTTGATAGTTTACAACAAGTAAATACATGTACATAACTAATGTTTAGTATTTCACAATGACCTAATAAATATGCCTTACAAAGTTGCTAAATATACTCTTGTAGTATGCAAAAGAAAACTTAATGTTTCTTAATTTTATCTATATAGATCTATATAATCACTGACAATGTGTATGCTCCCTAGGGTATTGAGAAAATATGTTGTGACAAGGATGCCAATGACATGGTGTGAATCTAAAGTCACTAGAGCACAATAACAGTGATTTGTGATTGTAATTACACACGTTTACATTCATTACAATTAGAAAATTTGTTATTTCCTATCAGAGATCAAATCAAACATTTTTGTGCGATACTGAGAGATGTACAGTGTACATTCTATGAAATTTCCATCTTCCCCCAAGAGATAATCATTTGCTAGATGATACTTTGCTACTGCAAGATGTGAAATTCCCAATGTAAGTATGTGTATACAATTGTAAAATTTGTCACAAATAAAAACAACCACATCTACACAATCTCATAGATCAATCACATTCAAGGATTACATAAATCTAGTTGCCATCCTGCTAGATGTTGGTGACCAAGGGATTATCCTTCTATGGCTAAGCTTCTCTGACACAACATTCACAGTAAAAGGGGTTTGTCTGTCATACTGATACACTACATACATATGAGATATTAAAGCATTAATACTTAGATAAATAATTTGTTACTTTATTTATGTTACTCATTTGACAATGGATTTTACTAAACCCAAGTCTACACCTACAAAAAGTACCACTAGAATAGAATTGCCTAAGGATACCAGGAAGAGTATATGTTTATTATGTGTAGTTTTATCAATGACAATCATAAGAATCAATATCATCTTTTTTTAAGTATGTATATTAAATTATACATACAGTAGTTATGATTACAGTACATTAAAAAGGATTATGCTAGGATCTTTAGTTCAACATAAACATAGTATTTTATACTTTGTAAATATTATGCTTGTAAATATTAGTATATAGAAACAACACCTGCCTACTAATATTTTGCATGCATAATGCTGATTCTATTGCAAATCTGAATATATTTTTTTTTGATAATTTTTATGTACGCCATTCATATCCACCCCAGTAATGCCAGTTATCAATACCAGAGTCAAAATCCACACACAATTACTGTAGTCTGCATCCTATCAGAGCAGCTCATTTGCATACATGTACCTCAAAATCAACTCCTGGTTCCATCCCGTTAAATATATAACTGGGGATTTCCCAGATCAATAGCTAATTACATTAAAACACTGTCTATTGCCTTAAATGGTTAGGTTTAGTACACAACAAACTGATGTGACAACCTCACCTTTGGTTCGGTGTTCAAATCTTACCTGCTCAGCCAAATTGTTACCTGGGTTTACAAGTTGAATTTGCGCACCCCTGAGGTGATGGAGGTGATATCAAATCTCCAGCTGAAGTATGACTTTTTCCTGAGCCCCCGCACCCCTGGTGGTGGTGGGGGGTGCAGTGATGGGCCATGAATGAACGATTAGCAAATTATACAACAAAATTCAAGAATCTTGATTTTCACTTGTGGAAACACATGTCTGTGAGACACATGCATTAGTCTGCGTCCATGTATGGTCCAAGCAGAATTTGACAGTCATTCAAATAGGCCACAATTTACTGCAAACTAGTCATTTAACTAGACAATTTTCTCCCCTTGTTTTGACAAGTTGAAACCAAGGTTGATATTGTAGTATTAGCCCTTGATATTGGTTAGCCCATATTATCAGCACCACCTGATTACCCTTTTCCATTGAAATGTTCACCATCCTGTGTCAGCAGCCACCCGACACAGCTCCATGGCTTGTGTAGCAAAGAATGAGGACGTTCACCAGAGTGGGCCATTAAAGAGCTCAGTCAATTATCAAGAAAATGAGATGAATAATCAAATGTCACATTGTCAATGTTTGTTACACTGTAAATGATGAAGAACAATATACTTTTTAAATGAATCTTTTATCATCAATAGCTTTCCTAATATCGTACATTTTATAGACATCAACTAGTAGCAATATGTAGTGATCCTCAATAGTCAATATCTCAAAACTGAA
>CM032663.1:10336156-10376103 GCA_019095985.1 Streblospio benedicti
TACGTGTATGTGCTGTAGCGGGTCCTGCAGGAACATGATGTCCACGTCCGTGTGCAGCACGGTGAACCCGGCCTCCAGGGCGCGGATGATCATCTCCGTGCGGTAGTTCATCTTACGCAGGAACGCAGTACTGAAGGCGAAAACATCTTTATCAAATTAGTTCCTTTTTTAACTATATGCCCGTTCACATGTGTTATCTGTACTGTGATATTTTACTGGGCATTTTATGCGAATTAAACTTATATTCTACTCAATGCGATGAAAACATTGGATAGGGTCTTGTTCTAGCAAATGACGATACCCAGCAATGAGGGGGTTTATAAAAGGGTCCGGACATTGGGCGGTGGTTCTAGCCCTTACGGGTGATGTCCCGGGTCTTTGAAAAGATAATTGCAACCATTGTTCAAAATTCTCTCATACTTTATGATATGTACAGTGTGTTGTTATATATCTAGGTACTAGCATACACATTGCCATATTTTATTTATGTCCAAAAATACATTTGTAAGAAACAAAAGTTTAAATGGGTTTAACATCACGAAAACCATGTTACGGGAGGGAGGGCTCGTTGAGGCAAAGATGTTAAACTTACCAGGAGGTGTGGATGCTCATTTCCTCTGAAGACGAAAAGCACATTGCCATGTCGGACAACTTGTATGATCCATTTTTTAAATTAGCATTTGAAGAATAAGTATTGAAGTCTGAACTGGTCACCTGTGGTTAAAGGCCTTATGGCACGTACACGTAAACGCGATGCGCATCTTTTAGCAGCGAGCAGCTCTGCTGGTCCGATGACAGAACAGGAAGCTGACGCTGAACTTAAAAGAGACGACTGTGGATTCCATGTCGATGAAACCCCAGTCAACGAGCGCGAACACCACCAGCTGAAAGCATTGAGCCTGTAAAAGCATGGTACAGCTCACACACACACACAACACACACAGGACACACACACACACACACACAGCACACCGTGCTGAAGACACACACACATTGACACACTGAACTGGTCACACACACACACACCTGGCCACCCCCTGCCTGCTGTGTCGTGCACGTACACGTAGCACGCGACACACATCTTGGCCAGCAGCGAGCAGCACTGCTGGTCCGATGACAGAACAGGAAGTTGTCAATGCCGAACGGCAGCAAAGACGACACTGTGGAAGTTGAGAGCCACGTCGACACAAACTCCCACACAACGAGCGCGAACACACACCACCTGAAAGCACAGGGTCTAAATCACACTAACCACACACACACACACAACACACACACACACACACACACACACACACACACACACACACACACACACACACACACACACACACACACACACACACACACACACACACACACACACACACACACACACACACACACACACACACACACACACACACACACACACACACACACACACACACACACACACACACACACACACACACACACACACACACACACACACACGCACACACACACAAAAAATCATCCTCATTCATTCTTTCAACACAACGACCTGTACCTAATTAATGTAGTAGCTATATGGGAGCCGTGTGCAGCTAATTAGGTATGAGTTTGCTCTACGCCCACAACCAGACCCTGAACCCACGATCCTCCGCCATATCTCTATGCTGGTCTCCAATGGTCTTGATAGAGAGGTTACACTGTAATATTTAAAATGTGAGTCACCAACCTTGTCTGGGGACGCGACATTCCCCAAGGCCCCCAGTGTAACTGAGACCACTGGAATGGGGAGTCGTAGCCTCCGATCACGGCCCGTGGCACTGGAGGCTCCGCCTGGTTGACCGCAGCCTCCAGGCTTCAAGCTGCTGCTAGCATCCAAGACGATGAAGACAGGAGTCAAGACAAGGATCACCACGATGAAGAAGAGCACTTTGAAGAGCTTCTTGGCGACGAAGGACGAAGGAGGCCGCGGTCTCTGTTGAACCACATGGAAAATGTATGGAGGAAGACTGCAAGACTGTGAATAGGTTTGAATTCACATGCAAGCTAGAGCCATTAAAACATCAAGACAGAGTGGGAAAAATGCATGAGTGAGGTTAGGGGGCTTGTTTTTGAGCGATCATGAGCGAAACTCGTGCAACGCATTAGTATTATGTCAATTCACTGGGCGTAAGTGGAGGTTGAAGGCATGGTAACGTTTAAACTTATAATAGAATGTATTATAATTATTTGAAGCAAACTTTAACCAAGAGGTTTTGGCTTAAAATTTCCTGACGAATTCTGCCAGTTCGCCAGTGCACGTAGAGCTGGCAGGTGGAATTCGCTATAGTGTAAAAGCGGGTTTAAGTTTCTTTATCTAGTTAGGAACTGTTGCATTTCCGTTATAGGTTCATGGAAGCCTCTTTGTGCTATATTTCATGCACTATAATAATAGCACTATATTATCACTAGCTAATCAGTGTTCATGACACACATTGGTACTAATAAGAATGCAGCATCACTATCACTGATAATTGGTATAGACAGCACCTGTTTTGACAACGGGATGCAGAATCTGCATCATCAACTAGCTATACGATTGGATAATGTGTCAACACTGACTGCTGTAAAATGACTACTGATCTCTGTTGAGGATGTCAGATCACCGATTTGGCTCTCTCGTATCTCCAACTATTACACCTTATCAGATAGCAGTTTTGATAGTATTGACATAGATCAGTATGCACCACTCAAGTGTTGTATGTATTGTATTGTTTAAATCAGTGTGCTCACATATTGACACATGCAGGGTAGTTTTTAGCGCCCCATGCATTATCATCAACACATACACAGATGATAAACAAACAGCTGACAATACTATCAAAAGGTTAAACACACTTTCACTGGATAATGTTTGAAACCCTTGTAGCAATCTTTTACCCAACGCTATTGGCTTCGTCTGTATATATGTGATATCATCAAGTGAAAAATAGTGTTAAACTTTGATATACTGATTCCAAACCTGTGCATATCCAGAATGACAGTGACTCCAACACTGTTTAGTATGCCGCTTATGCTCAATATAACCCATTAATTTCAATATTGGCCTTTTATTTCATGTATTCGCTGGCAGATCCAAGTTTGCAGAGGAAAAGGGAGCAGTGGGTTTTGTACGCGTGATCGATAGCTCCCCCACCGGATCTGTCTATGTTATTCTTATCTTATTCGCATCAACTACATTATGGCCTTGTCCACAATGAACCACGGTAATGTACAATTCCACAAACGAAAATATACGAATTCCAATGGATTTGTATTGAAAAAGAAGCGGATAGGTAAATGAGCAGATGACTATATCCCTAGTACTTTTGCTTGTGCGGAACACTACAATAAACATATACACAGAATTAATTTTATATATAACTGACAACCCTACGGCGGAATTTTATCACAAAAATTAGTCACACACAAAATTATCACCATCACTTAATCATGAATTTATTTTTTACAAGAAATGATAGACAGATATCCACTTTGATGTAAATGAGATTCACCTTACTGACACCGCATCTAGATTCCGTACACTTCACACTCAATTTCATTAAATCAGTCCCTATATTGTTTGGTTTTGTTTTCATGGCAACGTGCATACCAGCCAAGCTGAGCGTGCGCGAGCATTTTCACGTGTGGTCTTGCTGTGTTATACCTCCTGACAGGTCGGGATGATGGCAGCCTGGACAACAAGTGGCAGTCGCCGCATCAGCCAGTGATAAGACGAACCACTCGAGCAAGGTCCATCGCTAATACTGCTGCGTCCTATATCGGCATATTAAGGGGGCCCTTGTGCGAAAAAATGATAGTTGACATAGTAATTTATTTCGCTGGAGAAGTGATTTTGATATTTTTTCTTTCTCGCCAGTGGGCTCCCGTTATGGATTCATAAGTTGTTGGTCTGGAAACTTTTGCTTTCTTGGTCGTTCAAGGCTAACTCCCGAACATCCTAAGGTCCTTCATCTTAAACATATGGAGGTGGGACTTGCTGGCGTTGTTCATAAAGATGGTTCCTGTGTTATGGTTTGCTGTTGTCTTTGCTGTTTTTAATAGCCTTGCGAGCCTACTATTTACCTTTCTTTCAGTTCATCTGAAAGGTCACATATCGTTATTGGCAGGCGTTCCCATAAGTTCTGGGCCACAAAATAAGCAACAAGAGGGATCATGAAAAGGCTTATAATATTTTTTCTCATTGCTACGTGTTTTGTGGAGACTTCTTTAATATCATTTATTGAAATGGGTGTATAAAATGATGGAAAGCTGTTTCAGTTGGCAGGGCGTCTTCATTTCTATTTTATGAATACTGATACCAGGCTAAATGGCATCGCTATTGGTAAGATTCAGAAGGCAAACCGTACTCGCATCAAGCCAGTTTTCACGGCTTGATTCACCACAGTGCCTTTTAGAAGTCCTTTTAATACCAACTGCGTGCTACATATATATGAATCAGAAGGACTTCAGCGAGCATGAGCAAGACATCGAAAGTTTTACGCGATGTTGTAGTCACTCGATGCAATCTGATTATCGCTCATAGTACAATTATAATGGAGGAAATCAACAAACCACTTTGAACGGGTGTGCTCACAAATGTGTCGAATTTGCATTCTAACTTAGATGTCATAGATGTAAAATTATTTTCCTTAAGTTCTATAACAAATTGGATATAAGTATTCATTATAAATACATTTTAAAACATGCTGAAATAGATTCATGTCCCTGTAAGGTTCTTTCCGCACAAAGCGAGTGGTGCAAGTCCAATGTATTGGCCAGTCTTTGCTGCTGGCAGTGGCGTACTTTGCAAGCGAGAATAATATCAAAATATGGCCCTTTCGCTATGTTGCGAGATGTGTAGACTTTTGAAACAGCAACAAACTGTCATATGTTTTCACCTGAATCCATTAAGCTTCCGGATATTGCGCAATAACCACCCATTATCGCCTAACTTCCGCATTTCATTTCACGCTCTATAGTCGTGAGATATGACGATGACTGTGCTGTCGATGTACATGTTGTCTGGAGACGTCTTTAATGCAAGTGGTTATTGGGGGATATAAGCATGTTAATTTTCTCAAGCGTGCCTAACTTAAAAAAAACATATGTCAAAACCCTATTCACCCCTTGCGCTACCTTAATAAAGACAGATGTTTATAAAGTCATGAAATCATGCTATAAGTAGTTTTGATCATTTTATGCATTCCCTTTGTTTATTTTAAGGGAGAGTGCATAATTTACTACAATGGGGGGTCGGTCATTTGGTCGGGAGGGGTCGCACGATTTTCATATTGACTGAATGCTGCAATACCCAGAATACCCAGAATTTTATAAAAACAAAACCAATATCATACCAAGCAATATTTGATACTTCATAAAAAAACATGTTTAGCTTTCTCTTCATATTGCTATTTAGAATTCAATATCAACACACTAATATGAATTGCAAAAAACTGCTGGTCACCGCATTGCTAATATAATGTTAAAATCAAATTTGATCATACCAAGTTTCATTTCATCAATCAAGAAAAAAAATCAGTGTTTGCTCACACTGAAATAAACCTTTTCCGCACACATATTAAAAAGGTAGGCTATAGCATAACCACCCACATTTCTACTAAAGTTCTTAACTACTAATTCAAGAAACTTTTAAGAATAGTCTTGCATGCTTTATGTTATATTCAATGAACCCGTACAAGAGCCCCCTCCCCAGTGCGATAAATCATAAAAGCTCCAAAGGTGTTTTATTGTAGTGATTTTATTGTAGTGATCGTCTTCCTGCAGTAAGCTAAGTTAGGACAGGAACTTCTGAAAAGATAAAAAGTTGTACCATGGCATTTGTTTTATGTTTGTTTACTTTTTATTTTACATGGAAACCAATGGCATGATTGACATAGTTTGCGTTTGCTATTGCTTGTTTGAGATCATTTTGCTGCTGCTGCTGCTGCTGCTGCTGCTGCTGCTGCTGCTGCTGCTGCTGCTGCTGCTGCTGCTGCTGCTGCTGCTGCTGCTGCTGCCTGTTTTGACAGAAAGTGTCATTTGTGTATGTACTTATTACACTTAGTTTACAGTTGTGCTGATGTCAGGAAGTAACACCTCTATTTCAATTCTATACGCTCTAAAAACTGCCATTTAACTGCTAAACGTTGCCACTTCAACAACCACGCTCTTTTGTGGGGTCGGATACATTCTTAGTGTTTCAAAATCACAATTTCCTATAAGGAGTCTCAGAGAAAAATCACTGAACAGCTTGGAACTGCAGGCCATGGTGGGGGGTCTTTTTTCCTTTATCCCACTAATTGAGATCCCTTATCCGTCTTTTGGGCCTTTTTTCCTGTATCCTCTTGTCCAGTTTTTTTTCTTTTATCCCACTAGCTCATACTCCCCCACACACACACAATACCATGGTCGTGGGTGGCAGAAATTAATGAGTGTGAATTGTATGCTAGTCTTTGGTGTTCCAGTACTTATAGTTGCAGTTGCATGACCCATTATAGGGGTTTCAATTCGTAATTGATGAAATCAGCACATTGATATCGTGAATCTGTAATATTGTTATTGATAGCCATTGATGACTATGATAACAATGATCCGCGTCTTTGAAGGGGTCAATGGGTCTGTGACCTGCGCTGAAGATAAATTGTGTAGTCAATGCACTGTGTAGCTTCTGGCATGTACTTTCCTGACGTAATCAAGTGCCTTCCAATAGGTTGCAAAGTTTGGTAAACTTTGTACACTTTTAATAGCTGACTAAATTCTACTAGATACTTCTTGAGCACGTTTGCGCATGATCTCCAATGGCATCCCAGCTTATCAATTTTATCTCTTCTTTCTTTCTGTTTAAGTATTGGCATGATAGTTGGTATGGTAGTTCCTTCATTTGTTTGAGTTCATGGAATATTAAATCTGAAAATGTACTATTTTATATTCTAGTTTTCTTCCTATAGCTCAATGCTGTTTGAATGTGACTAGGCCATCAAATTGGCATAATGGTTATATTAGGATTAAAATCCCTCAGAGAGCACAATAGCGACACCAGATTAATGTTAACTCATGGCAATAGATATTTACTATAGCCATGTTCAGAAAGCACCAGCAATCCAATTAATAGCACAGATGTACGGTGAAAACACATCAAATAAGACCTTCTTCTTGAATGCTTTGTTTGCAAAGTAACCATCTTTCTGATCGGAGACACATTTCAATTCAAGATATGGTGCCTCAATGGCAGATGCATGAACTGCAAACCAATTCGCCAATCAGGGTTTTTAGAAATGGGGGGGGCGACTTCAGGGATCTTATGGGTTTCAGACACGCGATCGATGTCAATGGCGGCATTTTGTATTTTGTGGAATAAGGGGGTGAAGAGAGAGAGGGTGGGGGGTCGCCCCTGCAGCCTCCCCTGGATCTGACTATGGTGCCTTTATTCCTTTGGTAGAATACCTGAGCCCTCGCTGCGGAGGACCGTCACTCACCTAGGCAGCAAAGAATGCATTGGCAGGGTCCTGCTGGTTGGTAGTTCACCCTAGGTGTAAATCATCAAATCTAGCCACGACTTATGACTTGTTTGTTTTGATTAAGTATACATCCTGATGTCAACATTGACATGTACTGATATAGCATATATAGTACCACATTAATATTTTTACATGTATAATAATGTTACATAATATTTATATGTTGCTATAGATTACCTGATATTGCGTTATTTTATTTTGATATGTCATTGTTCATGTTGTACTACTTTAAAATTTGGGCTTCTCTTTTACCTGTAGTACACATTGTTATTTTAGAGAGCACCTGCTTTGGTTCTCAAGTTGAAGCCTCAGTAGCATACTAATTAGCTGATCCCTTGAGTGAGTCACTGATTTTCAATAATGCTAGCTGGCTTTGACCCAAGTATATTTGATTTTATTTGACTTATATTGCTGTGATGTCATTGGGTAAACTCGAATTAGTTGGCTTCTATTTTGCAAATCTTGATCGTTTTAAGATTTTTTGATAGGATTTAGTTAAGATTGAGATTTTTGAATAGATTTCTGATCATCATTGCATATGAACGGAAGAGATCAATTGAAAGGGATCACTGACTAACTGGATTCTTAGATGAGGATCCCCTGTTGTGTTTTCCTGTGTTTTAAGATGTACATTGTCTCTCATATAAATGATATAAATAACATTGAAAGTATTCCACATCTGGTCATTTTATCAATAAATAAATTCAACCCGTGGATTCAGACTTGTCAAACAGCCACGATGAATGTGATACAGTAGAGCGAAGTATTTGGCCTCACAGAAGCTTGTTATCTCAAAAAGCTGTAGGCATAGCAGAAAATGCTCTGAAGTTATCAATAATTGAGATAACCGCTATACATGATTGTGTTGATGGAAAAAATGAAATCACCCCTTTAGATAATGGATGAATTTTAAGATATTTGCCAATATCGAGATGATGATCATGTTCTACCAAAATGTAATATATCTACTTCGTCGCATGAAATAACCAAATAAAACAAGAAACGATTTTAGAAACAATTTTATCTATCACCTATTCACTGTACTATTTGTTACTATGTTAGATTCTAAAGCAGTATCCTCTGCAGTATCCGCCAGGGGCAGTACATGGACATTTGTTCGTTGTCTGGATCACAGTCCTTTGGGTCTGTTTTAATGTCTGCTGAAATCACTAGGTGTATCTTTTAAACTTAGACTATTTTCTACAGCTGTAGATAGTTCTTCATTTTCCTCAGACTTCCCTAGTAGTTGCAAAGCCCAAGACATCATTATGAAATGCCAGATTGCAAACTCATTTAAATAAAAAAATGCCTATAAATATAAAATGACGAATCATCAACACAACAGTAACTTTAAAAATAAACAATCATTGATTGAGAACAGCAGTTACAGCCGAATTACAGCTAGCAAACCACGCATCAAATGGCGTAAATTACGATTAGTTTCCCCATAAAATACACAGAAAACGTAATTTTTTGGGTGAACTCGCCTGCACGAATACTCCTGGGCACAGCTGGTATCTCCTTCTTGGTTAATCTGCTTCAAAGATAATGTACTCATTGGCTACCACTGTGAAGCAGCCTCAAACAGACCTCACTCCAGTCTTCCTGGGTCGTTATGACAGAAATAACAATCGAATAATTTAATTTAATTTTGAAGCTAATATTGAAGTAATAAGAGGGTATTTCTACCTTAGATCATTTTAAAGAATTATGGCTGTTTAATCTAACTTCTTTTCCCTTCTGCTTACAGTTGTAAAACTCAAGCTTGTGCTTTCAATTTTCAAAATTTGATAATAAATAAAATACAGAGCTACCATGAAAATGATGTGGCAGCATTATCTTTGTAAGGGATTCTATGAAAGCATTATGATTAGTGATTATGAAACTTTATACTGACTACTTATAATTGCTAACAAAGAAGTTCAACACTGGCCATCATACAATTGTAGAGGTGTGGTGGCAGACCAACACTGTCAAAATAGCCAGCCAAATCAACCAACCACATCCAAAACTCAGCCAGGCCATCCAAATAGCCAGCCAAGTGACATTTTTATAATAAATCAAACAGACATACATACAAACTCACCCTCTGTGAAGTAGTAGGCCTCGTGTGCCGTCCCAAGCCGCATTTAGAAGTTTTCCCCAGTTTGTGTCCTTGAAGAGAAGCGAAGGAAGAAAAGCCTGAAGCACCCAGTCATGAACAACACGAGCCCACCAGGCCGCAGCACCTGTCACAGCCAACATCACGTAGAACACAGCTGGACAAAAACACAGAACTAGGTCAGAAGTGTTCAAAGAACACGGCGGCCGCCAGAACAACGCGTTGACTTATATGGGCAACTAAGATATTTTACTGAACGATGTATACTTTTACTGTTAATTCAGTCTAACTGTTAAAAAAGGTGACTAAAATGTTTGGAAATTTGATTAAAAGTACACAATAATTTTTAATCAGTCCAAAACAATATTATAGTGATTGTATACTGTGCATGAGTGTGCTGTATTGATTTTATTAATTTGCAGCAGGTATATATATTGATTTTATCATGTTGGCTAGACTTTTGGCTGGGTTGAATATCGATTTTTTTTCTTTCTGACAAGTGCCTTGAATATCATCAAAATGTCATAAATGGCCTTTTATCCACACAGTGTTATTGGCAGAGTGCCCAAAATCGAATCACTTCGGTGTTGCCTATACCAATTAGCTGTGTAAAGTTTTGAATGAAATCAGGTCAACTGTAAAGCTCTAGCTTGGCAAAGGAGACAAACATACACATAAATACATACATAGTTACTGTTCAATCAAAACATGGTGGATTTTTATTAGTTGAAGCACAGGCAAAGAAAAAAGCTTTATTCTAAACACAAATTAGGCATCATTCAACAGATAATGAAATAATTTCCTATTTCAATTGATAAAGCCATTCAAAAATTTTATCTGGAATAAAGATAATTGATTATTTTCCACTAAAACATGTTTTACTATATTATAATATGGTGGAAAACCAAGAACTTGTATTTCGTATCCAGTAGACGTTAAAATTATGACCACCCTATAAAGTCATGTTCTATAATAAGCTGTGGTTTTGGGCGTGGCCCCAGTTGAAATAATAATTCCACCATTAACCTCTATATAGCAAAATTTCCTTTGTTAGCTATCTTTCATACAGAAAGATTTTATATTAGGGAGATGGAGAAGATAAAAAAGGGTTGATTTAGTGGGCCAATCATTGCCTGCCAAACATAAAAAATAAAAATGCATATATTATATTTTATAAACCCGACCATGACAGAAATTTCACACCAGAGGGAGGAGATGGTGCCTGATGCCCCGATTGATAGTACAATTTTTTATTTTTTTTCCCGACATGATGGTGCCGCTAAACGATTTATATTTTTACGGTCCCTCTAAGATTAGAGATCTTTTTGGGGCCGAGGTCATCTAATAGCAATAGACCATAGTCAACATCTATCAAAGTGTATAATTAGCTTTTAAGTGAAACTTTTATTTAAAAAGTATAAAATGTAATAAATAGAAATTGAGGAAATCAACGAATAAAATGAAGAGAAATCTTTTTTGGTAATGGTGAAATGACGTTAAAACAAAAAAATAAAATAAACATGTTTATTTGGCATAAAAAGACCCGATAAAAGTTCGTGAAAAGTTTGAAATTGTTTTCATCTGAACAGAACAGTGATGTTTGCATTGGGTTACACCTGTCTGGTCCAGCTTGTGCTGCAGGTTGCTAGAAATAAATCTTTTATTTGCTGGACGAAGCATTCCATCAACGTGTCGGCTCATCGCCCGCCAAACTTGAATTCCGGGCGCGAACAAGACTGACCAATCGCCAGGGTCACGCCTAAACAATGGGGGACGGAGAGGAGTTACATTGTTTTTTCATGGATTAGTTCATTCAAATATGACATGTTCTTATTTCTTTAGGCATGCTTATTTACAGAATCTTCATTTCTGATTTACAGTAAATGCGTGATCTTATTTACCGGATCAATTACTGAAAAGACATAATCATGTAAATAACAATACTTTCAAGACATAACATAAAGAAATTTGCCCCGTATACAAATGAAACAATACAATTTTTAAAATTACATTTAAAAAGTCCTATTTCCGCATGCAGTCAATAGGGTTGTTTAAATGTCCAACTGATTACTAAAAAATAAATGTTGACTGTAAAACTTTCAGAATTTATGTGTAGTTATATTGAACCTTACAAACATACAAACATTCTTAAACAATCAATATAGAAAAGAACAGGTAGTGAACAACCAAAAAAAAATGGGAGTTGCATTTTCCATGGTAAAATAAATCTGACCGGTGCCTCATTATATACAGTGATCCTCTTCACATCTCACTGGGCCATTTCTACTCTTGTCCTCGACCGATGAAGGCTGCTTTCCCATCACACCCGGTGACAAGTTGCTCATTAAGGATATGGTGTTTCCACAAAACTGAAGCAACAATGTCATAATTTAAAATCCTCAAACTATCATGAAGATGTCCTTTGGATTTCCTCCTCATCTTATTTATCCTTTGTTGAAGTTTGTATCTTTAAATAAACATTATTATTCTTTGTTTGCTGCTGTTGATCCTGCATTTCATTGATGAGAATTCAAATACTGTCCCCAGTTCACTGAGACTTAAGCCTGTGGTTGCTGGTGGTTCCCCCTGTGTTTGTACCATCTTTCCACCAATTCACAATTCCAAAGTTTAAACGATTCAAAGGTTAGACTAAATTACGGAATTTCATTCACAATGAACCCACCTGAAGATGTGTTGTTCTTCGCGGGGCGATTGACACCCAAATATTATGTAACCTAACTTTACGGTATTGTGAAATTAGTTTTAGAAACATTCACCTAACACAAACTTAAGGATTTAATTCAAACCAAATAATAAGAAATATTGTGTACTTCTTAGAGACAGGTAAATACCTGCGATGATACCAGTTAGCTAGTACCAGTGAGTAATAACATCCAAGTTTTTACCGTCCATTTTTCCCCAATTAAAATCACTTGCATGTCATTTGCTACATTTTGCCTCTGATGTACCTATACACCGGGTTACGAGATACACCGACAGTAAAAATAATAATAAATTCATTTTTGAGCTATTAATTTTTTTCATCAATACCCACGGCATGCTGTGATGATTAGTATGTCGTTTGTATCGTGCACCAGAACAGTCAAAATCACAGCAAAAAGTAGATAAAAACTGTGTTTGTGTGCATAGAAAGTACAATATTGTGTTTATAATTGTGCTTAAAATACAGCGATCATGTGTATAGCTATGATGTCACAGGTACTCGGGGGATATCACGCAGGAGAAAGCGGGGCATCATACGGACCAGATTGCAGCGTGATGCGTCATATACTGATACATTTAGTTTGTAAGAGAGAGTATATAATTATATAAAAAATGTTCAATACCCTAACGCTATCAACAATGCACCTTGACCAAACACATGCCATTTGCAGCTGGAGATCTAAATAAGAACTCACACTGGTGATAAACCTTCTGGGTGTGGAGTTTGTGATGAAAGTTTCTCTCAAAGGTCTCATGTTGTTAATCATAGCCTACTCACACGGGAGAAAAAACCATACAAAGTGTAATCAGTGTGGGAAATGTTTTACTACAAGTTCTAGTCTGATGATGCACAAACGCACACACACTGGTGAGAAGCCATTTTACTGCCATATTTGTCAGAAATCATTTACACAAGGATGCAACTTGGAAAGGCACCATATGAGAAAGCATGCCAAGAAGTGAACTGTCATAACTCAACATCATCTTGTGTTATAAATAGCTGTACAGTATTGTTGTAGTGATAGGTGAGTTTAATTATTAATTGACATCATCCTTCCTAAATTGCTTTAGTGTACTGTAGGGACCATTCAGGAATTATGAGGGGGCCGGAGGATTTCAAGTTGGTTGTTATTAAGTGTATGAAGTGGCCTGGTCAGTTGTAGCCTGTGTGAAGGGAGTGACCGCCTGTACAAAGTGGACTGGTCAGTTAAAGGGAGTGACTGCCTGTATGAAGTGGACTGGTCAGTTGAGGAGTGACCGCCTGTATGACAGTGGACCAGTCAGCAAGGGAGTGACCGCCTGGTCTGACATCACCAGCAGGTTCAATCCAGCAAACGGTTGAACCGATTTAGAAGGTTCAATGCATGAGCCTGCAGACAGACTCATACAGGAATAGATAATTATCAGGAGTTCAGTGAGCAAATCACTTTCAGTGTTGAATTATATGTTAAGGAACTTGATTTCACCTGAAGAACAAAGAATATTCAGAGAGCACAGTAATTCTAAATCGTAGCTTACCCGTCCGGACGACCTACTACAAAACGTAGGTGGTGATATTCTGGTCGTCCAGAAATAATATGGGTGTTTGTGTTTTTGCATACATTTATCATACAAGAAAATTCTATAAATAACAACACTTATTATATCAATACAGACTCCTAGAGCTAACGGCCTAAACCGGCCGTATCATTTGAACATTTCACGTTTTTGGCTGCCAAAAGCTTTGACATGTAAGATCCTGTCACATGTTTCATTTTTTTAAATCCATCAAATGGCTATTTAGAAGCAGTGTCATCGGGATTAAAAGTAGATAACTTTATGTAAAACCTCATTAGGAATGATCGTACATAATTCATTTTAATGTTACTTTAATATCTTAAACATATAACAAGAAATTTCAACACATTGACATCTGTTTCCTGTGGGAGCCATTTTGGTACTAGTACCCGATGCAACATGCATTTATCACAACGCAAATCCAGCAGCGCGCAGACATGTTTTTCCCGCGCTTCTGGCGTGAACCAGTTGAAAGTATTTCAGTGGATTGCCGGTTGGTGGCGCTCTGAATGTAAACAAATATGGCAGCGCCCATCATGAAACTAACGCAGATTGAAACTTGAATGGAAAGAAAGCAAATAATGGTGTAATATATTATTTATTAGTTCATCTTTACACAACACAAATATTATATTTACTGTTGACAGTTTCGGCAACTCCTTCACCATTTTGATAATTTCACTGCGCATGTCAAGTCACGTTTGCGACTTCGTTGCCTTGACATGCGAACAGCTGGTCATCAAAATTATATTTTGTAGTTAAAGATGAACTAATATTTGGCTTATTCAACACGATGAACTTCGTTCAAGGATAATGGTGTAATATCTTTCAAATATTGATAATCACACGTCCCTAAACAGTGACTCGTTCGTTCGGACGACTCTTGTTGAAGTCTGGGTCGTTTGCACAAAACGTGAGTCGATTCTGACGACCAAACGACCAATTACTGTGCTCTCTGTTACTATGATGGATACTTTTTGCATTGTTGACAAGATTTTACTAGCATTCTAGATTCATCAAAACGTGTCTGGAAGAAAGGATTATACGGAATGAGTTTCATATGGGAATAGCCATGTTCTAAGCATAGGAGGAAAATATCATTATTAGGTCAAAGGATTCAGTTATGGCCTGTACAGAACGTATTCCAAACAAGACGACCCTCATCTCCAATGTCGTAAGACGCCTTTTTGCAGTCTCACGTCTTCATAGAGACGACAGCTTGCGAACCTTCATAAAGTTTATAGCATTGTGTATATCTCAAACTGTATTTGTCTTAACATTCAATGGTTTTGTATTTTTTTCAATAACATATTCCAAAAAATTTTCTCTTGATTATTTTACATTTTGTATATTTGGTGTTTGCTTAAATAAATTTATAGAACGTTGATCACCTTTTTTCCAAAGAATACACATCAATCAATCAAATCAAATCACATGCTTTCTTTTAATGTGCATTTGTGCATAATTGTTCACATGTGTGACTTAGATTATTTCATCATTCACATCATATTATCGCTGCAGTTTTTATTAAAGTCTCAACTCCCCCGGTAGCATGCACTTAAAGCAGTAGTTATTCCATAAAAATCCACCTGTTTTTTCCATCAAGTTCTTAATGCTTTTGCCAGGTGTCATGGAGAATTCCAGTGAAAGTGAAAAAGTTGAATATATCTGAATATGTTGAATATATAATATAAAGTTCTCAAACTCCAGAGCATGTATTTTGACAGCTGATTTTGATAGTTTACAACAAGTAAATACATGTACATAACTAATGTTTAGTATTTCACAATGACCTAATAAATATGCCTTGCAAAGTTGCTAAATATACTCTTGTAGTATGCAAAATAAGAAAACTTAATGTTCCTTAATTCTATGTATATACTCACTGACAATGTGTATTATGTGTATGCTCCCTAGTGTTTTGAGAAAATATGGTGTGACAAGGATGCCAATGACCTGGTGTGAATCTAAAGTCACTAGAGCACAATAACAGTGACTTGTAATTGTAATTATACACATTTACATTCATTACAATTAGAAAATTTGTTATTTCCTATCAGTGATTAAATCAAACATGTTTTGTGTGATACTGAGAGATGTACAGTGTACATTCTATGAAATTTCCATCTTACCCCAAGAAGATAATCATTTGATAGATGATACTTTGCTACTGCAAGATGTGAAATTCCCAATGTAAGTATGTGTATACAAATGTAAAATTTGTCATGAATAAAAACAACCACATCTACACAATCTCATAGATCAATCACATTCAAGGATTACATAAATCTAGTTGCCATCCTGCTAGATGTTGGTGACAGAGGGATTATTGTTCTATGGCTGGCTTCTGTGGCACAACATTCACAGTAAAAGGGTTTAGTCTGTCATACTGATACACTACACATATCTGAGATATTAATACTTAGGTCAATAATTTGTTACTTTATTGATTTTACTCATTTGAAATATTTTACTAAACCCAAGTCTACACCTACAAAAAGTACCACTAGAATAGAATTGCCTAAAGATGCCAGAAAGAGTATATGTTTATTATGTGGTTTTATCAATGACAATCATAAGAATCAATTTAATCTTTTTAAGTATGTATAATAAATTCCATACATACAATAGTTATGATTACAGTACATTTGTACATTAAAAAGGGATTATGCTATGATCTTTAGTTCAATATAAACATTGTATTTTATACTTTGTAAATATTATGCTAGTAAATATTATTATAGAAACAACACCTGCCCACTAATATTTTGCAAGATTCTATCGCAATTCTAAATGTGTAGTTTTTGTTAATTTTTATGTATGCCATTCACATCTATCCCAGTATTGCCTTTTATCAATGATACAGTCAAAATCCATAAAGTTACTGCTGCCTGCAGCCAATCAGAGCAGCTCATTTGCATACTCTACCTCAAAATGAACTTATGCATTCCATCACTTTAAAGATATCATAACTGTGGATTCCTCAGATCAATAGCTAATTACATTAAAACACTGTCTATTGCTGTAAATGATTAGAGTATGACTTTTTCCTGTGCCCCCGTACCCTGCTGGGGTGGAGTGGGGGGGAGGTTGCAGTAATGGGCCATGAATGAACGATCAATCAATCAATCAATCAATCAAATCCTAAATTTATTTTAAACAGGCCCTAATATTCAAAGGGTGTGGCCTGGCTGCCCAGTCTGGATCTCAACCGTCCCCTTCAAGCCTTTCCGTCATTTGGATCTACAAAACTCATGCCCAAACTTGCACGATCTTTCTGCACGACTGCATCCCAAGTCTGTTTCAGTCTTCCCTTTCCTTTTCTTCCTTCTATCTCAAGCTTTCTTACTTACGATAAACAAATTATACAGCAAAATTCAAAGGTCTTGATTTTCACTTGTGGAAACACTCTGTGAGACACGTGCATTAGTCTATGTCCATGTATGGTCCAAGCGGAATTCGACAGTCGTTCAAAGAGGCCACAATTTATGGCAACCTTGTCATTTAACTAGACAATTTTCCCCCTTGTTTTGACAGGTTGAAACCAAGGTTGATGTAGTATTAGCCCTTGATATTGGTTAGTCCATATTATTAGCACCATTTGATACCGTCTATTACCCTTTTCCATTGAAATGTTTACCATCCTGTGTCAGCCACCAGACACAGCTCCATGGCTTGTGTAGCAAAGAATAAGGACGTATGGTTCACCAGAGTGGGCTATTAAAGCGTTCAGTCAATTATCAAGAAAATGGGATGAATTATCAAATGTCACATTTTCAATGTTTGTTACGCTGTAAATGATGAAGAACAATATACTTTTTAAGTGAACCTTTTATCATCAATAGCTTTTCTAATATGGTACATTAGTAGCAATATGTAGTGATCCTCAATGGTCAATACCTCAAAACTAAACTTGTGTTGTCAATGAAAGTTTCGTTCCAAATTTCTAACTAACTTTGAAATCAGGTCTTCACAAATGTCGATATTCTTGAAGAGATATGCCCTAAGACATAAGATATAAATCAATGATGCCATTTTTCCATAAAGGCACAAGGTCAGATTGTTTTGCTGAAGCACGAACCTAGATAAAGATTTTCGCCTTCATCTATAGTCATAATCATGACGGTGACCGTCTTGTTTTTTAGGGTTTAAGCATGTGACTAGTCGATTAACCGACCATTCATTTTGTGAATGACTGTCTGCCAAACCCTACCTGAGGTCACTTAATTGACCAACAGTCCCACCTCTACCAACTAACGATGCCTATTTCCCATTACGGGCACAAGGTCAGTTTGTTATGGTAAACACATTGATCCTAGTTCTGGGCCTACATCTGAACTCATAACCATGATGGTGACGCTTGCATTTTCAACCTTTGCACATGTACATTAAGGGACAGGAAAGGTCATTTTAAGCTTTAACTAAAATTTGATTTTCTCTTTTTTATTGCTACAACTTTTACATTTTACACAGTGTTGTGTGGGAGCCTGTAGGTGTAGTAATGATATTATTAAGGTTGGCTTTTGAAAACCGTAGCATGTCAAAAACTGTAGCAGTTACTCTGTATGTAAATTTCTATTAGCCAAATGCTGCATTTTGGTTGTTTTTACACTTCATGTGAGGAAAGTTATCTGGTAATTGAGACGGAATGTCAGATGTCAAAACCATGTGGTAGTTTATAGTCGTGATACAAGTCTTGTGCGTCAAAACAGTCCTTGCAAAACAAACAAAATGAGACAATTAAGCTCTTCTTTTAATACAAACATTTATTAGCAAAATACATTACATGACTAGACGTTGAGCAATCATAGATAAATAGAAATTAAAGAATGTTATGAATACATATGATAATGAAAGTCCATACAAGCAAGTGTTAAAAAAAGGTAGGTTTTGAGGAGAGTGGTATCAGTTCTGTTACTTTTAAATTTCATGCATTATCACTTCGTATTGATACCGTTTCTATAAACAGACCACATCAACAATAAGACAATCTTTCCTGCTTCAAAACCTCCTAAAAAGACTACCTCTCTATTGAGACGACTTGGGATCAGTATCCTAGCTATCTCATTGAGAGGGTAACAGTTCATTAATGTACCACCATCTCTTACGATCAGTTCTAAACAATGCACAAACACGCATGGGAATCACAGCAATAACTTCAGAAAACTCAAGATGACCATCATCACAACTTCAACTTCATGCAACACAGTCCGTGTTGAACCTGTCATCGAACCATTCCCTTTGACTGTCTGTGAAGTAACGTTTCCACTCGCCACGGCTCACGCTCACAGTGTCACATTTCACCCCCGACAGAAAGCTCAAATCCGGTTGGTCGACCATCCCGCTCAGGCCCCCTTTGTGCATGAGCCGAACGAAATGCTGATCCGTGATCAGCGTGACGAACAACTGGCACAGCTTGGCGATCACTTGGTTCAAATTTTCCAGCAAATCGTCGTACTGCACAAATATGACGTTCTTCCTGTCCTTCACCTTGTACCAGCTCTCTAGCCAGAGCAACTGGTCGTTGAGTTCTAGCTCTCCGCGGGTGAATCTGGCGAAGAAATCGCTCCAGTTGGTGGTGTGTGTGAGGCTGTAGTGGTGGTACAAGGCCGTCAGAGCATCTTTAGGGTTCTGCATCAGGACAATCGTCTTCACGTTGTCCTTTTCCACCCATTTGCTGAGGCAGCTGAAGGTACAGAGAAGATGTTTGAAGTTAGTGAGATGTATATTGCAGATCTTGTGATCGTGAGTTTGATTAAGCTTTGTGTTGTAATGCTGTGTATTTGGATGCGGTGAATAGTAGATGCAATTTTCAAAAAATATTTTAAGCTTATATTTCGTAAGCTAAATTCAATATTTATATCAACTGGCATTACATGAGAACTCCTCTAATAGCATTATAACGTACCAAAAAACAAAAAACAAAGTTGGTTTCTTTTCAAATGAAACGTTTGTAAAAAATATAATGAATAGAAAAAATTCAGGAAATTAACAAATAAAATGAAAAGAAAAATTAAAAAAATTGATGAAATAACGAAAATGAATAAGCAACAAAAAATAAAATAAACAAACACACAATGAAAAACGAAAATAACACTTGCAAAACTTGTGAAAAGTTTGAAAATGCCAGTACCTGTACGGCTGGTGCGAGGCGACGGGTCTGCGCCGCTGGTCCAGCTTGTGCTGCAGGTTGCTAGGGCCGTCGCCAGGGGTCGGTGCTGACGAAGCGGTCGGCGACGCGGCGGCTCATCGTCTCGTCAAACTTGTACAGGCCGGCGCGGAACAGACTGACCAGGTGCGCGGCCAGGGTCACGTCTAATGGGGGGGACGGGAGAGGAGTTACAGGAGGTGTACATGTGCTTATATACAGTCAATGTACATGTGCTTATTTACAGTTAATGTACATGTGCTCATTTACATTTGACGTAGATGTGCTCATTTACAGTAAATGTAAAAAGTCTTACATGTATTTACAGTTGCAATTTTTTTTGCTATTGATAACTGTAAATTACAATACTCTTCAAGACATCGTAAAGCAATATTTTGTATTAGAAAACGAAAGATGCTTTTAAAAAAGACTATAAAAAGCATGAGCACATGCATCGTAGACCAACAGTCCAACTGAGACTGATAAATAACCACTGGTTTTCCCCAGATATTGTTTATATATTGTAATTTTACAAACATACAAACAATCAATGGAGAAAAGAACAAGTAGTGAACAACCAGTCTCAGTTGGAGTTCACCCCGATGACAAAGACTGAGTAAATACTGACCGGTGCCTGGGTACGCGGCTATCAGCACATCATCCTCCGTCATCTCACACGCCTCCATCTCGCTCACTTCCACACCCGCTGATGAAGGCTGCTTCTCTCCCATCTCGCCGGTCTCGGAGTTGCTCATAAGGATCATTCTCTCTAACAAGCGTCTCACAGCAACAATGTCACTCCTCCAAATTCAAACTATCGATGAAGATGTCCTTTTTGATTTCCTCTCAGCGTTTTTATCCTGGTTGAAGTTTGTACTTGTAGTTGATCACACGTTATTCTTCCAATGCCGCTGTTATTCGCTCATCGGTTGATGATTTTCTTGGAGACTGTCCCCAGTTCACTGAGACTGTAAGCCTGTGGCTGTTGCTGGCTGCGTCCTGTGTTTGTGCCGACGTCTCCACCGCGTCGCTTTTATAGCGGGAGAAGCAGACGACTTCAGGTTCAGCGTCCGACGGCCGCGTCACTGCACAATGAACCCACCTGCTTGGGCGAATATCTTCATGGGCAATTGACACCAATATTATGTAACCTTAACTTACGGTAATGGAAATAGTTTAGAAACATCTCACTTCAATGTGATTGAACAATTTTAAGCTGTGACGTTGCTTTGAAAATGTGTCATGTTAATGATACCTGCTGGGGCGAATATCTTCATGGGCAATTGGCACCAATATTATGTAACCTTTCATTGTTTTCCATTCGCCATTACAGACGGTATGATTTAATTGCATATCTGATAATTGTATATATTGTGTAGTTGCTTAGGACTGTAAAAGCACTTGTTAATAAATAGTTTTTAAAATGTTCAGCCATTTTGTAGGTTAACAATCAATCCCAGTAAGTCATGAACATCCCAGTAGTTTTGTGAAAACCCAAAAGATTATCTTGTGTTCCTACACAGTGTAGTTGCATCTTAGTGTATTAAACCGATATCATGAGGTTTGATTTTAAATTTCTTGCTTCCATCAAAGCTGGTCAAAGGAGTGATTGATGTTCTGATGTTGTTGATAAAGGTCATACCCGCCACTCTCAACTTGGATGATAAAAAAAGTCAATGAACTAACGGTATGTTAAGACTGGTCACTTGTGTCTCATGACCTGTAAAAACAACTTTGTGCGTAGCCCATTAGATCTGTGTCTGTAAGTTCAAGACAAAACTCGGTCAGTAACCGTTTCATAGTGTTTCCTAGTACGGGCAGTTCAAAAGTTACTGAAAAAGTTTAAAAGTTCAAATGAAATATACTGCGGGGTTTTTTGCCCGTGTTTTTTCATCTTTAAATGATATGGTGCATAAAGTTCAAGCTGCTTGGGCGCATTGCAAAAGATGCGCTGCTTGGCTATAAATAAATCATGTTTATATTGCCCATTCAAATTTAAGGGGAACAACTTATGGGTGTGTGCTGCATATTCTATGAGGGTAATGAACTATGATGGGGGATATCATGTATTATAATGCCATTGACATTGTATTTGTGAATGAAATGTTGTGGTTGAAAGTGGTAGTAACTGCTTGTTCCCGTGACGTTACAATCGAATTGCACCAGGTCATTGGCACACTTATCGATCAGTTCATTTCTTGCATACCTAAACTGACAGCACATTCAGTGTACAGTGGTTATCGCACAATCCCTTGCAATCTTTGATCCCAATGACCTGTACCTAAGTAACGTGTCAACACCACACCCACAACCAGACTCGACCTGGAATCGAACCCACAACCTTTTTTGTCACAAATCCAATTCTATCCAATCTTAAACAGTAATTATTTTGATTTTGACTGCTGATTAGTATAATTCAATACATAAAAACATAGTAGACAAAATATTATCAAAAAAATTGTCATAACTACCCTGTGTTTATGGCTATGGGATCTGTGTAAAAGAATCTTTATTGGTATGTTTTCACTTGAGAAGTCGTCTGTGCACGGCTTGTAGCTGGAAATGGGCAGACATTCTTTGTAAGGGTGGAGTGAAAAACATCAAGCAGATAACATATATTACCATACTAAATTGACTCTGTGTAGAAATTTTATTATGCGATTAGATTGTGTTAAGATACATTTTTATTACCTCATTTATAGTTTGCTACTAAGTGATATGCCCCTAGTTTTATTGGGTGGAGTTTGGTTGAAATTTATTTCGTGCTGAATGATCTGAAGACACCGGTCTGTTGTTGGCCTATGTCAAAATTTTACATGATAAATGAAAAGTAGGATCCGGCCCTGACTAAAAGTGTCGGTCCCTAACATGCCTATATTGAGAGCCCTAAAAAAGTAGCCTGTTCACTGCACTGGAACTTCTGAGTTCAGGCCAAAGTTAGCCGGCGCCGGGCCGCTGGGTAGGCGCTTGTATCGCACCCTGTCATAAAGTGGATCTTTATGGAGACGGCTCAAGTTGCATTTTGCCATGTGGCCGAATCCTTTTTCATGTTTGAAATAGAAAAGGAAAAACAATCAATTTCTTTTATTTATTTGTTTCTTTGCTTGCTTATTTTGATAGGTGTATCAATGACCAGCTCATTTGAATGCATATCAACTGGATGCAAAATTTCTCTGTTTGGTTGCAAAAAACGTTCCATTTTACTAATATGTTTGTCGTGTTAAAAATGGTTATAATTTTGTGTCTAATTAATTTTTTGTATATTATTTTTAGACTGCGATCCTTCAGGCATGGCATTTAGAGCTTGTTTGTTTGAAAATTATAGTTCAATGATCTTTTGACTGTTTAATAATTTTTAATGTTTATATGTTTTTTATTTTGTAGGCGAACTGCAAAGAAAGATCGGTTTGAAAGTCCTCGAAATGGGAGGAAATTCCGTGATTGGGTGAGCATGATTTAGCTGTTTCTGTAATCTATAGGGTGTTGTGCCCTTATACAGCAACATTTCACCCCGACCAGTGTAAATGTAAATGTGATGGTTCATAGTCATGATTCTATTGGTGTCACTATGTCTTTCTCAACTCCCCGGGGAGCAAACAGCAAGACCTGTAATTGCGCATTATTTTGACATAATAGTGACAGCTGTGCTCTTTGAGTACTTTTGATCCACTAGTTCATTAGTGATCAACACGCTCTGTTGATATTTAGCATAAATTAGTTTATGTCTGACAGTCCTGTCACTTCTCACGACGGCATCCACTGGATCTTATAACTATCGAAATTCCGCATATTTTTGTATATGACAGTAATTATTAGGATCCGCCGCAAGGCTACTCCCTCAATATGTATCTTACGAGTCCACCAGTACAACTCAATTAATTAGGTCTACAATACAATACAATACAATACAATACAATACAATAATAATTTACCGTCTGGAACCACGTATAGGTCGAGTTTTTTATTCCCAAAATATCCTCCCAAAGGACCTACCCGACTTATATGCGGGTCATCAATTTTCAGCTGGCCACTGCCACATGCATGTCAAGTAATGGTGCAATCTTTACTTACCGGCGTTCTATGGCTGCTTCTTCATTGATAGTATATTGCACAACACTTTAGAAATAAACTATTATCAAATGCAAATGCAAATATATTATTCTGTAAAGAATATTTCAAGAAAACTGCAAATAATATTCAAACAATATTATTTGTGAGTGCACACACCACCTGCACTTATCGGGACTTGCCGGTCAGAGAATAAAGGGGCCGTTGTGACATTAGCCTAAGACTATTAAGGTATTGTAGCGTGTAGGAGACGGAAAAAGTAAACAAACCCCTGACACATATTATCATTTGAAATAAAGAAGTAGTTTAGTCAGAATGGGCTTAACTGTGTACTTAATCACCACCACCTGCAGAGGTCAGGCAGGTTACATCATACGGTTAAGGTTGATTGTTTAACTGATTTCACCTTTGTTTGGCCAAAACAAACAACATTTGAAAGGCCAGCATAGACTAGTATAACCTAAGACTAGTAAAGATATGAAATGTTCGCACGTGTTGTCGATTTTGAATCTATGACTAATAATCAAACACGAGTTCAGTTGGTGATTATTCGCTTAATATTACAGCTAGAAAGATGTTCTTGGTATCATTTAAAAGCTTATTTTATGCCCATTCCACGTATGACAACAGATTGGTCATCAGAAGTAATGTCGGCCTCGTAAAAATCGCCGAAACATGTTTAGTGGCGCAGAGCGATAATGGAATGTTTTTATTGAAAAATAAATATCATTTTCATAATCTAGGCATTTTTTCTCGTTAAATACATGTATTAAACTTCAAAATCCGATGAAAAATAAGCAAGATATTAATTACTCTGCAAACGTTATGGCAAACAAAATGTTCGCGGTTCCCAGATTCTCGAAGCACGCGGTCTTGTTTACATGCGAGCTAGGTTAAAAATATGTTCAGATTTTCTTAATTTTTTCTTAAAATTCCCAATTTTGAGGTCAAAAAAGGGTCCTCGACTTATACGAGGGTTCGACCTATACGTGGTCCGGGACGGTATATAGCGCAAATTCCAATAAATATTCATGCGCGCTTGTAGGCCTCCTTAAACAAATGGTGTTTCAATAAATAGTTCATCAGATGCAGCAAAATTTTATACAAGGACACGGTAATTGGCAAAATGACCAGGCGGATGGGAGTCTTGGACATTATTAAAGTGCGTGGGTCAAACCAACGGCTAATTTATTTTAATATGAATGGCATTGACCTGGAGAGAAGATTTTCCCTCAGACGTCATGCTAGTCTAAAAACACCCTGGGCAATGTGCTTGTATACGGGTAGTGCTACTTGTAAATTTAATTGATTGATTTGAAAATATTACCTTGATTTCTATATTCTAATGGTCAATCTCCGAACAAATAACAATGATAAGAAGACTATATAAGAAATGAGACCGTCTCCATGTTAACTAATACATATACAATATTTACACTATACTGCTGGATAACTCTTAACAACAGACGTTTCATACGACATCTGCCATATTTCTTCAGTGTGACGTATGACGTAGTTTCATAACCCCAAGATGGGCGGGGTTACTTGTAAGTTAAGTAGTGGTATAGTGTAAATATTATATAAACAAGGTGAATATGACAGTTTCTGTGTCACTAACACAATGTTCGCTATCTAGCATGATGAATCCAGAAGCTATAAGAATTCTTCTTAATGATAATATAACATCGTCATATCTCACGACTATATACGCAGTATTTAGCCGTGATACCACCATATTCAATTCTGTGGAACTTGCGCTCAGAAACCAACCAATCAGAAGGCCCACTGCCCAAATGTCCATCGGGGAATTCAAACGCCAAACGTATGATCTCACTATATCAGTAAGATGAAACCGAGTATTGATTTTGTCTTTGACGTACCGGTAAGTCTAACTAAAAATATTTTTTCCACATAAAAGCTATAACTTGGCCCATGGGTTGGTATTAACAAGGACTTAAAGGCAGTGTGAGTGATCAAGCCGTGAAAACCGACGATGATAATATAAATGCAGCAATGGTCGTGTTTGCCCCCTAGGTACCGGCAGTGCTTTGACCTGGAGGGCGAGTCTGGGATCGTTGTGCGCGCCATCGGCACGTCCGTGTCCCTGTCCCGCGGGGGGGCGCCCCACGGGGTCAGCGCCTCCCCACACAGCGCCTCCCCCGCACGAGAGTAAGTACTTCCCCACACAGGGCCTAGCCAGCACGAGAGTAAGTACCGTATTCGTTCCTTTAAGTGCACAGTGCGCTGACAAAAACAAATTTCAGCAAGAAAAAAAATGATAAGCGCACCCCTTTGACCCCACAGAACATGATAACACAACTCGCCTGGATGGTTATATGTGGTAATCCGAATACAGAAAAATACCAGCATGTTATAGTCTTACTATATGGCGCTGAAAGTGAAATCTTTGCCAAAAAAGAGCAAGATTTGTATAATATTTTAATCGGTATAAACAGGGGGCATGTGCGCTAATAAGAATGAATACGCTACTTCCCACACAGGGCCTCACCTTGCTCTGGAATAAGCACTCACTCTAAAACATTCGTGTAAACGCCCACGCTTAAACTACGGTTGATTTCGAGGATGGGGTCAAATTTGCTGACTTTGTCGTACAATTGTATTTCCACATTGTCACTATGATAATAAACTTTGTAGTATATACTACATGGCACTTAGATGCTGCTTTTGACTTCCGCTGAAAAATGTTTATTCTGTACGTTATCTTGATAGCATTTTTAAGTCCCAATATTTTTTTGTTGTGTTTTTTGTTTTTTTATTTTACTTTGCTCAGGTGCAATGCAAGACTATCACCCAAAACTTGTCCTCAAGTAAATGATCATAATCCCTAATATTATCAATGTTTTTACATTGGCATTTCATGCATATTGTGGCTGTGGGCATTTACACGAGTTTGGGCTGTTTGTGAGTGTCCAGGGTGGATAGAGATATGACTTCAGTTACTTAGTTTTTTTTAACAAAACATATTTTTTGGTCAGTAGTAATACTCAATTTCATAAAAGTTTCAAAATTTAAAATTTTAGAAAGATGTAAAATTTGAAAAAAAAAATCAAGTATGAAATTGCCAAATTTCATGCACACTGCATATTTTTTACCATGAAAGCTTCATTATACAAGTTGGTTTTAGATAATTGGACTTTTCAGCAAAACCAGTGAACCTAGAAAACAATTTTGTCCGTCTTCTTTGGGTTTAAAATTGTGTGAATACATCATGTGCATCTGAATGGCAATTTTTTATTGCACTGATCAGTGATGGTGTTATTTTTTACTTCAATGAATAGAAATTTGTATATTAAATGAAATTCTTTGAAATCTTGTAGTGATAATGTTATTTTTAGGGATGGGTGTATTAATGTTCACTGATATGTAAAGTGCAGAGCTTGAAAAACATGATTTTTTTTCAAACATTTTTCTTTATGACATTACTTAGATGATATTATTGAATCAATTTTACTACTGACTTTTACTGTATCAGTATTTGTTAACTTTTTAATGTATTTGATACCCATTATTCTTTAAATGCTAGTATTAACAGTAATTTTACCGTAAAGTAATTTACATATAATTTTATAATTCAGTAGTGAATTCTTTGCAGCAACAGCATTGATTATTGTAGCATTATTTATTGCAGTACGAATGATTACTGTACTAAATAATTCTTGCTTACTGCAATCATGTAACTTCAGTACCATTTGTATATGTTTTAATACTAGTTGTCATCAGAATTTAACTTCAAAAGCATTTTACATATAACTGTATGTGTTTGAACGAGAGACATTTGTACAAATGTGTTTCCCACTGTTTTTGATCTCATTTCTAACCTTCTCCCTTGTACCTCTTACTGCCAAGCATATTTCTTTCATGGAAAAGGCTGCAGACAGGGTCCCTTGATGTAGTTAAATGGAGGCTGAGGCTCTCATTTTGAAACCTGTCTTCAGCTTTTATATATCAAGGTAGTAAACATATGCTTGCTGGTAGTAAGAGATATGAGTGAGAAATGGTTGGAAATGTTCAAATGCTATTCTTTGGAAGAAAAATTTGACATTTGCTTTTGACGTTGAAGTGTCACAAACAACATCGAAGTCCATAATCCCATCACCCAAGTTCACATCATTTTCATCCTCTCATTTCACGTTGCTTTCATTGTAGATTTTGACATACACTTTTTCTGCACCGTTTTCCCATCATCTAGCTTTAGACATTTACACATTCAAATTCCATATTTAGATGGGCTTTTCTTTTTAGCTTCTTTTAGAAACCTCTATTTGATATTTCTATTTCTTTATCGCTTTGTTCTCTATTTTATCAAATAATTTTGCCATCTGTTTTGAATGTCCAAGGCCTCCCTTTTTCTTTAGATGTGTTCATAGCTTATTATCCTTAATTGACAAGATAAAGGAACAAGGTTTATAACGTAAAAACCGTATTGACCTCTGACCTTTGGTTGTCTTCCCAAGATGTTAGAATTTTTATGCCATATCGGGTATGAATATACTAAAGACTTGGTAGTTCACACTAGTAGTATAAACTGTTGGCACCAAACAATTTTTCTACTTTAACATAATACCCAAAATTACCAAATTATTCAAATTTCTATGGCAGCTCTTTTATTGCTTTTGCACTAGAATTTGTTATATACTAACATTATCTTTCTTTGAGAAATTCTAGATGTTTAGAAAAAAATCAAATTATGCCAAATATTTTGCTGTAATCCAAGATGTGCATATGAGAACAATTTCTTCTCGAAATGTTTATGTCTTAAGATACATGTATTTGTAAAATCTACATAAATAATTAATTGCATCAGGTATAATTTACCAAATAAGTTCCGCTGCCAGACCAATAATGATAAACTAGTTGTTAAATATTCGCAACATTTGAAACTTTCTACTGCAAGAGATTTCAATAAATAAGCATTTTTTTTATCACTAAATGTTTCCCACTAACTTTTCAACTAAAATTCTCTGTTTGTACCATGAAACGAACTACTAACAACCCAAAATGAAACCAAATTTAACGTCCTTTCAGACTAACTGCCCCCAAAAATGAACAAAAAAACACAAAACATTTCCCATCTTCTAATTCCGTCTTTCCGTCTTTTTTTCCTTCTCTGCCTCCAGGGGCCCCCACTCTGCCTCCCCCTCCCTCTCCCCAGACACCCACCCCCTGCGCCACTTCCGGCCCTACAGCCACAGCCGGTCTGCCAGCTCCTCCCCCCAGCGTGGCCCAGTCACCTCCCCTCTGGCTCTCCTCTCCAGCCTGAGGCTCTCGCCCCAGCGGAGGGCTGCCTCTAGCACCCATCTAGCTGCCTCTAGCAACCAGCTAGGAGCAGGCAACAGGCAGCACAGCGCAGCAAAGTCCACCAGTAGCCATCTGGCCGTGCAGCGTAGGCCCTCCTCCAGCTGTCCTGTGTCACCGAAGCCCAAAGCTCCAGACTCACCCAGCGGTCCTGGGTCTAAGGCCCCGGACTCGGGGAGTGGTGGTATTCAGCATTCGCCGTCGTCGCGGAAAGTTTCCTTCAGCGTGGCTCCGGCATCCACAGTAGTTGTGCCTTCTACACCGTCGTGTCTTAGTGCAAAGCCGCAGCAGCAGCCGCCTCCGACAGTGACGCTCTCGCCAGCTGTCTCCAAGCATCAATCCTCCAGCATACCGTCTATCCACTTGTCTTCTTCTTCTCACGATCACACCGCTGATCCTTCTGTACAATTCGATGGTAAACCCGACGATGAGTCGTCTTCTCTCACCCAAACCTTGACTATAGAGATACCTGAGGTAGACCCTGTTGTCGTAGTAACTGAATCCCACAGTAGCCAATCGATCAACTCGAATCTGTTACAAGCGCTCCCGGCCGCTGCCTACAGTCAGGGCTCCTCTCACTCCCAGCCAGTTTCTCCCATCGCTCCCTCTACGCTCAACGACGGCCCCCAACCTTCCGCCTTCACTCACGCTTCCTCTCCACATCTGCCACACTCGTCCATCTCACCATCATCCACACTTCACCACCCGACCCTCATCAAAACCAAGTCGTCATCCGAACCATTCATCATCCCCCAGCAGCCGTCATCCAACCAACAACAATCAACACCATCACCATCTCACTCACTTCATCATCATAGCATCATTCCTCCATCACCCCCCCACCCTCCTCCGTCACAATGCACCCGTGGTTCTAGCCTGCTCCCCGGGGCCGCCACCGAGGTAGACGTTGTCCCGAGCTCGCCCACGCTGCTGCCGCCACCCCGGGCCGTGTTCCCACCGGTGGTTGCCGGGACGCCCATCAACCCCCCGGGGCCACCGCTGGGGCCGCCGCCCGGGCCCAGGGGCAGCACGGCCACGAGCCCGTCCCGGCCGGTGCCAGCGCCGACCACGCCACGCCGCGCCAGCGACTCAGACACGTCCACACCTCCCAAAGGTGAGGCGCAGACACGGGGCTAGACTGGCTAGTGTAGGGGCTAGAATGTTTAGTGTAGGGGCTAGAATGTCTATCGTACGGGCTAGAATGTCTAGTGTAGGGGCTAGAATGTCTATTGTACGGGCTAGAATGTCTATTGTACGGGCTAGACTGTCTAGTGTACGGGCTAGAATGTCTGGCTGTGCGACAGGGGCTAGAAATGTCTATTATAGACTGCCTACATGGGCTAGAATGTCTAGTGTAGGGGCTAGAATGTCTAGTGTAGGGGCTAGAATGTCTAGTGTACGGGCTAGAATGTCTAGTGTAGGGGCTAGAATGTCTATACAGACAGACACATGGGCTAGTGTTCCAGGACAGCTAGAATGGTCTATTATAACAGACAGACAATGACTAGAATGTATAGCAGACACAGGGGCTAGAATGTCTAGTATAGACAGACGGTCGGTATGAGGTTTTATAGTTTTTTGACGGAGTCAGTATAAGGTTCTATAATTTTTTGAGGGGGTCGGTATAAGGTTTATAGTTTTTTGATGGGGTCGGTATAAGGTTTATAGTTTTTTGACGGGTTGGTATAAGGTTTATAGTATAAGGTTTTGTAGTGTATTGACTTTGCTGCAGGTAACAGTCTGACGGGGTCGGTATAATGTTTTATAGTTTTTTGATGGGGTCGGTATACTGTTTTATAGTTCATTGAGGGGGTAGGTATAAGGATTTATAGTTTTTTGACGGGGTCGGTATAATGTTTTATAGTTTTTTGATGGGGTCGGTATAAGGTTTTATATTGCCTGTGCTGCAGGTAACAGCCTGACGGGGTCGTCGACGGGCAGTGGCCACGGGTCGGCGAGCAAGCTGCCCTTCCACCGCCCAGTGCTGCAGCAGCAGAGCATCGACATGCTTGTGAGTACAGCAGGAAACACGCGGAGTATCAGATGTCAAGCAAATCGACCTCTGAAATGTTTCGCCTGATAGTGGATTAACATAAATTTATGTGACCTGTTTAAATACTGCAACCTGATTGGTTGAACCTGCCACACCCAGCAAACCTGATTGATTGAACCCACCACACCCATCTGATAATTAGCTGGTATTGGTCACTTGACCTCATTTATATTCATCACATGAATATAGATTAACAGCCTGTGGTTGATCAAAATTTTTAATGAGAATAGTTATGTGTCTGAGGTCTCTTCAGGACATCTGATACTCAGAGTGGTAGAAAATGATGCATGTATTATAAAGATATCATAACTGGGAATTCCCCAGGGCACTGGCTCATTTATCAATTCCACAGCCAAAATCCATAAAGTTACTGCTGCCTGCAGCCAATCGAGCAGCTCATTTGCATACATGTACCTAAAAATGAACTTATGTATTCCAACCCTTAAAAATATCATAGCTGGGATTCCCCAGATAAATAGCGGATTATGTTAAACACTGTCTATTGCCTTAAATGATTAGGTTTAGTACACAACAAACTGATGTGATGACCTCACCTTTGATTGGGTGGTCTAAAGCTTAACTAGATTCAATTCTATTTTTTTTTTTGTGTGTTTGCTGAAGACACTCGATTCTGATTGGCTGAAAGGTGGAGCATTAAAATTGATATCCTACACTACAAATTTTAATACCTAAAATAATGAATAAACATGTGAGAAAAAGACAATTATGCAAGTAGGTGTGAGAGGTGAGAAAATCTCTAAACCGAACTCATTCACTGCATTCACCCAGTGAGATATTGTCTGATCTCTGACCCCCACTTGTATAATTACCCATTTTTCTCTCATTTCAATAGCACTCATGTTTCTACCACTATATTGACACAAGGTAACTGAGCTCATTATGTTAACAGCTGTCTATTGGTTAGGCACTTAACAGTGATGCATATTTGTGTTTGAAAATGAGGGCTTGTATTCATCTCTATCATACCTGGGCATTCCCCAGGTCACGTGATCATTATCTTACAAGCTATCTATTGCTTTAAATGGTTAAGTTTTGAACAGAACAAAGTGATGTGACGACGTAAACCTTGGTTGGCTGAAAATTAATAATATGCATAGAGTGTAACTTGGTGTAAATTCACAGCTTTGTGACCTTTCCAAAGAAAACAATTGCCAATGCTACTTAATACTGTACATTTACATTTATTTTTTGATATAGTAATGGTCTACCCAGTACATAATGCAAACAGTGAACTTGATAAATTGTTGACACTTTGATGTTGATGTTTCATTAATAAGTTTGCATTTTGTTACATGCAATTTATCTATTAGAAATGTTAACTGAAAAAATAGTAAAGGATAATGCATCAAAAGCCGATAATGTCAGTTCTTGAGGTGTAAACTAGCTATGATTCAAGTATCTGTGGCAATAGTCCTGGCATATTGTTTCTCAGGTCTAATATAATATAAACATAGAAAGAAAAATTTTATGACACTAAATTATTGGTTTGGAGTATTTTCTTTAAGGGACATTGCATCACCAATAATTGAAGTTTCATCAGTGCCAATAACACTTCCGCTCCCTCAACTACTCCCCTCAGACCTACTTGATCAGCAGTGGCAAAAATGAAGGCCACTGATAAAATCGTTCTGATCGTTGATGAAGCGTCCCATCAAGATGTTTCAAGCCATTAATTGACTTTTATAACGGGGTATGAACCTCATGAACATTTGCTCACGTATCACAGGGCCCACAATTACAAAATGCACCAGCCCTGCGAACAAAAAATACCCTTAATATTGAGCACTCTCAAAAATTAGCCTCTACTCACAGGCAATGAACTTTTGAAACCAGCCTGACGAGGCTAAAATCAGCCGACTCTGGTTAGGCTCAGTTCATATTCTGGTTATAAATATACGTTGTTACAATATAATTGATGCTCTGTGCTTGGTCAGGATTAGGTGGAAAAGTGCTACTCGTCAGCAGGACGAGTAACCCTCAAATATCTACTCGTCCTGCAAAAAAATGTACTCGTCCTCCTTGCACAAAGCTTTATATTTGTATGCTAAATTGACCAGAATTGCTACTCGTCAAAAGGACGAGTTGCTAAAACATTCTACTCGTCCTCAATAAATTTTTACTAGTCAATACGAGCGAACTAGTGGCTAATCATGACCCTGTCTGTGCTTGCTTACAGGAGTACCCGTTCTTCACGACGCGCTCCTTCAACGTGGGGTTCATCGTGCACCTGGGCGGCGTCGTGTCAGCTCGCTCAGTGAAACTCCTTAGCAGGATACACAACCCAGGTACGCTCGAACCCACAATAATCAATATTTTATCATATGTTCTATCACTCTGTGCGTAAGGGATGATGTACATTTTGTCACGCTCCGCAAAAGTGAAACAGTGTTCTCTTTTTTCTTTACCCCCCTCCCCCCCCCTCCCCCCAAAAGTGGAAACATCAGATGTGTGACATAATCAAAGAATATCTACACAGTGTTTCGCGATATTTATTCAAATATTACTTATATATGCCATAAAATAATATTTATTATATATCAGGAATGTAAATTATAATATTAATGAATGTGTGAAATCTGCTGTGTATATTTTTTTAATGCCACATTTAAATAGTAAATAGTGGAATTCTGGTATGAAAAGTTTTAGCGCGAGAGATAAAATTTTACACCCACAAAAAAGTGGAACATCCAAAACTTGACCGAAACCCCCCCTCCCCCTAAGTGGAACACTGTTCCACTTTTGCTGAGCGTGACAAAATGTACATCATCCCTAAATCATCGCCAATAATACTCTATTCTGATTGGACTAGAGGTGTGCTCAATTATACGATTGACTGCAGGCTAAATTATGCACGCTCTGACTAAACTAGGTCACCGATTCAAACTGACTGTGACCATTATGATACGATTTGTTTAAAAATAGAAACGAAGCAGACACTTGTTTAGTGTGTGCTAGAATGGTGTTTGACCATTCGATTGGTCATGACAATCGTAAAATTTAGCATGTCAAAATGACTTCCCGCGCATGTCAGGAGGTCAAATCTGCCAATTCTCGCACGAAGGAAGTCATTTTCATGAAACTGTCAATGATGGTAAAAATAAAGTGTTGTGAAAAAAGAAGTATGAACCAAAAAACAAGAATAATGCTATGAAAACACTCCATTGTTTTTGGCCCTGTAGACGAGCCTGAGATGCGAAGGAACCTCAGCATGCTAAATTTCACCGTCGTTGACGCTCCAATCTAGTGGTCAAATCCTACGCTATCCTAATCCTATCATGGAATAGATTCATAGTTAATTACAGTAGAACCTCAATTAAGACCACCTCTCTATTGAGACAACCTCTATAATAAGACCACTTTTCACAGTCCCAAAACCTTCATAGAGCTACCAAAATGAACCTCAGTACAACAGAGACCACCTCTATTGAGACCACCTAGCACTGTGGTCCCCAAAGGTGGTCCTAATAGACAAGGTTCTACTGTGAATCGTTGTTTTTGTTGCGGCTGTTAACAATGGAATAGATGCAAGGCGTGCATTGTTTAACCTCAGCATGATAAATTTCACCGTCGGCGGCTCCCATCTAGTGGTCAAATCCCTACGCTATCCTAATCCTATCATGGAATAGATTCATAGTTAAGTATCATTGTTGTGGGCTTCCGTGGCCGAGAGGATAGGGAATTGGACTCGTGACCAGAAGGACGTGGTTTCGATTCCCATTCTAGTCTGATGGTAAGTGTTGAGTAATCCTACCTCTAGCAAGTTGCACACTGCTCCGTGGTACCTACATTCATTGTTTTCCCCGCTGTGATCAGGCGAACCTGAGGCGAGGCGGAAGGAACCTCCAGCATGCTAAATTTCAAAAGATGTCCATCTGTATGGTCCTCGTGCGCTGGTCCCATCATTTAGATTCATAGTGAATATTGTTGTTTTCCCCCACTGTATGTATCGTCTTTGACATACCTTTGGGAGCTGTGTTTACGATTTTTTTTTCAACTGTACGCCAGCGCCATTTGGGCTGCATTTTTTTTTTTACATTTTGTAGTTGTGGCTCCACCATCTTCAGTATGAGCGAGATCATCGTGCTCTCAGGTCAATCAGCATCATAGAGCCCCCAAAATTTGTCCTCTCAGACTTGTCAAGCCACCTAGATTTCTAAAAAAAAAGGCCTAGTTAAAGATACCCCAACATTTGTCCATAAGTAAGGTCCTATATTTTTGTTCAGTCCCACTTGCTCAGGCTGGCCTTTGGAAAGTATGGATGTATATAAAATATCTGTGCGGACATTAGGTGTCAAATCACCTGTTTCCATGGTACCCTCCATGTGTGACCTTGTATCGCCGTCGCAGTAGTTCACATTTATTACTAGATGTCTACAGCACTTTAGATTCCTCATCGTGCTCTGCACACAAGTAAAAATCAAGTTAAAGGGTAACGGATTTACATACGGACGGATGGACGGACGCAATTAATTGGGTGCAAGCCATTGTTTATAAAAACTTCTTCTGGAAAAATAGTCATTCGCTTCATCTTAATCCTTCTCTTCATGTAGATGCCCTAGTAGATTGAAATGGACCTTTTCAAAATCTTCAAACTTCTTTTCTAATTCTTCTTTGCACTTCTTTACTTCCTCCTCATTTCTTTCTGCCAATCTTCTCTTAATTTTGCTCTCTATTCTCGTCACACTTGCTTTTATTAATTTTCTTTGTTTTTTTAAATCTTCCATTTCCCTTTTGCTAAATGGGGCATTGATATTTACTATAAAAATGTTTTTAAGATGTTTTTTTTTTGTTTCTTTATTTATTTATTCAAACAGCAATTATATTTACGCAGTAATACACGGTAAATCTGAAATCATACATGACATAAATATTTATTATTACAAACTTAATCATAAATAAGAATTCTATCTCCATAAAAACTAATAATATATAAAACTTACATCAGGGGTTCCGCTGTATATTTAAGGTTGCAATTTTTATTGTCCATTTATTTTTAGCTTTGTATTATGATCAGTATCTAAGTGCCGGTATATGCTTCCCTGAGTATGCTTTCATCCGTTTTTTTGGAATATAATATAATATAATTTATTCAATATTTGACCAGTTATTGCCATAAATTAAACATGTAAATGTAGGTTAATTTGGTCAACCCCAAATACTGTGTCATTTGTGCTTGTAATCACCATGTGTGGTCAGTGTCAGAGAAATGTCAGTATAGTACTGGAATGGTCAGTTGCAAGAGTGACTGCCTTCTACCACCTGCCTCAATCATAGGTGGCATTGGAGGGCGGTGCATTGTGACTAGAAATTGTAAATGTTAACTTTGGCTACAAACTTTCATGGACAAGTAGGTTTTGATATACTAATATTATGATGAAACAAATAATTTTCCTTTTTATTTGAAATCACAATGATATTTTTGCAATTGTATTTTTTAATTTAGTAAAGTAGCAAAATTAGAACTAAATTAGATGAAGCATTATGTTATAAGTATTTACATTTCCTGTAACAAACAATATTGATGGATATTATCAAATTCATGTGGATTTATGGTTGTGCACACACTGTTAAAATATAATCCAGGGGAAACATTTTATGCAACTTTCAAGGATAATTTATTGTTGTGATCTGTTTTACAATAAAAATTTAGTTGGACAGAAACTGTGAACCATTCACATTCTAAAAATCAGATTGCAATGGCAAACCTTAGTGATGTGAAACTTAAGTCTACAAAGTGTAAAAAATCATTCTGCCGAACTAATGCTCTGAAATCACAGAAAGTATTTCATAGTGGTGAGGAACCATATGAATGCACTGAATGTGGCAAGTGTTTTAGTGACAGTAATAACTTGACCAGACACATGAAAATCCACACAGGAGGGAAAGATTATCAGTGTACAGTGTGTGAAAAATCATTCAGTCATAAGGGAGATCTGACAAAACACATGAGAATCCACACTGATGAGAAACCTTATGAGTGCAGTCAATGTGGCAAGTGTTTTAGTGACAGTAGCCACATGAAAATCCACACTGGGGAGAAAGAATATCAGTGCATAGTGTGTGAGAAATCATTCAGTGAAAGTGGACATCTGACAAGACATATGAGAATCCACACTGGTGAGAAACCTTATGAGTGTAGTCAATGTGGCAAGTGTTTTAGTGACAGTAGCCACTTGACCAGACATATGAAAATCCACACAGGAGAGAAAGAACATCAGTGTACAGTGTGTGAGAAATCATTCATTGAAAGTGGACATCTGACAAGACATATGAGAATCCACACTGGTGAGAAACCTTATGAGTGTAGTCAATGTGGCAAGTGTTTTAGAGACAGTAGCGCCTTGACCAGCCACATGAAAATCCACACTGGGGAGAAAGAATATCAGTGTACAGTTTGTGAGAAATCATTCAGTCAAAGTGGAATTCTGACAAGACATATGAGAATCCACACTGGTGAGAAACCTTTTGAATGTAGTCAATGTGGCAAGTGTTTTGATCGCAGTGGCAACTTGACCAGCCACATGAGAATCCACACAGGGGAGAAAGAATATCAGTGTACAGTGTGTGAGAAATCATTCAGGCACAGTAGAACTCTGAAAATCCATGCAAGAACACACACTGGTGATAAACCATATGGGTGTGCAGTTTGTGATAAAAGTTTCTCTCACAGGTCTGATGTCATTATTCATATGCGCATTCACACGGGAGAGAAGCCATACAAGTGTGATGAGTGTGGGAAATGTTTTGCTCAAAGTTCTGTTCTGAAGATGCACAAGCGCACACACACTGGTGAGAAGCCATTTTACTGCCATATTTGTCAAAAATCATTTACGCAAGGAGGCCACTTGGAAAGGCACCATATGACTGTGCATGCCAAAAAGTGAACTGTTATAACTCAACATCATCTTGTGTTAATAGTTTTAGAGTATTGTAATAGTGATAGTTGAGTGTAATATGAAGCATGTATTAATTGACATCACCCTTCATAAATTGTTTTAGTGTACTGTAGGGACCATTCAGAAATTATGAGGGGGCCGGAGGATTTCAAGTTGGTTGTTATTGATTGTGTATGAAGTGGACTGGTCAGTTGACCTGTGTCATGAGGGAGTGAACTCAGACTGGTCAGTTGAGGGATTGACCGCCTGTATGAAGTGAACTGGTCTGGACTGGTCAGTTGAACTTGACATTGAAATGCTTGATCTGACATCACATGCATTGTTGACTTTTTATAAGGAAAGATTTTACTCGCATTCAAGATTCATGAAAACGTGTCTGGAAGAAAGGATTATACGGAGCGGATTTCATACAGGAATAGCCATGTTCCCAGCATAGGAGGAAAATATCATTATTGGGTCAGAGGTTTCAGTTATGGCCTTTACAGAACGTACTCCAAACAAGACGACCCTCATCTCCAATGTCATAAGACGGCTTTTTGCAGTCTCACGTCTTCATAGAGACGACCGCTTGCAAACATTCATAAAGTTTATAGCATTGTGTATATCTCAAACTGTATTTGTGTTAATACTCCTAAGATTCAATGTATTTGTATTTTTTCAATAATTTTTTCAAAAATTGTCTCTTGATTATTTTATATTTTGTATATTTGGTGTTTGCTTAAATAAATTTATAGAACGTTGATCACCTTTTTTCCAAAGAATACACATCAATCAGTCAAATCATATCACATGCTTTCTTTTTCATGCTAGTTTTTATTAAAGTCTCAACTCCCCAGGCAGCACACACTTAAAGCAACAGTTATTCCCTCAAGATCCTGGTGTTTTTACTATGAAGTTTTTCATGCATCCTTATCTATTCAGGCATATTACTTATTGAAAATAAGCCCTTATTCAAAAGCAGCAATAATGCTGGCAGATTTTGAAAACTCTCAACAATCAAATCAACAGAGGCGAAATAAGTTCAGCCATGAATCAAACGTCAAACGTACGATTTACATTACCAAGTTAGAAAAGCCGAGCATAGATTTTTTTGACGTAAGTTTAGCCCGGCGAATATTCCCAGCTAAAAAGATGTTTCTTAACCTATGGGTAGTTATTGCAACACTGAATATATGAGCCGTGACGTGGGTTACATCGTCAAATTTGCCACTTTTTTCATTAATTATTTTTTTCTTTGAGGCTGGGGCACCGCATCAAATTGCTTAGTGTTTATTCTAGGACGCGTAATTGCAGGAATCACGCAAGTTTTTTTTACCTGGCCCCATTTTTTGATAGTGCGTAGGCCTGGCCCCTAATCAATGGGACTGGCCCCATTTTCAACTATCAATGCGCACAGCATCTAATATCTTGAGAAATATATTTGTTTACATCTAGTTCAGCCATCTTACCTGTAAAAAGTCACATCCTAGAATCAACACTGAAATTGCTTTAAATTATCATGTTTCATACTGAATTTGACCTAAATTCAGGCAAAAACACTTGATAATACGAT
>CM032663.1:10392832-10417018 GCA_019095985.1 Streblospio benedicti
AAATTATTTTCCCTTTTTTTTTCTAAGCTTTTTAAAATTACAAAAAAAATCAAAAATTTTGTTTTCCAAAAAAGGAAAAATTATTTCTTTATAAATAATGTTCCCACTTTTTCTAATTTCCCGTAAATTAAACATTTAAATTTTCTTAAAAAAATTACATGTCCTCAAGACACTCTCTCATTCATAATAATTATGATACATTTATTGCTGTTTGGCATATAATATTAGAGGATTTTGAAAGCCAATATTCTGTACATTTTCAGTCAAACATTTTAAATTTACTCATATAAAAAAATAAAACTTGACCTGATTTAACAAACCATTTATTGGTGAAGGAATGAGATTTCCATTTAGAAGGTTCACCAGAGCAAATTGTATAATTGTATATTTTATTATTTTATATTTGTGATACAATATAAATATCTATAAAAAAATCAAAACAACAACAACAAACTTAAGGAGCTTATATTTTGATGTCATGAAAATGCTTGACCGGAGAATGTGCATTTGCAGTATAACTTCCTAACTAATTACTACAGCTTTTTTATGAGAATATATTTTACATGATAACCAAATTAACCATATGATTGAGAAAATAAATTCACCAAGAGAATTTTCCCGAACAAATTTCCTAACTAATTTACCACTAAAACATTTTCATTTACTGACAAATAAACCACATTTAATTTAATTGATATTGTTGAAACTGAATAATGGTATATTTAATTTGATCAATATTCATTAGTCATAAATTTCAATTATAGACAATTATTTATGTCTGTTTATTTATATAAAATATTTTATCATCCTACTCTTCATGTAATAATGTACATTTATATGTGATAGCTATAAATTATGATTTAAAATTAATTATTGTACTAGGATACAACTATTTTATTTTGTGTTTAGCATTGTCTAAGCATGTGTGATCTATCACTTTTTTTCATGTTCTTGTGTGAAAGTGTTTGTGTATATGTGTGAGACGGCTCTCGTTGCATTTTGCCATGCCGAATCCTTTTTCATTTTTGAAATAAAATATGTTTAAACTAAATAAACCACAAATAATTTTCCCTGAAAACGTATTTTACCACACACATCTCAAATGATCTTTTATATGCAAGAAGGATGTGGTTATATATACAATAGAAAACAATAATAAATTTGATGCTTTTTGGCTACATACTCTATGCACTTCTAATGGCAATTGCAGTGAAAAGTTGATTAAGAAAAATACATTTATTTTAAAAAGTTCAACTTATCACATTTTTTACTGACATGCAGACTATTCTCCGACTTAGCAACAAAAAAAAAGCTGTTCCCTGACTGTAAGTGTCAAACCTGTTCTTTTCTTGTGTGTGTATATGAACGCTATTTTAAGAAATGTGTAAGAATGCGTTCACACGCAAGAGATGCAAATCCGCGGGCAATGAGGCGACGTTACTCTATTGATTCATGTGTTCACATAGGAGGCGATTTTGTCACGATTTGTCTGGCAATTTTCTTGTGATAGACAGAAAGTAAGAGGACATCGATGAAATTTAAACATCGCCAAGTCGCTTCTTTGCCCAAGTAATTTTCCCGCTAAATGATCAAAAAACTCTGTTGGACAACGTAGCTTGCCTGCGAACAGTTCAATCTAAATATGACAGGACCAGAAAAATAGTCAGTTGCCTGATGACATTTCTACCTTGCTAGGGATTTCATTGCTGATATCGCTTGCAGTGATGCATCTAGGATTTAGCAAAAGGAAGTAAAAGTACTCCCTTGTCAAAAAAGGGAGTACAACCATAGCCAAATGCGAGTACTACAGTTCCATTTCAGTTCTCAGCATACAGCCACGTACAAAATTAAATCTTTATTATAGTATTTACCTCTCCCCCCCACGCAGCCCCTATCGGCACCGCATACTCGGCTGACACCCATATTTATATTGCAAGTCTAGAATTGACTAGATCATAGATTTGAAGAGCACTTGGCATGTAAAAGAAAATCGCTTTTACCTCAAAAGTCCTGCATGTGCAACAGCAATAATGCCCCATTCACACGCAAAGAGGGATTTATCACTGATTATAAAACACTGACACCTATAAATAACGGCATAGTTAATGAAAAATAGCAAGAAAACTTATCAAATTGTGTTATATCCGCCATATTGTCTCACCTGTCAATCCGGAATCAGCTGGCAACAGCCGAGTGGGAGATTCAATTACCAATAAACCGGCTGCGTTACGGGTAACAAGCAATGCACCGTTTCTTGGGCATATTCGATTTTTACAGGTTGCTGAAGATGGCAGGAGGCAGATTTACAGGTAAGATGGCAAACTAGATGTAAACAAATAAATATTTCTCAAACTATTGGATTCCGTGGCGCATTAATAGATGAAAATGCGATCTATATGGTAGAAAAAACGCACACAGATACCAAGGCAAATGAAAAAGGAGTACCCATTGGGCAAAACCGCGTAATATACGCAAGAACGCTGCCCCCTAGATGCATCACTGCGCTTGCATGTGAACATACATTAATTACATCTTCCTTACCTGACAACTTGGAGAAGGCGACCTGGCGTGCCTCGTTCGACGCCCGCATCGACGGATCTTGTCAAATCCACTGATAATCCCCTCCACAAATCCCTGATCGCCTGGATGCGGAATCCTGACGGCACTCCTGTCGCTGAAATCATCATAGTGCAGTGGTTTGGTGAGCAACAGGTGGAATAATCAGAAACATTTGTAAAGAAACAAAAAAACATCTTGTGTATTTTTTGAAACCCATAAGATTGATTACAAAAGGAAAAAAAACAATCAAATTAAAACTGTTTACAGAATATAAATCTTCCAAGATGAGAAGCAGCTGGCAAAAACTTCCATAAAATCACACTTACTGCAGAAAAAATGTACACCACAACTCGACTGCCGAAACTTGTTGAAGTCTGTGAACAAGTCAACTTTGACTGTCACATTCAAATCCCCACGAATTCCTGAAAAATAGAAATACGTTGTTTGTAATATTTGAACTCAAAACATCCGCTTGAATGTGCTATCATAATCAATCAATGGTAGGCCAAAGAACACATAAAAAGAAATATACTTCATGGTAACTTAATTGAAGCTCAATCTTCTGCTGAAATACTTTATCATATACTTGCCATGCATCGTGTCATAAATGGGAAACCATCCGGTAATGGCGGGAGTCGTGTCTTTGGAAAGCAGAGGGTTTAGATCAATGTACACCTTCCCAATGGCGTCGTTTGCACTGTGTGTGTCATGGTCAAGCACCCTGATAGAATTCACAGTTGCTTTGTTCATGTTAATCACTTAAAAATATAATAAATAGAATATGTTTCTCTTTACACTCACTACGAATTGCATCCAAAAGTGTATAGAGCAAGTCATTTCACTTGTCACTTACGTAAACAATCTTATGCATTTTTGCACACCCGGTGTAATGATTATTATTAAAAATAAAGTAGTGTATCAATCCATGATTTTATCCATTTAAAATGGAACCCACGACTTGACTGTATACACGAGCTGTCTGTGCAGGGCTTGACATTAAGCATGGCCCGGTGGCCCTGGGCCAGTAGATTTGAAATCAAGCCACTTTGGGCCACTAGAAAACAAAGGTCAGTGGCCCAACTGGGCCACCTTATAATATATAGACTGCAAAAATATCGAACACAATTGCTGATAAAAAAACAACCTAAGTTACTTGATATTGCCCCAGAGATTTATCTACTCATTTGTAAAAAAAATCCTTCTTAAAATTCTGACATTCAGGTAATTTGAGTCTGTACTTATGTGGTATGCTTTACCAGTGACGGTCAATGGGAATCCCACGAAAGGCGATAGTCATGCATGTCAAAATAGCAAGCCATTGTAACATGTACATATCGTGGCAAAAAATCACAACGAAAATGAAAAGATAATTGAAAGCTATACCATAAATGAGCAGACTTGTGTTTAACGCCAATTACGTTTTAAAGGCTGTGATGGGACTTAGAATTTCCAGTTGCATTGTGCTCAATTCAATTATATATGTATAGAGAGCATTGTTTACCAAAAATGATTTTTTGAGTTATTAAAGGGATTTCTATTTTCATTTTTAGTGAACTTATACCAAATAATTTTATATACAATATGCAAAAAAAATCAAGACCTTTGACTATGTTAGATTTTATCATTATAGTACTTTATGGGATTTTCTGTAGTACTTCGATATGGATAAGGAATCATCTTACTATTTTTTTCTTTGTGATGTAACATAATATTACATAAAATAACAATACAGTTTTTATTGTAAATATGAAAAAAATGTTTTGAATTTGGGCCACCACATCAAAATAATTCGTGCCACTAGATATTCAAACCTGGTGGCCCTTTTGGGCCACCAGTTGGCAAATCTTAATGCTTAATGTCAAGCCCTGTGTACATACACCCCATGATACATTGTATAAGGAAATATTGAATATTGATTAACATTTTCATCATTCTGACAAGCACTTTCAAAATGAACCTCACTAAATTATGTGAGTCAGTTTACAGATGCATGAATGACAACGTCCACATCAAGAATTAACGAGGAAAAAACAAATACTGGCTCTACATGTATTACTTTTTCAAACGCAGAGGAAGCATTATTCTTACCTTATTTGTAATGGTTCATCTTGCAAATCTTCATCATCAACTTCAAAATGAAACCACTCTGAATTCTGAAAGATTTTTGTAAATGAAACAAATGTTCTTGATTTAAGATCAATGATTTGGAAATGCTGATAAAATATTACTGCCGCCTTATGATGTGTGAATAAATAAAATATGAAAAACATTACTTAAACCATTGTACTTTTATTTCACTATAAAGTCATGGTTACTCAGCATAAAAGTGAGCACTGGGTTATTTTTTTTAAATATTATTTATTGAAACTGTTCATGGTCAAAATTTACCGCCAAAATATTGGCCCATCATTGATTTTGGTTGCCTTACCAAGGGGCCAATTGTCCCACTACAAGTTTAGACCAACAAGAACTTCTGCTTTATTATGTCCTGACACAGTTATGTACACAGATAAAAAGTATTTTTAGAAAATGAAATGATTGTGCTAGACTAGTATTTGCCTTATGACTCACCATAAGCTAGAAAAAAAGACAAATAGGATGGGTTATAAAGTGTTATGCAGTGCTGACTATCATCAAGGGATGAATTTGTATTTAGTCATCTATCTGAGGGGTAGACAATGTGTTGCTTACTGTTTTATATTTCTACTGACTGCATTTGAAGAAAAATTTTACTATGCACTCCCAGCCGCAATACATTCTAAAAGCTCGGCTTTTCAGGACTCTCAGTCCTTGATTGCACACTCGTGTAATGATTATTATTATAAATAAAGAAGTGTATCAATCCATGATTTTATCCATTTAAAATGGAACCCACAAGTTGACTGTATACACGAGCTCCCTGTGCAGTGATCTAACATGCGCATACACTCCATACAGTACTGATTCCGTCAGAAGGATACAGAAGAAAAACTTCAAGAATTACGTTACGATTCTTTCCCATTTCTTCTCATTGTTGCGACTATTACGAACGTAAAAAGGTTCTGTAGCTTCCGAAAATTACGGCTTTCTTCATAACTCGCCTGAAGTTACGTTTATTCCGATTGTTCCCCTTATATTACAGATTTTATGGAGGTTCCCGTAATAAAAAGAATATTTCTATAAGTTCAAAATCACTACGACATTTTAACAGATTTTCGTTTCATATTGGGTGTCTGTACGGCGTCCGCACTTCCGCTTTCATTTTGTGGCGGGAATAAACGAGAACGCCCGAACATTTATTAGCATATGGGCACCATATTCACAGGAAGGATGAGAAAATGTCCTGATTATTACGTTTTTTCTGTTTATTTTGATAATTGTAAGTATTGTAGTTTCGGTGATTGACCAGTTCCAAGAAAACCGTGATAGCCGTAACTTTGTTATGAATTGTTACGAATTATTACTCTGATTCCTCTAATTTCGTTTCGGTTCTGTATCCTTCTGACGGAATCAGCACTGTACATTGCATACAAAATAGTGATTAACATTTTCATACATAACATGGCAGTGCTGTCATTTTGACAAGCACTTTCAAAATGAACCTCACTAAAGTATGTGACTCAGTTTACAAATGCATGTTAGAATGACAACCTCCACACCAAGAATTGACGTGGAAAAAACAAATACTGGCTCTACATGTATTACTTTTTCAAACGCAGAGGAAGCATTATTCTTGCCTTATTTGTAATGGTTCATCTTGCAAATCTTCATCATCAACTTCAAAACGAAACCACTCTGAATTCCATTGAGGATTGAGAGATTTTTTGTAGACTTCGGTTTTGTGGACTGTGCTACCAAGTTTTACCTGAAGAAAACAAAACAGTGCATAACTACATCTTAATAAACTTCCCGAAGACTCCTATCATCTTGGAACACTATGCCCATCTAAGATACTCGTAAATTTATATAGTAATTGTATAATTTATAATCAAGGTGACAACATCCATTAGGGTGACATTTAAAAATCTATGCATAACATTATGGTACGATCCTCATAATCAATAACTTGACACTCGGAGACTTTTAAGAAATCAGAAATGTACAGTTAAATGTCAACTTGAAAAAGTAAAACCTTAAAAAGATAAAATGTCAGCCATCAAATATTTCATAAACAACAATTAACCATTTCTAAACTTTTACTTCCATACCTCTACAAAAGCATCTGCAAGATCCGTTGACTTGTCCATTGGAGGAAGATTTCTCGCAGCTAGGATTCTGACCTTTACTTTTCCAGGCATCTTGTAATTTTATTTTGTACCTGACTAAAATAAGAAATACAATGTACCGTACTATTTTTCGAGTAAAAGTAATTGAATTTCGTGCATAGATGATTTTGTCCCTTTTTAAAGAACCAACATGTATTCCCCTTCGTCATCTAGCCATGCATTCCTTAACTACCAGGGTAATTTTTAATATTACATTTATTAATATATATCACAGACATCTGTGTGTTTCTAGATTAGTCATTATGATTATCATTTTCTATTTTCAAGTCAAAATTTTAGGAAACCTCTAAACACTCATCGATTCAAAATAGCACAATATCTATACTTTTTATTTCAATGCATGTGTGGATGAGCTGCTGTTATATATAATTTTGAAACGATATTGCACTAAATGCTGCCGACATCTGACACATGTTTTTAAACTGATATGTCAAGACATATGCGTGTTGGTCTACAAACAGTCAAACATGTGTCAGAATGCTGGCAACAGCATCTACGAAGACACATTAGAGTTTACCTAGCTGGTGGGTGAGACTTGTGCATTGAATAAAAAACAAGCTCAATTTTTGGAGGCCAATCCCTCTATACTTTAACTCAGTAGCGGAGTACTAGTACCACAAGAGACTAGTACAAGAGTAGGCCTATATATGGCTCATAATAATGGGGATTATCATTCACCTCCAGGAGTCCAAGGCAAGTGCTCTGTGTCAGTTAGCCATGTAAGATAGAGCTCATAAATAACAATATTTGCATATATGGTATTGGGCTAGAGCTCTACATGTATTTGCGAGGGGGGAATATACCCTACTCCATTCTCAAGTCTCCGCAAAAATCCAATCACTAATCCAAATCACTAATTTTCTAACCATTCTCATTTCACAATTTTACAATAATACAATTTCACAAAATTTTCATATGAAATTGACCCCCACTGTCATTTCTCATAAAGAATCAAGGGTCATTCTCACATCTCAAAATATTGTGCTGTCAAACAACATGAGTTAGTCTACCAACCAACATGAACAGCACTGACATATTTATCTCAACGGGTGGATCCCTCAGATAAAAAATTGTTTTGCACATAACATATAGCTATAACTAAAAATGGGTGTTAATATAACAGACAGTGGCAAAAATAGATATTATTTTACCATGTATAAAAATGAAAAGGACCAAAGTGCAAATTGAATTTTAGCCTCAATCATCCAGACTCAGATGTGGCGTGCGCACACCAACTGTGCAACAGACAGATGATTGAATGAGGCTAATTCAGTCTAAGGCTGTCATTGGTCAATTTTATTTTTAGTTTGATTATCCCGGTCAAAACACTTGCTGAAAAAAACTTGCAGACCTCTTAGAAAGAATATTTTCTGTATTTACATATATTTCTATAAAATGACACGATGAGAACTGTTGCATTTGTTGATAATATAGAGTTTAGTTATTCGGGTAATCTATCGGGGAAAGCCATAACTGTAGGTGACTTAGATAATGACAAGGCAAGTATTTTTAAGTGAAAAATAATGGATTTTGTAAAGATAGGGATCATTTAGTTATTCATAATATTGGTATCAGAACCACTATTTTGATGATCATGTCCAGTAACCAAATTGTTTTGATGCAAACGTTTTTTTTTTACCACACTATAGGTGTATATGAACATGATTAAACTTTCAGTGTAACGAGCTGGTCATTGGGACTATAAATGGAGATGTCTTGATATTCAAAGGCAGTGAAAGTAAACCTTGGCGACAGTGTAGCGGACTTGGTGTCGTAAGTATAGACTATAGATACACCGAACATGTTAAAATGCTTTTATGTTTATATGCCAATTTAAAGTCATTTGAAGTCATGTCTAAGGTATACAGTACAAACAACATTCAACAAAATAAGTCATTGTTTTTTTCTGATTCAGATAACATGTTTGGAAATAGGTGATATCTGCACACATGGAAAGGTGAGCCATTCTCTATTTGGAAAGAAAAAAATTCATATGCATTTCAAATTCAGCTCTTTTCTATTATAGTAGTTAATGTAGTGGGGAGTGGGGGGGGGGAAGTTTACATTATTAGGTGCAGGTGTTGTCATTCCGACATGTGTTTTTAGACCAACATGTTACAAAATTACATGTGTGTCAGTTTGAAAATGCTTATCAGAATGACTGACGGTGACCGCATCTATTTATGTACCTTTCAATTTCTTCTTCATTACCAGAACTTTCTGCTGAGTTTGAGTGAGGAAGGCTGGTGTCATATGTTTGCTGTGAACGAGGACCAAGAAATCAGGGTAGTAACAATTTACATTACCAATGATTATTTTAAGCACAGTATTTGAAATTGACACTTATAAATTGGTAATTTGCCAGTTGGTTTTACTCTTACTAGTGTGGAAGTCTGGGAGTAGCTAAAAGTTGCCACTTGAAATTTTCACCAAAGCATGCATAGATTGAAAAATAAATTTATATGATTATCAAGTGATTTAGCAGTTAAAAATATTAGCAATAGCAATATTATTCCATTGCTCTATAATGCTAAATGTCTAGCCTTGAAGCACTTAGTTTCTACAGTTGTAGTGTATTCCTCAACTGTGATGCTTGAGATGATTTTGAATGTTTCTGATGCGTTAATCGCTTATTCAATAGACTGGTATGTGTTGCTATAAATAAGAATAAATGCATTAAGATAAAGCCAAGAAGTATGAAGTTTGAGTTTGACAATGTGCTACAAAGTTTTAACTTTGATATTGAAATTTTTACTTCATGATGGAAGAAGCTATCTTTGATCTGCTTTTACATATCTTGCATGTAGTTTTTAGTATTTTATATGTTTAATTTTATTCATGCGAGTATATTTATTTTGTACTATAGGATGATGAAGATCCGGATGCTGTTGTATTTTTGAAGCATGTTCACCGCCAACGTTTATCTGCAAACAGCAAATGCATGCTCATTGGAGACATAGGTCTGTTGGTACTTAATAATATAGATTACGCATGTAACATGTTCGTGCGAAATCGTCCTACTTGTAAACTATGAACACTTATCTTATGCAACGAACCCCACAATTGGATTTCTTAACCTTTGATATATCCATGTATATGTGTGATGAAATAAATCAAAGACAACTGCATCAGTTAATGTAACTCATATATTATATACAGATTTGAGAAGATTTAAAAAGAAAAAATATTTAAACATCTTTTGAAGTTTCAAAACTGATGCAGTGGCCTTTGAAACAAATCATGTAAGCCCCCCGACCCCGGCAGATGGTGACGGTGTGCTGGAGCTGGTGGTGGGTTACACGGACCGCCGGGTGCGCGCGTTCCGCTGGAGCGATTCCGGCTCCGTCGCTGACGATGGATCAGGCGGCTCGGCGCTGCACGGCGCGTTCATACCACTGGAGACCTGGCAGCTCGCCGGACAGGTGCAGATTACTCATATACTGTAGAACCTCTTAGATGCAAGTCTCGAGTCCTGTTTTTCAATAGAATGCAAAGAATTAGGAATTGTGCATCCCACGAGACCCATAAAATATTGTATAAAGTATTCTAGTAACTTGGTAGACAGCATATGGATTCATGTTAGTTTGTCTCTTTCATTTTCTTGCTGTTAACTATTCTAAATGATAAAAATTTTTCTTTATATACAGATCTTTATTACATGTTTCGAGTCAACAGACTCCTTATCAAATACAAATGTTGATCTACATTTGTTTTTTGAGAAGGAAGTCTGTTAACTCAAACATGTAATAAAGATCTGTATATAAAGAAAAGTTTTTATCATTTAGAATAGTTAACAGCAAGAAAATGAAAGAGACAAACTAACATAAAATATTGATGGTTTGTGATGGTTATGTCTGCCGGGACTCATTTTATTGTCCCTCCAGCCAATTGTTTCAAAATATGCAAGTCCTTAGTTTGTAGATCGGGTTGATCTCGCTGTCAAGTCAAGTAATATTTATTTAAAAGTCGGTACATATATAACAAATAACATAAGCTCTACAGAGCTTTTAAGACCGACAGTACAGACATACAATTACACATTATGTACTCTGACACTAAAATAAATTTATATAGATCTAGATAAGTTATTTACAAAATGAACATTTACATAACATTTCCAATAACTCCCCTAAAAACTCAGTTTTATGACATTGACACTCTAAAATCATTTGGAAGTTCATTCCAAATTTTTGCTGCTGCGTTTGTAGATCGGTTCGATCTCGCTGTGTTTGTACCGTGGGCCTTTAGAGTGGAATAAGCTCCCTAAAGTCATCAGGGACAGTGATAGCATTAACATTTTTAAACGTAGACTCAAAACTTACCTCTTCCGTATTGCTTTTAGTAATTAGTAGCTGGTAGCTAGTGTTTACACCTCACATATGACTGTCTTATCTGTTTATCGTATATTTACATATAATTGTGTGATTTATACATACGTATAGGCATACTGGTAGTTCTTTTATAGATGATTCATGTGGTGTTTTTAATTTATGTTCTAATCCTCTAATTGTAATGTGATATTGATTCTTGCATGCAAGTAATTTATTTATATTTATTTGTCTAAGCGCCTTAGAACACTTAGAATAAGGCGCTCTATAAGTCATATTAGTATTATTATTTTTGTAGATCGGTTCGATCTCGCTGCACTCGAGTGGCGGTGCGGGGGGCGAGCGCAGCCTGATGGTGTCACAGCCGGGCGGAACCTTCGTCACGCTCTACTCGGCCGGCTCCAAGATACAGCAGGGCGCCGACAGCGGAGACTCGAAACAGTGAGAGCAGACGCCTTTTGCTGCCTTGAACTTGTGCATGTGTTTCCTTTGAAAAGGAGTGTAGCGGGAAAAATGTTTGATATTAAAAACATATCCTAAATTCATTTGATCAATCATATACTAAGTTTATTTGAGCCAGCCCTGAGTGTTCCTCAATCAGAGGGTTTGGCCTGGCTGCCTAAATTAATATTTGAAATTTATTTAGATCTCTTAGATAAAATTGAACAATAGCAAAAGAAATGATAGAACAAATTTTAAATGAAACCAACTACTGTACAACAAACAAATAGTAGTTTTGAATGTATTTTCTATGGTTATCCTGATAGAAAAATACGTTAACTTGTTTATCACACACCACTGACTTGAAACTCCAAATACCAGGATCACATGGAACTTGAATCACCAAAAAGAATCATACAAGTAGTCGCCTGAGATCTGAGAACGGGAACTTTCCGATATAGACAATTTTGAAATTCAGTTAAAAAACAGTTATTTAAAAAATCATAGTTCTAACTATTTTGATATAACTAGTTGGCTATTAGCTAATAAAAGAAATTTAGATTTAATTTATCGTAAGTGAAAGTAAACAAGTGTGATTTTTAGTTTGTCTGATGTTCAATGTCATTAAAAGCCGATTTTTTATTTAGTTTTTCTTAGAATTTTAAATACACATTTCATGAGTTTGATTATGAATTTAATTCTACTCCTTGTTTCTCTCCCTCTATCTCTCGCCTTTACTATATACCAAGTATTGGTATAGAAAACAGAGAAAGACCGAAATTGAACAAAAACATTATCATCATTTCGAGTGGGTTTAACCGTTCTCCTAACACATAGGATCACGTTGCGAGAGCCGTCGGTGATCTTCCACCCCCTGGGGTCGGCGAGGGCGCGTAACCCCGGGGTCACCACAGAGGTCATCGCCGACATCCGCAAGAGCAAGGACGGAGAACCCGACAGCAACTACTGCGCCATCTGTACGCTCGACGGTGAGTGACTGGCAGAGAGCTTCATTCAAACATTTATCCCACATCAGGTATATAGGCCTACACCTTGGTTATCACACGCTGATCCCGTATCTCCTACTGGTGAATAAAAACATCCGTACACCACACTGTGGTGTATTGCCGGGCTTCTTAACGTTCGTGATTTTACGCCAAAGACAATTCTTCAATTCCAGGTAGGGCAGAAAAGCTGCGCACTCGTCTTTTTTTATTTGATTTTTTGAGACATATTTTCATAGGTACTTCCGGTGTGTGTTGTAAGCCCATTTAAAATCACATTTAATGCTATATCATTTGAATGTGTATTCTACGTAAAATTGATGGCCGCCATGCTGATAAACATTGGAAAATGAAGTAAATAAATATATTTGAGACATGCATTCTTCATAATAGTGAAGTTTTCAAGTTTGTAACAGTCACTGGTCGTCAGGCCATTTTTTGCCCATATCTTTGTCAAATTTCATGCTAACTAAAATCCGATAACAGATTCATAATCCTCACTCAAAATACTGTTAGGAAAGTTCTTTCCATGGATGTCATGTGATAAATGATACTTGAAAATGACTTTTAATATTTAAAGTAGTTTTAGTCTAGAATTTTGTCGGAAGTGATAAAGTTTTAATTTCGATGGTACAAAATATTATAATAGAAATTCCTCTGAAAGTGGTAGTTGAAAACCACATTATCGTGTTATTCTCGCATATGGAATATTATAAAATAGAAATTCCTTTTAATTCGAAATATGGTTTTTAAACATTTTATCATTCGACAACATCGAAATTTTTTACAAAATGTAATGTATTTGACACATGAACCTGAAATAGATTTCATTCTCAGTGTATCAATGCAGAAATAAAAACCATTAAAAAAATTCACAGTTTTCTGTTAGTTTTTTGAGGGTAAACTAATTTTTATCTTCTTCATCAATGTGCCATTGCCGTCTGTGTGTAGGCACGATCACGCTGGTGGATGCGGACGCAGACGACAGCATCCTGTGGTCCATGTACGTCGACCATCAGCTCTTCTCCCTCACCAAACTCGACATCACCGTGAGTACAATACAATACAATACAATTTATATAGCGCAAATTCCACTAGATGTTCATGTACGCTTGTAGGCCTCCTTAAACAAATGGTGCTTTAGTTGGGATTTAAAGGATACAAAGAGTTTTGGATTGTCGAATGGACAGTGGAAGTTTATTCCATAAATTAGGTGCTGCTGTTTAAAATGCTCTATCACCATAAGACTTGGTTCTTGATCTAAATTCTTTAAGCAATGGGTTATTTGATGACCGCAGTAATCTAGGTGGTGAGTATGGTTGTAAGAGTTCAGACAGGTAATATGGTGCAAGTCCAGTGAGGCATTTGAAAGTAAGTGTTAGAATCACAAGTGACCAATATTCTGCACACACACACAATTACCATGCATAGTAGCACTCACTATCAGTGGCCAAAAATACCTGATAAAGTTTTCTAATCCTCCAAAAATGTTTCTCATCCTACATGTTCTACATATTTCCATGCTCCACAACAGCACTAAGGCTTCATGGACTTCGAGAAAACTTATAGTTTGTCCAGTTTTCCCCAATAACTTTCTTCAATCTAAAACAATTTTCATAAAACTTACCTTGTTTGGCACAGAATGTGTTTTACATACTGACAAAACATAAATATCATGCTTATTTTGGAGTAGTATTCATAATACCTGCACAAAGTGCAGTATCATACGTCAATATTGTTACGTTATTTATACGTCATACGTATGTGCATCGCTATGTAATCTCATGTGGTAGGGTCACGGGTCACCATGGCATATCATTGTAATGTGCTGGACTTCCAGCAACAATGATTTATGGTCCTAAAAACTGCTGTTCAAACTGTAAAAAAATTAATTACTGGACAGAATAGTAGAATGCGTAATTACTACACAACATTAAAGAAAATCCAAAAGCAAAGTGCAATTACTATTAAACTTGCGCCCCATAAAATATTCCATCAGCCCTTATGGGGAAATGATCATTTAAAGATCAAAGAAAGTAATTTGTATTTAAAAAAATTGTGTGAAAGAAAATATAATGTCTGTAAAGAATGTTGTTACTATTGATGGCAGATTCTTTGATGAAAATGAAATTTATAAAACAATAGAAAATAAGTCAAATAAAATTCAGGAAATGTATATAATTAAGAGAAATGTATTGAAAAGATTTAAGCATATTGATCCTAAAACTGGTAATCATGTAAATTTCAAAGAATCCTATTTTATTTTATCACTTTTTGATCTGAGAGACAAAATTAAGTAAATTTTTCTAGAAGCTATTACTTGAAAAAAATTATGTATGAGCTAATATGAAGTCTATATATGCGAGGGAATTTCATTTCCAAAACGGTAAGCAAAACTGGAAATCAATATACCAGCAAAAGTTATGTTTTAAACATTTTAATGAAGTTAAGTATTTGAACTTCAAATTAATGCATAATTTTCTTCTTTGTGGTAATGTGTTAAATAAGTGGCAAAAAAAGTATATCAAAATATTGTGATTTATGTAATGAAATTGAAAGTGGAAAACACATGTTGCTTGATTGTCCACATATAAAGCAGTTATGGCAAAATATTTCAAATATTATTGATTGTAATAATTTGTAATATTAATTGGAAATTAATTTTATGTGGCTTTATAAACTATGGTGTTGTGAATAAAGAAAGATGAACCAAAAATGTTTTATACCAACACAATGAATACATTCAAGAATATGACTTAGTGATGTTTGCATTGTGTATAGTTTTAAATCTACACATGAATGTGAAATTAATACTTTGATGCATGGATTATTGGATTATTCGGAATCTGATTTTTTTTTATTCGTCCCCGATATTGATTCTGTTAATTTTCACCAATAATTTACGATACATAATGTAGAAAAGATGATTTATGAAGGAAATAAGACAGATTTATGTCACTGATAAGTCAATAGTATATATTAGAGATGACCAGAGACACAGATAAGAGGTCTGTGGTCATCAAGTCAAGACTAACAAGAATGGAGTGAAAAAGGGCGATATATAAACTTGATGATGCCCTTGACCTCTTTTTAGAGAAATTTAAACATCAACAACAGTCACAATACATAGGGTTAAAATTGACACAGCTGCATGGACGATTTTGAGCAGTTACGACCTGAAAACGTGACACATTTGAAAATCTTTATCTAGGACCACAAGATGCAACCATATTTCTTCTACACGGATATTGGACAATTATGTGTACACGATTACACTTTGCTTTTGTGCAATTTTTATGAAGCCATACCTTGAGAGCTTTCAATCCATCCAGCAGCCGCCGATTTCGTCACCACCATCACGTGACAAATAGGTAGAAGTCAGCAGGCTGACGAAGATCCGGGATGGATTGAATGCTCTCAAGGTATAGCTTCATAAAAGTTGCACAAAAGCAAAGTGTAATTGTGTACATATAAGTATATAACCTTGTGTAGATGCCCATTCAACATCGATATTGGTCATGAGAGGTTTTTGAGAAATCTAAAATAGAGACAAAGGGACACAATTGTCAGACCCCATGGAGGGTCAAATAAGTTAACTTGTGTAGGTCTTGATACAAACAGACTAGTAAGGGGTTGATTTCTGATATTGACGGCTCCTTGGTTTCTATTATCAAAAAAATATATTCTTGCCACCGACACTTGCCAGAAAAAATGTTCATAAATCATGTTTAAATAAAAATAAATAAAACTGAGCAGAAATGTGAAAAAGCATGTCTCCTGATTGTACCAGTGAACTGGTATGGCGACTTATTGATGTTTGCATTGTGTACAAATTTAAATCTGCATATAACTGTTAAATGAATAATTCAGTGGATGGATTGTTCTGAATCATACCCAATCATTAGTCTACAGAATTGGTATTGTTAATTGTATCAACAATTTATTGAAAATAATTGGGAAACGAAATGTTTTGAAGTGAATATAAAGCAGTTTTACGTCTCTTGAAAAGAGAATACTATATAAACGTTGGCATTATCTTGAATATGTGAGAGGTCGGTAATCATCATTCCAAGATTATTAAGGAGAAACCTATAAATGCCCAATGTGAAGGAATACTAAATGATGATGCCCTTGACCTCTCTTTAGAACAAAAAACCTGCAGAAAGTTGCATCAATTAAGTGACCAACACAGAGCCTTTATATCGGCTTAAGAAGACACGCTGACACAGTAGTTTTAATGATATCATCTGAAAAAATAACACATTTAACCAGTTTTGTGTACACAAAATGCAGCCATATTTCTTTTATAGGCATATTGGACAGGGGAAAAATTTGAAAAGTCTCAAACAAAAACAAAAGAACATGGCACTTATTTTCAGACCCCATTATTTTTTAACATATACAAATATTTCCCCAGATTGTTTCACCTTTATACAAATATTGCCATAAGGTGTTGGACATCTGATATTCTGGGGTTTGTTCTTTATTGAAGATAAATGTTTGTCATTGACAATTGCTGAAAAAAATTTNTTTTTAATAAAATGCTTGTAGTAATTTGTAATATTAATTGGAAATTAATTTTATGTGGCTTTATAAATAACGAATTAACTGATAAAATAATTGCATTTAATTTTATTCTCTCTGTAATATCATATTCTATTTTAAAAGAAAATTCAAACAGCAAATTTAATGTAAAAAGATTAGAAATTCAAAATATAATGTTTAGCATTTAGAGAATGATATATACTTTTTATATAACCTTTGAAAAGTTCAATACAAATTTGTTATTTATCTATATGAATAGAATATTATGTCATTTTGATGAAGTTTATTAGTAATGACTCTGTCATTTTGTAGAAAATTATTATTTTTTCATTTTGTGGAAAGTCATTAATATTTTATTTATTTATTTTATTTATTTATTTAATTCAGACATACAGTCCATAGTAATAAAAAAAATGATAATAAAATACATCAAATCATTCCACCTTCTGTATTATGCAGAAGAGAGAATGAAAAAATTACTATTAATTATATTTTGAATTAGACAATTATTTACAATACTGTACTCGTATTTATATTCGTATATATATTACATGTATTATTATTTGATTGCAATGGTTGCAGGACATTGAAATTTGCATATGTATACATTATCATGTGAATAAATCTGTATATTAAAAAAAAAAAATACACAAAAGACTTGAAATCACCGATATCAAAGATATAGAATTATAGTTTTATAATATCTTTGCCGATATCTTGTGTTTTCAGGGCGACGGGTCTGAGGAGGTGGTTGCATGCTCGTGGGACGGACAGACGTACATCGTCAACCTCAACAGAGATGTGGTGAGATTCCAGTTCACAGAGAACGTTGCTGCCTTCTGCGCAGGTACAAAACTCGCCTTTGCCTCTTCACGTTCTTCATCATATCTCACTACATAGTAGGGGGCCCACGGGTAGTGATTTTGCTACTCGAGTACTCGCCCCCCTGTACTCGCCTCGTACTCGAGTACTCGAATGTAAGACATCGTATGCATATGATCATGAATGGCTATGGACGATAATAGAAGATATTCACGAAATACCTTGTAGAATAAACTCTTCCATCATTTTGGGTAGAAGTTGTATATAGTAATCCATTATTCCTTTGATGATGATTCGAATAATCATCATATAATATCTTTTGTACACATAATAAAGCTATATTTTGCAATAATTTTAATATCAAAACACATGCTTTGTTCATTATTGACGCATGTGACGATCAGTCGGGATCAACCCGTGCCTTTAGTGGTGTGCACGCACAAAATAAAGTCCAGCGCTTTTTTATCAAGGCTACAATGCATCTGTAGAAAGGGTGCTAGAGTTATTCACGAGTCAGAGTTCGAGTACATGCTCGATCAGCCTTGTACACGTCCGAAAAATGAGAATGTAACAATCCTCGAGTATTCGAGTACAAGACTTGTACTCGAGTAATAGACATATTCTACTCGTGGACGAGTACTCGAGGTACCCGTGGGGACCCTACTGCATAGCCGTGATTCAAAGCCTCAAATATTCGTAAAAGTAGGTTATAAAATCCAACCAATCACAAGCCACACTGTAACTGCTGAAATGTTGAACGCCTGAGATCAAAACGTGATTTTGATTCCTTGGCACTGTGGCCAATGTTGCTGGTTAAGCCATAGTGTAGAAAGAATAATCATGTAAAACGTATTTGGTTGCGTAAAATCAAAAGCAAATTTTGATTATTTAGATTATTCTTTCATTATTTGGGTTGATAATGAACATAGACTGTGAAGGCAGTGTAACTGACGTTTGCTTCTCATAAGACTTTACAAATTGTAAAGTCTTATGGTCAAGACATGTACCAAATCATTGACCTTTATACTAGTACAAAACGTCTGCTTTAGTTTAATGCTTCACGTTGACTGTAAATCATGCAATTGCAAGGCCCTGACTCATCCATACCAGAGATTATATTAAAAAAGAAGAATTCAGCGTATTTACCCTAGTTTAAACTCATTTAAAATTTTCCTGAAATGTACCAGTATTGTATTATTATATTACAAAAACAAAAATAATAAAAGATAATTTCATGGAATTGCAACTTTGTTGTGAATTAATTTTTTCTACTTCGCATATACATGTATTCTCTTTCGTGTTTTTTTCAGGAAATTATGCTGCTAATGGAGTGAAGAATGTGCCCTGTTTGATTTATGCCACATTTAACAACAAAATCAAGGTTTTCAAAGACATTCGCCTGTCTGAAATCGGCACAACGAATCTCATAGAAACGATGGAGAAAAACCCAGAGCTTCCCAATCTTTTAAGTGCATTGAATTGTGATGGTGAGTTTGATTTTTTGGATGACTATTTCAGAAACTGGAATTATTGTGTTTAAGAATACCCTCTTTAATCTTAAACTGAACAAATGAAAATTTAGAAAATTCAACAGATGCATGATAAGATTATATTTCCAAGGTTCTAACAGGGCGCAATCGGAGAAACAATCTAAAATCGGATAGAATGAACATTCTACCTCATTATCAGCACACTGACATGTTAAAATAATTCATGTTTAGACATTGACGAAGCCATCAAACCATTAGATCACTCATTCAGTCAACCCGTGTGTTCCATTTTTAATTGATTAATATATACTACTTCATTCATAAAAAATAACTCATTAAAATCGAAGATATCTGATAATGAATGGACACCAGGTATGCAAAAATGCATTGCTGTGCACTGCCGTACGTTTTATCCCACATCAGGTAGATTCTGTTTGGGTTATCACACGCATATCCCGTATCTCCTACTGGTGAATAAAAATATCCGTACACCACACTGTGGTGTATTGCCGGGCTACTTAATGTTCGTGATTTTACGCCAAAGACAATAGAATAACGTATGTCAAACGTGTGCACAACGTTTTGATGTACGTTAAACTTTAATAAACGCCATTTTCGTGCAGATTTCCTATTTGTTGGGATAAAATATTTTAATTTTTCTCAATGATGTGCTATTTGCAAATGTAATAATGGCAGTAAACATTTTTAAAAGCAAGCCAGAAAGCATTATTCAATGTTATCTTATCCGTCACATGACCTACTTTGAAGCTTGATATTTGATTGTTTATATTCTGGTTTAGATGCACATGGCCAACACCCGTATAGGAAAATATCAAAATTATTGAAAATCTATTAAAACAAAAACAAATGCATGGACATGAATAAAACTTCTTCAATAACCATTCTAGAATAAAAATATGGGACATATATATAACAAAAACAAATGCCTTGTTGATACTAAAATTTTCTTGAACCCCTTGTCAAGCTTGCATGCCCCCTTGTGCTGTGCACTCGGGTGATACGGCTGCCAAACTCGTTCAATAAAAAATTATAGTATCAACCAGGAGGTGCGTTTTCTCTATATATGTGATATTTGCTAAGAAGATATTCATGAAAATAAATATTCATGTGTCAGAGAAGTACTATCGACAAATGGAAATTTTTTCGTTGTTTCAAGCAGATAAGAATAAGCTCATGATTGAGCGATAATGGATGCTGATGGTATATGTAAATAATATTATGTTCAGATGACTAATCAGCGGAAACCTTATCCAATGGAAGGAATTTTGATTGAAAAGTGGCTTCCGTTCTGCAGGACATTTACTGTGCTTGTGTCAAGAAAGTGGCCCGAACACCATGCATCCTGTACAGATTAACAATGTACCCAGAATAACAGGTTTCAGTGACATAGAGGCTATTTAGACAAAAAGGCTGACTAGCTTACTTATGATATTAACGTCATTTGGCAGACAGCAGCCTACATTGCACAATATGATATTGATGTTGAAAAAAAATTGTCTCAGCTCAAAATGAAAGGTTGGTCTATGGTCTATGACGCCTGTCCCAAAACATAACGACGTGGTCATCATGTTAGTTCAGGAGACTAATCAGTTCGAAACCTTACGGCCTTTCAAATTTTTTGAAAAGTGGCTTCCGTCACTGAATTTTACTGTCACTTGCAGAGCCGTCCGGAGCGAGTGCGTCAGCTGTACGAGTGGGTTCTGTACGGCACCCACCCCAACACCCGGATCCGCCGAGACTCGGTCATCCAGCCGCAGCCTGTCATCTTGCCAACGTCCACAGAGGACACGGCAGCACCGCCACGGGGAAGGACTCGACGTGATATCGATGGGTTATGCGTGTACGATGGTGTAAAGTGGCGAGGCCCAAACCGATTGGTTGACAGTCACTTGGTGTCTGTGTGAGGAAGAGGACAAGGTGGCCAAATATTCGCAGGATGTGACTGACAGTCAGCTCTTGGCAGCAGCAATGTTATCGGTTATAACATTGTAGAGATCGAGTGACAAGGGATTGGGACGGCTACATTTTTTTACGATTCTCAGCTGAGGATTAGTTTGTGAGAGGTTGAAAGAAGTCAAATGTAATCTGAAAGTGATCCAATTAGCTGTGAACTGGTAAAGAGAAATAAACCGAGCAAAAAAATCAAACAAATTTTGATTATGTATGCATTTATTCTTTCATTATTTTGCATTTCAACAATTAAATAACAAGCACTATTCCGCTACTAGAGAAACCCCACTGATTTGGAATGCACGTAAATTTTATAGGAAAGTTTCAGGGATATTTTTTACATGAACAATGACTAGCAAATGATTCAATTACAGTAACACTAATTTTTCAATTCAAATCTACTGCATGTCTTATTAATATTAAATAATATTTTTAACACAAGAACACAAATCAGCTTTACAACAAATGCAGACATTGAATTTAATATTGCCAAACACTTTAAACAATTGTTTTGGTTTATCTGAAAGTCAAGACATGTGGGTACAATGTACTACACTTTGAATTTTTTCTCCAATATCTGCAGGTAAAACCGCATTAAATGCCATAAAGCTGCACAAAAATTAATGTTTGCATGCACATTATACGTATATATTAGCGACAGCAATCCTCTTAATGATAGAGACACTTCTATTCTAAGTAATAAATATATTCATTTAGCTCACATTCACTCAGTCACATTCATAACAAGGAATTCACTATTCGGCATTTAACTTCCTTGCATCAAATGTCCAACAAGTAACCTTATAAAAGGTAAAACGTCCACTTAATCGTAGTTTATCTATGATACAAGCTTTAGGATATTAGTAAAATTAGACGGCGTCAAACAAAATAAATACATTGTCTTACAAGAGCTGGAAAATGCTTGTTAGATTAAAAAGCGACCTGCTACAGCAAGATAAAATATAATGTATACCTTGAACATAGGGTAAATTAGATGTATAGCTTTTAAAAAGATTTGCAACAACTCGAAAGACTTGTAGAGTTATATAACACTGTTTCAGTGCATCATACATCTCTCTAAACACTGATTTTCCACAGCGTACAGATTAACTTTGCACGGTGTGTTGTGTATAACCACTGAATCACTTCTTCCTCTGAGTGGCCGTGCCGATGTTGCAATTGTTCACCTGCAAGAAAACAAAGTCAACACTCAGATAAAAATCATATTTGCATAAATGTATCATTACATAGAAATATGACCCGTTCCTATCAGTTTATTTCATGGGTTAATTCCTCCATAGTAAAAAATAATCAAATTAAAGAATAAATTAAAATACTTTGCAATGGGATTATTTATGTTGTGAAGAGATGTCCATTTTAAAAACACGCATTAAATCAATAGCTATCAATGTAAGCTTCAATAGAAAGCTCAAAAGAGCATATAAAACAAAAGACCAATGTTCAAAACCCCAATCAGATGACTACTCTCCTAGATAAAAATCATAATATTTTGCAGAATTGTATCATTACTTATTGCAAACATGACCAGTTCCTGTAAGTTTATGTCATGGGTTAATTCCCACATAATAGTTTTGTTTGTTATCTGTCTGGCTGTGCAATAAGTAAGAAAAAGAATTATGAAAGTAAATATTATTAGATTTTTCAAGCTCTACAAGGCTCCTTATCAAATGCAACTTCTCCATTATATAATCAAATTAAAGAATAAATTTGAAGTTAAAAAGTACTTTGCAATGGGATCATTTTATGTTGTGAGAAGTCATCTCCATATTTAAAAAACACACATTAAATCAACAGCAAAGTACTATCACTATCCACAGAAATCCTGTATTGCTCTTGTTTTACACCATCTTTTGGGCTTTCATTGAAGCATCTAGATTCTCTCGGATCTTTCAATAGGCCTCTCACTGACATCGCGGATCCAAGAGGATAATTGAAAAACTATCGACGTAAGCTTCAATAGAAAGCTCAAAAAGCATGTAAAACAAAAGACCAAAGTTCAAAAAAGGGATGAGATGTTTGCAAGGTTTAATATTTGAACTGCAGTTCTTTCCTACTTATTTAATGTCAATAAACAGTTCTTATACTGTTCAGAGTTAAATATTTTATTTCAAAAATTTCTAAAGTTATTCAGCTTAACGCTTTCAAAAAGAAAATGTCCTTTTCAGAAAACTCTTTTTACCTTTTCTTGTCTAAACGTTAAACTGAATAAAGAAATTCTAAAATAAAATATTTAGGACTCTTGTCCGGGGCATCCCCGCGTGGAAAACCTGACAACATAGCCTTGGCCGGGCCGCCCAAAAGGGCTCCCCGGGAGGGGGTGACTTGGATTCCCGGGGTGTGGGCATCCCCAATGAGGAAAAAATATCGAATTACCTTTTTTCTTTTGGTTCCACTACAAACCAAGTCCCATAAGAAAAAAAGAAGTAAATTTCTGTGAAGGGTTCCCCTGGTACCGGGAAACCAATTTTGTTGTTAAGTGGTAGCGTTTCCCCGTTTTAAACCCATGGGAATTTTTCCCAAAAAACAGCCCTAAAAGATGCCAGGAGATGTTTTGTTTTAATTAGGATGATTTTTTGGACCTTTTAAATCTTATGACCTTTTTTCCCCAAAACCCCCCTAGGAATTTGTGGGGGACAACACAAGGGGGTAAACCCCCAAAAATTTCCAAAAGGGGGGGTTTTCCTCATTCCCCTTGAATATAATTTTTTAAAATTTTTCTAAAAATTCAAAATTAGTTTTT
>CM032663.1:10417118-10429830 GCA_019095985.1 Streblospio benedicti
ATCAGGGAAACCTTATCCAAGGGAAAGGGGAATTTTTGATTAAAAAAGTGGTTTCGGGCCCGGGGAAAGGAAAAGTTTATTGTACTTGCGGGGCCGTCCGGGAGCGAGTGCGCCCAGCTGAAACAAAAAGGGGGTTTCCCTGCCCCCCACCCACCCCAACCCCCGGACCCCCGGAGATTTGGGTCATCCAGCCCCCCTTGTCATCCCCAACACCCAAAAACACGGAAAGTTCCCCCGGGAGACCAATATCAGGGGGATGATGCGGGTCCCAGGGTTTAAAAGTGGCGAGGCCCAAACCGATTGGTTGACAGTCACTTGGTGTCTCTGTGAGGAAGAGGACAAGGTGGCCAAATATTCGCACGATGTGACTGACAGTAAGCTCTTGGCAGCAGCAATGTTATCGGTCATAACATTGTAGAGATCGAGCGACAAGGGATTGGTACGGCTACATCTTTGACAATTTTTAGCTGAGGATTAGTTTGTGAGAGGTTGAAAGAAGTCAAATGTAATCTGAAAGTGATCCAATCAGCTGTGAACTGGTAAAGAGAAATAAACCGAGCAAAAAAATCAAACAAATTTTGATTATGTATGCATTTATTCTTTCATTATTTTGCATTTCAACAATTAATAACAAGCACTATTCCGCTACTAGAGAAACACCACTGATTTGGAATGCTCGTAAATTTTATAGGAAAGTTTCAGGGATATTTTTTACATGAACAATGACTAGCAAATGATTCAATTACTGTAACACTAATTTTTCAATTCAAATATAGTGCATGTCTTATCAATATTAAATAATATTTTTTAACACAAGAACACAAAACAGCTTTACAACAAATGCCGGACATTGAATTTAATCTTGCCAAACACTTTAAACAAGTGTTTTGGTTTATCTGAAAGTCAAGACATGTGGGTACAATGTACTACCACTTTGAATTTTTTCTCCAATATATGCAGGTAAAACCGCATTAAATGCCATAAAGCTGCACAAAAATTAATGTTCGCATGCACATTATACGTATATATTAGCGACAGCAATCCTCTTAATGATAGAGACACTTCTATTCTAAGTAATAAATATATTCATTTAGCTCACATTCACTCAGTCACATTCATAACAAGGAATTCACTATTCGGCATTTAACTTCCTTGCATCAAATGTCCAACAAGTAACCTTATAAAAGGTAAATTGTCCACTTAATCGTAGTATATCTATGATACAAGCTTTAGGATATTAGTAAAATTAGACAGCGTCAAACAAAATAAATACATTGTCTTACTAGAGCTGGAATTTCTTTCTTCTTGAAAGAAAATGCTTGTTAAATTAAAAAGCGACCTGCTACAGCAAGATAAAATATAATGTATACCTTGAACATAGGGTAAATTAGATGTATAGCTTTTAAAAAATTTGCAACAACTCGAAAGACTTGTAGAGTAATATAACACTGTTTCAGTGCATCATACATCTCTCTAAACACTGATTTTCCACAGCGTACAGATTAACTTTTTGCACGGTGTGTTGTGTATAACCACTGAATCACTTCTTCCTCTGAGTGGCCGTGCCGATGTTGCAATTGTTCACCTGCAAGAAAACAAAGTCAACACTCAGATAAAAATCATATTTGCATAAATGTATCAATACATAGAAATATGACCAGTTCCTATCAGTTTATTTCAAGGGTTAATTCCTCCATAAATAATCAAATTAAAGAATAAATTTGAAATTAAAAAAATACTTTGCAATGGGATTATTTATGTTGTCAGCTCAGCTGCTGAAGCAAGCATTGTGTTTCGCTTTGTTTGTAACCGTTGCACCGATTTCGTTCAAACTTTACACGACTATGAGGTATGAGGCGACACCGAAGTGATTCGATTTTGGGCGCCCAATTAAATTTTGCTTTCTAGAAGTGCTTTTATGACATTTTTAATGATATTCAATGCACTTAGCCAGCAAGAAAAAAAATCAATATTCTGACCAACTTTCAAAATTAAAATCTCCCCGGACGAAGTCCAGGGGAGATTTCTAGCTTTAGTGCTGTCCGTGTATGTCTGTATGTCTGTATGTCCGCGTCCACATGCTTAAAAGCTTATAACTTGAACACCATGAGAGCTATTGCTTTGAAAATTAAATATGTTTAGTTTGAGGACAATCGTATGTCTCAAAAAAAATTTTTTGTACTTTGGCCTACTTTTGACGAACTTATGACCTTCGGTACAAATATCTTGTTACCACACTTTAGGGAGAAGTATTTGGCCGATTGTCGCCAAACTTCATTTGTAGCTTCGATGTACTACTCTCCAGACCTGATTAGATTTTGGTGTACTTTGGCCTACTTTTGATGAAGTTACGATGTGTTTTAAAAAAAATATTATTACGTAATTGTGTTTATCTGTCTCCTGGGAACAGTTTATGACTTATCATCACCAAACTTGACATTTGGTATGTCTATATCACTCTCCTCACGTGATTTGATATTGGTGTACTTTGGCCTACTTTTTGAACTTACGAATTTACGTAATAAACCTTGTTAACACTCTACAGGGAAAAGTATTTGAGCTATGGTCACCAAACTTCATATTTAGCTTCGTTGTACTACTTGTCCAGAGCTGGTTAGATTTTGGTGTACTTTGGCCTACTTTTGATGAAGTTACGATGATTTAATTATTACGTAATTGTGTTTATCTGTCTCCTGGGGAACAGTTTATGACTTATCATCACCAAACTTGTTGATTATTGGATTTGAAACTGATATTGATTATCATCTTGTTATTCAGTACTATTGTATGGCAACACAAATATCTTTTTTGCTGGATATATTGATTCTGATTCATTCTGATGTTTTCTCCTCAAATTCATAAATTTTTGATTGTAAAGTATACATTATTTTAGTATATATCTTAATTGCCCATAAGTCAACGTCGTTCTAGCGACGCAGTGTTCTTGAACACTTTTGATCTAGTTTATGTTTGAAGACCATGTCCATATTTAAAAACACGCATTAAATCAATAGCTATCAATGTAAGCTTCAATAGAAAGCTCAAAAGAGCATATAAAACAAAAGACCAATGTTCAAAACCGCGATCAGATGACTACTCTCCTAGATAAAAATCATAATTATTTGCAGAATTGTACCATTACTTATTGCAAAAATGACCAGTTCCTGTAGGTTTATGTCATGGGTTAATCCCCCCATAACAATTTTGTTTGTTTTCTGTCTGTGCAATTAGCAAGAAAAAGAATTTTGAAAGTAATATTATTAGATTTTTCGAGCTCTACAAGGCTCCTTATCAAATGCAACTTCTCTATTATATAATCAAATTAAAGAATAAATTTGAAGTTAAAAAATACTTTGCAATGGGATCATTCATGTTGTGAGAAGTCATCTACATATTTAAAAACACGCATTAAATCAATAGCAAAGTACCACTATCCACAGAAATCCTGTATTGCTCCTGTTTTACACAATCTTTTGGGCTTTTCATTGAAGCTCTGGATTCTCTCGAATCTTCCAATAGGCCTCTCACTGACATAGCGGATCCAAGAGGATTGAAAGCTATCGACGTAAGCTTCAATACGAAAGCTCAAAAAGAGCGTGTAAAACAAAAGACCAAGGTTCAAAAGCGCGATGAGCTGACTACACACCTTGGTGGCGAAGCGGAGAGAGTTGAGTGTCTCGTGGAAGCAGTCCTCTCGCGGAGACACGTTGACGAACATGAGCGTCTTGCTGTTGCCACCCAGAGAGTTCTGGAGCAGGTGGGTGAGCTTGGAGTTCCGGTACGGGATGTGGGCGTTTGTGGAAATGGGGAGCGAGGAGAAATGTAAGGAAACAATATCAGAATTAATCAGAATTGAAAAATAAGAAAAATAAGAAAAAAGAAAAAAGAAAAATAAAAAAAGAAAAAAGAAAGAAAAAAAATATCAGAATTACGATTACTTGGTTTTGTGTGTCCAAGTATTGACACTAATCCTAGAATTCTATTGACTTCATTGTTGGCTAGTGCCACCATATAATGTACCATTGTAAAATTCAGTGTATCTGGTATTCAGCATAAAAGTCTCATTTTGTAATATAGTTTCTTTCTCACTGCTTTATTTGTCAAAATTACAAACCATGTTTGTGCATGAGGATGTTATTACCTTTGACGTACGTATATTTGTGTTGGGTTCCATTTTTCAAAATCAACTACATAGTTGGAGGCTATTGGAGGCTGTTATATTTTTGTATTTGGCAAGACTGTCGCTTTGTCTCACATTAGGGCCTGATGAAGCTCTTGGGACTTGCCAGAGACAAACATGACAGGTTCGAATAGATAACTATGCAGTTGATTATGGTTACCATATGTATCTTGTACCTTGTTTGTGAGTGATGACGTTATGACCTTGTTAGCGAGTGATGACGTTATGTACCTTGCTTGCGAGTGATGACGTTATGTACCATGTTTGCAAGTGATGACGTTATGTACCTTGTTTGCGAGTGATGACGTTATGTACCTTGTTTGCGAGCGCCATGATGACGTTTCCGAGCTCGACGAGTGAGCGGTTTATCGCCTGCGTCTCCTTGAGGCGAGCGCCGGACGAGCCCGAGTCTTTGAGCCGCTCAGACCCGGCCAGGTCGATCAGGTTGAGGATGCCTGTGGGCAGAGGGAGGCGGTCAATGAAGGGATTGTGCCTGGTTTATTCTGCTTGAACTGAATTATATGTTGCAGACCTTTATAAATCTCTATATATACAGTAGAAACCATTTATCTGGCATACTGATAACTAGAATTTGTGGACAACTCAAGCGGATATGAAACCATTTCCCTTCACGTTCCTGTACATCCTTGATCACTCGTTAAACTCCCAAATTTCTAATCACTCAAACTTCTATTCACTCCCTTCAACTTCAACATTAAAGGTTATGCTCAGTGGCTGAACAAGTGTGCTTGCACCGAAACAATAGGATGTGTTCTGTGCATTCTGTAAGTTTCTTTCATTTAAATAGCATATTAGAATATCTAGAGCAAGTTAAATTCACTATAAACAAACCCAGGGAAACCCATCAAAACATGTAGGCTAAAAAATAACCCAAATGATTTTTTATTTTCTTGATGGAAACTCAATACGGTGCACATAAGAAGTCGCCTATCCCTCCAATGTTTCAATGTGATGTCATTCCACAGTACGTTGGCAAAAATCATTCGAATTTGTTTACTCGAACTTGTTTTATTTTTTCCCACACTTTTAATGGTGAAACAAAATGCAACCATGAAAAAATTTTATTTCGAAAAATTAAAAATTCCGCTGCTTACCTTTTTGACTGTGGCCAGTACGGTGGTGATTCCGGTGGCAGACACCTGACGGTGTTTCGGCCGGCCACCATCTTGACCTAGTGTGAGCTGGACGAGCGGTCGTTAAGACCCACCTCGGTTCGCCCAGTAGATCCTTGATATTAACACGTCTGGTTATCAATAATATCTCCAGGATAAAAGTCCTTGAAGAACTCTTGATACTGCAAACTGCTATTTTCGAGGGAGGACCATCCTCTTTATTGGCACTTCTTGTTTAGCTTCAAAATATTCAGTACAAGTATCACTCAAGATGAGTCATTTCACATAACCCCCTACGTGTCGGACGCCTTCCCAAGTATGTACTATAAGAATCAGAACCAAAATGTTCTAATTAATGCGGCTGAATGCCCCTCCCAACACCTGTTGCCGTAAAAACTTTAAATCTCGAGGTTTATGTCAAAATAAACATGCAACTGCGACTTGAGCCAGATCACCACAGTCCATACATTTTGGACCATGTAAAACTATTCAAGATCGCAAAACATTTATACATTCAAACGAATTTCTTATCAATAGTTGAACAAGGATATTAAAATACCTTTGATATTTACAATTTTACCGTTTTTCAACAACAAGGTGTTTTGCAACAATTAGAAGTAACCACTTCAGTGGGAGTGCTTTAGAATTAAAAAACACATTGGCCAACACATTAAAGTGATACCTGTTTTAAGGCCTAAAATTAAAAAATCACCTAGTGGCTGAATATGGTACTACGATCGTACCCTAATATTTCTAGAAAAAAACAAGTGCATCTCAACACACACTGTCTGTTTGATGAGGCATTAAAGCAGTGTTTAAAATAGTAGGGGGCCCGAGGGCCCTGAGCCCCCAACTTTTGACCGGGGTCCTTGACTTTAAGGACTTCAGGGCCCTGCTGTCCCTCAACTATTTTTGGTGAATATTTATGAGTCAGAGTGAATTCCATACTTTACCACTTTTTGAGCTAACATTTCAAACACATCACAACAAGGCCCTTAACTTAATACCAGGGCCCCCAAATATTTAAAGTTAAGCGCCCTGCGTGACGCGAACTTTTTCCTGCGAGTTTCAAACACAGATTAGAGTACAGGATCCATCTTGGTTTGAATTGATTGCAATGTGATCATACATAGCGCAGATAACACAATTAGAAAAATGCAGAATTACAATTAGATTAAAAGTTTGAAAAAGATTAGTACACATCATGCGAACTATTTCGATGGACCGAACAGGTTTTCATATCGACTTCAAACTAAATGATGAATTGACCTTGATTTACTACTGAATAGCGCTTGTGGATATGACTAAGATTCTACATTACAATGGTTTCATTTGCCCACGTACCTGGACGAGCTGACAGATCTCCTCGAAGACCTCCTCCTGCGAGTGGGTCGGCTGGAAGACCCGGTCGAAGCTGAACTCAAACCGGTCACTGCCGGAGCGCTTCTGGTTCGTCACGCTCTGGTGATAACAACAATCAACATCTAAACGTGCCTTTGAATGTGTTCATCGTGTCGGAATCCATATATTGAAAATGGCAACAGCAGTTCCCGAAACTGTCAATAAATGTAAGATTATTGTGTTGTGTGAAGATGATCTTTGTAAATATCTAAACGTGCCTTTTCTATTTCACAATCTTTTGTCAATCAAAATTGTAGATTATGATTAACCATGATGTGATCTTGACTTACATGGGATGCGAATTGAAACCACCAATACTTTTATTCTAGAGACTAGCAACACCAGATGCGCTCCCGAGGCTTTAAGCGGGTGATCTGCCCTGCCTCTGTGATAATCACTGACCAGCAATCAGTGGCTACAGCCATTTAATGACTTAGATACGTTGAACAACTATCCTTACATGTTTACCCCCACAGATAGAACCTGACCCAGATAGCCAGCAATGATAATGATATGAACCATGGCATCCAGGGTCAGGATTAGCCACTCCTCCGCTTGTATTGACAAGTAAAAACTAGTGGAGGACGAGTGCTAATTTTTAGAAACTCGTCCTTTTGACGAAGAGCAATTCTGAATAATTTGTCATTCAGATATAGAGTTTGTACAAGGAGGACGAGTACATTTTTTGCAGGACGATTAGGTATTTGAGGGTTACTGGTCCTGCTGACGAGTAACACTTTTTCACCTAATCCTGACCCTGTCATCCTCACATTGCTTACATCGAACTGTTCTGTTTTAATTTCTCGTCAACCACAGTATGAACATTTAACAGTTGGCAGTATCGAATGTGGGCTCTCACAAGCATTTAAAAATGAATAAATAAATAAATAAAAGAAGCATTTTACAGGCTGCTTCCACTGACCATGTTTGGGTCGGCGCATCCGTCGAGCTTCTCGAGCTCCATGACCTTGGGGTCGTCGTCGCTGAAGTGGAGGTGGCTGATGGTGTCGTGTCCGAGTCTCTCGTCCCCGATCAGCGGACGCCCCCTGTCACAGAACATTGGATGTTCCCCTTGATACACAGCAATGAACCCCTGTCACACAACAGAATTTTTGCATGGCTTTTTACCGTTTATGAGGTTTTGTGAACCTCGGAGAGGTAGTTGTTTGGATTAAGAGATGTAGGTTCATTTTGTGTTTACATGTAATGTTTGTTCAAAAAAATTCTCTCATTTTTGAGTAACGTTTTAAAAAAATCAAAGGGCTTTTAGATCTAAAATTGTTTGGCCATATTTGCATTGCTAAGGCCAATAAAAATCAATATCTTTGTTCCCCTGCTTCAAAGGAATTTGAAAAAACATGGGGCTAGGAAAAGTTATTTTTTTATCTTAATTTTTTACATTTAAGAAATTTAGCAAAAATTTAAGTTGATGAATTTTATTTGCTGACATGGAACTTCCATTCCAAAAAATCGAGGCAAAGTTTTATCTTTTACAACTTTGTTAAAAATAAAATGGATAATACATTAAATTTAAAAAGATATTAATAATAGTAGTCAATGAACTATTTCAGTATGCATTTATTTTTGTTCACACAATATTAAGATTTTACTGTCTACCAACTCAGTAAATGGATTTTTGTGAGGTCATGGTTCACCGCATACCAATGAGTTGTTTAAAATAGATAGCAAATGAACGCTATAATCTTTTTGACACTAAAGCCGATGGGGAATTTGACACATTTATTTAGTGAAAATTTGTGATGTACCAAAAACTGTGTTTCATCTCTAAGTATGTTTTCTTTAAAAAAAATGTTTGTTTGTATTCAAAATGGGTTAGAAATAATGGGACACTAATGAATGGAGTAGGTTTGAGTCACCACGTTGTCTTATTGGATGCATGTTGCAGACGGTTTAAGTAGTATCAAAAGAGGGTTGGAAGAACATGTGTTTTAGATTGGATTTTAAGGCATCACCATTTTGAAAGGCATAAATTGATCATGGGAAAAAAGGTTAATATTCATTCACAAGACAGTATTGTTTTGGCTGCCGTCAAGTTGTCAATGTCATTTTTGGCTCAAAATTAATACTGATAGCTGCACTTTCAATTTCAATTTTACCAAAGTGATTGGATATCGTTTTTGGGGATTTTTAGGTACACAAAGTTTATCTATCCAAAGTTGGACAGGTGAAAACACTGCACATGGAACAAAGGCTCAATGCGTATATAAGAAGTTTATTGACTCCATTTTATGCCACTAACACTATTTGCTGTCCTAATTGGCAGACAAATTGCTGCTGCAGCAGAGCAATAAAGTTTGGGCCAGACGGACTTTGCACAAACTCTTGAGCAGTGATATCCCCATTTTGAATATAAAAAACCCTCCCTTTTACATCTTCCTATATGTAGATCTATAACTTACCTTGTGACAACATGCTCTTTTTGTGGGTGGTTTCTTAATAATCAATATCACAAAAGAGTTTATCACAGGTTTTTGACAAAAAAAAATTAACTAAACATATATATATTTATATTTGAACAAAATGGCAAATCCTTGATAAAAAATTAACGTATTCATTTATTGAAAGACATAAATGAGATTTTTTTTTTGCTAGAAATTTTTGTCCATAGATACCTAGACCGAATGAAAATCTCAGTAAATTTCAATACTCATCTAAATACAGTATTTCTTTTTTGGCCCCTAAAAGATCCAACATTAACAAAAATTACAAGTCTAATGTAAATAGTCTAAATGAGTGTTTACTCAACCATTAGAAAATCTATCATGGGTAAAAAACACATGAGTACATTTTATTGATCATAAAAAACCCCGCTTGCACTTTTTTTTAAATCAATAAAATGTTAAAACTTTTTAAAAAATTGATAACTTTTCCACCGACTGTAAGCCGAACCAAGATATTGATTTTTTATTGGCCTAATGCATACTTGCAAGTGGTCTATCTTTTTAGAGAATGTAGATAAACATTCAAAAAATCTACTACTCAGAGGCATCATAAAACAGTTCCAAATTTATGCATTTTGTTTCATAAATTTTATGTTAGAATTACAACATCAAATATAGTTTTTATTTCCTAATTCAATTTCTTAATTCAGAAATGGAAAGGTATTGAATATGCAAACAATTTGCACAATTATTATATTATACACATACACAAGTATATGTATACTTTTAAAGCCAACATTCCGTGTATTTTGTGCGGACAAGTCCATTTGATTGTCGCACAAATGAACTTTACCTCTACTTGTCCAACGGACAAGTAGATTCAAATCCTCACGTAGAGCCCTGCTTTATGGCTGTCGGCTTCGGCCACCCTCAAAATGGCAAAAGCTTTGAATATCAATATTGGTGAAAATTGACGACTCCTCGTCACCTTGAGCTCCTGTATGGTGTTGTGCAGCCTGGGCGCCGCGTCAGTTCGTGCTGTCTCAGCGCGTCCTCCCGCGGTGGCGATCGTGGCTTCCCTGCTGGCTGATGACCGCGGTCAAGCGGTCAATGGTGGCGCTTTCTGCCGCTGCGTCTTCCTCACTCGCAGCCAGAGACACCTACAGTGCAATGGGGGGACGGTATCGTTGAACAAAGTCATTGGCTGTGTTAATTCATATAATACAGTACTTTCTTCATAGCAACAGCTATCACAATTTACAAATATATAACTTAATATTTCAACAACAAATCTGTTTGTTTCAAGAGTGTTCCAACTCCAAGAGTGTAGAGTCAACAAGACCCATATCTCCCCCAGTTTACCCATTTCATCACTCTGAGTATCCGATGTCCTGAAGAGACCTCTGACACATAACTATTCTCATTAAATATTCTGACCAACCACAGGCTGTTAATCTATAATCATCACAGGCCGGTGATGAATATAAATGAGGTCAAGTGACCAATCCCAGCTATTAAAGTATCAGATGGGTGTGGCGAGCTCAACCAATCAGGTTGCAGTATTCAAACAGGTCACATAACTTATGTTAATCCACTCTCTGGCGAAACATTTCAGAGGCCAATTCGCTTGACATCTAATACTCAAGAGAGCATTTCCTCGACCCCCCTCCTCACCGTCAACCATCTCCCCCAATTTCCCCGCCCCCCTCACCTTGGCAGCCTCGAGCGCAGCCTTCGTCCCCTCTGTGGCGGCCGTGAGCTGAGCGACCGACGTCTTGAGCCCCGCGATCTCGGCCTGTCTGCTGGTGAGCTCGTCCTGTAGCGCGGTCCGCTGCCGCTCCAGCGTTTGCACCGAGAACTCGAGGTCGGCGACCTGCTGGCGCGTGGTGCGCCTCAGAGCGTCCATTTCGGCGTCCCAGCGGCGCGCGGCGCGACGAGCTCGCTTCGTGCCGGGCGCCGAGGCCGGAGAGCTTCGGACTCAGCCGTGCTGGGGGGGAAAGTACACACGCCCGCCTTTCATTGTCATGTTGAATTGTCATCTGCTCGAGTTTGACATAATTATCAAAGGTTTTTAACTGATAGCAGTGCTTTCGAGCCAAATATTTGAAAGTACCTTGAGAGCTTTCAACCTATTCTCTAGGTTTTCATCAGTCTGCCGCGGATTGGCGGCAGACTGATGAAAACCTTGAGAATAGGTTGAAAGCTCTCAGGGTACTTTCAAATATTTGGCTCGAAAGCTCTGTTAAAAACCTTTGATAATTACGCCTTTCATTGTCATGACGAGTAGACACAAGGCAATGTTTGAGCAGGACAAGTAGATTTTCGTGAATGTATGTAGACTATCTAGGGTAACTTTCCCATTCACTTTTGACCCTGATGGGGTTACAGGGCTGGAAGCACAAATTTACTGGTTACAGCAAAAAATTACCAGGAAAACTTGTTGGCAACCAATTCTATTTTTGATCGATGCAAGATTTAATGCAAGTGACAACATTTTTGCAGAGTCTACACTCGGTACTGAAGATTACTCATCTGCCATTGTGTACTCTTTGTATTCATGAATAATATTAACTATTACGTAAACAATCAGAACCTTATTAAAAATAACATTTTGTCTGAGTGCTCTCACTGCTTACCGTAGCTGACATATATATGATGAATTCGTCTTAAGAGGTATTTTAATATGCAATTATTCAGCTATTGATAAGACGAATTCATCACATATGTGTTATCAAATACATAGCTAATGAACTTGTTTAATAATTACCTGGTTTTTTGCAGGTCAAGATCTGGTTTGGAAGCGGATATTTAGAGGCAGGTGCCCTTCAGCTGTTGATTGAGGCTCTGGTTGGAGTTGTTGAACTTGATGTCGTCTCTTGTTCCTTCACTTGTTCATCTGTGGAATCCTTCAGCTGTTGATTGAATCTTTCCAGCAGTTGCGATGAAACTGTCAATCAATGTAAGATTATTGTGTTGTGTGAAGATGAACTTTGTAAATAAGCATGGATCTCAATTGCTCAACTTCTAGTGCGTAAGCTAAACTAATCTTTCTCCCCAGCCAATCCGAAATGTGAGCTATGGACATTAACAGTGCATGCGCAGCTGTGAACTGATCACACATGGACTTCAGTTTTCCTGGTCGTATTACATCTACACCCAGAAAATCTAAATTCAAATATTCTTGAACTATATATTGACCCAACAACTGTTGTATATCCAAACGAAATAAAAAGTTTCTTAATTCAATTCAAATGTACAATAAATTCGGCCTTCAGCAGTTCCATGGACATTGATACATTATTGACAACGTCTGAGGAAAACCTGAAGGCGCAAAAATTCACATTAAAATCTAATGTAGCACAAAGAAAGTTTCATTCCGTTTGGATATTGCGAGTTTGGTGGTCACCTGGTCCTGCAGCTGTGAGTTCTGTGAGAGGTGGGACGTCATCTTCTCCTCCATGTCTGCCAGCCGACCCTTCAGGTCCCACGCTGCACGTTTCTTGCCACCGCCAGCTGCTGCTGGTGAAGAAATAGGCCACGGTTTTTAGGTCAATATGCCTGAAAAGCTCCATTCATCTGTAACTTATTCTTGAATG
>CM032663.1:10434530-10533724 GCA_019095985.1 Streblospio benedicti
CATTACAAGAGTCGAAGGTGCAAAGCATTGCTTGGGAGTCTAGGGGCATCCCCCTACCCCCACCAGAAATTTCTTGAATCTATTCAAAAGATTTATACAACTGTCAAGTGTCACCATATCCTGTTATCATAGTGATGGTAGATTGAATCAAGCTTTTCGGTATGGAAGTGGGGTTCTGCAAAAATCGAATTCATAATTTCCACCAAATATTATGTTTGCCAGCCGGGCCATCATGTGGAAAACATTACTGGCCCTTCTAAAGTTGTACTAGCATTTGGCCAATGGGCTAGTGCCAAATTTTATCATCTACCACCTCTACCTCCCCGTAAGTACACAATTCATATTTGCACAGTAGTTTCTATATTTTTCATTCAAATTTCATTATTTTTTCACAGAAGTTGTATGTCTATATGATCATCATTCCATACTTGATACATGTCCCTGGGCGTAAAATTGACCCCGTCCCAGGGGTTCATCAAACTTTTAGTGCAAAAGTGTAGTCAGTCTGTCATAATGCAAACTATTAAAGTTCTCTGGAGATGGGTAGAAGTCATAGTGCAACCGTGTCTCTTTTCTCTACCACCTCTACCTCCCCGTAAGTCAACAGCTCTACCCTTCATAAATCAACATCTACCCTCCAATAAGTTACTATCTTTACTTGCCCTTAAGTTAGTAACCCAGTTAAGCCCTCAATAGTTACTCTTCAGCAGGACTAGTAACTTTCTAACGGCACTAGTCCTCCCCAAAAGTTACCTGTCCTGACTAGTTGCGTAATGTGTTTTGGCTCAGCAGCTACTCGTATGAATTCAGCACGAGTCCTCCCAAGATTCTACTGGTCTGGACGAGTGGACTAGTGACTAAATGGGAGACAGCAAGTTACTATCTCTACTTGCCTGTAACCAGGGTCACAAACACTATTGGAGAAAAATCATACTTGCAGGGTTTTGAAAGATATCCTGAAAAATTATTTCTACCAAGTTTAAAAATAAGGTAGAAACCCACTCAAAAATCATGTAGCCCGGCACTCACGTGTTGTTAAAAAATGCATAATGTTTTGATTCTGTTGCCCTTTAAAGGGAAGTGCATAGTTCAATACATTGACATAATATCATAATTCTCCCACTTTTGTTAAAAATAAGGATGATGATTCAAACAGTTGTTGGACACCAGTATTTTTTTTTAATAATACATAATGGAACTGCTTGCCAGGTAGACCACAGGTCTACCTACTTTTGAAAGCTGGGACCCTCCACCCATTAGACCAAACAGGTCACCAACACTGTGGAACCCTGACTTGTCCGCTGGAAAGATATCCTGAAAAACATACCCTTACTGAGATTTACGCATCCAAATCTAGAAACACCACATAAAAAATGCTAGTGCATGTAGGAATTCTATTCAATTTGGAGTGACTAGTGCTTGCTCGTCCAAGTATCTCAAAATTTTTACTCATCCAGATGACAGCACAAGATACCCGTCTTACCAGGTTCTTATCCATGTCAGGCAGACTTGGACTGCTAGGGAGTCACTTATACACATCATCAGTTTTACGGCTTTATACTTTACACCTTTTACCAGTCCGTGTTCATTGTTAAACCGTGGGTGAAACAGGCGGGTTACTGTGTAGAAGTAAATGCAATCCTTTGCAGCAGTGTAAAAAATCAAGGCCGCTGAACATTTCTGCAGCGGGGCCTTTTGATTGGTTGGATGTCATGGCCCACTTCCATGATTATTAAGGGGTTTGAATCAGATATGATGATGCTTATACATATCTCCCTGACTTTGAATCACATATACTCATACATTCGATGCCCTCTATCTATACTTGTGGATGAGTCTTGCTCACTCGGAGTCTCTAATGTTCTTTCTATTTTCCTGAGTTGCTCAATCAACTTTACTTGTTAATGAGTAATCTATTTAACAGCTCTCTCATCACTCTGTGATGTAATCATGCTAGATGAATAGTACAGAAACTTCTGCATTCGCGCTACTTATATTATTATCAAATTTGAATGAATGTTAAATGTTTGCTAGATTGCATTGTGATAAGAACTGATATTTTTGAAGAGAAGCTTTTACATCTTACAGTTTGACGTAATGCACCAATATTGTAAAAATATTTAAACTATAAAGACTTCAGAGGCAAAGCCTCTTGTATTTTACTGCAAACATTATTATGATGTAACAATTTAGGCTAAAAAGAGCCATATTTGGTTTTCTTTTGCATTTATATAATTTTCTATTTAACATGAAGTTGGTGAACAGTAGAAAATTAGTGAACAAAGATATAGTGGAAATGGATATGGACGATGAATCGGGAGACTCCAACGCTGACTTTTCTTTCAATGAAATAAATTCGATGTTAATCCAGCCTAAAGTGGAGGCAGATGATAAAAATTGTGAAAGTAGTGAGCTGTGTGGACAGGAGCTTAACATACAAGATAAGGAAAGGCAGAATAAACTAAAGGACAAGTACTTGGTTACGAATCCACAACATTTGCCACAGAATGCAGAGACTATAGAGGAAGGGAAGCCGCTGAAATGTCCTGTTTGCGATAAAGAACTGAGCAGTAATAACACTCTCAGATCACATATGAGACTTCATACCGGTGAGAAACCATACCTATGCACGGTTTGTGGAAAATCTTTTTTTACAAGTTCCGTTTTGAACCAACATTTGAAAAACCATGCTGAAGTGAAGCCATATACTTGTCAATTGTGTGAAAGATCGTATTTTCACAGCAATTCACTGAAGAAGCATATGATAACACACACTGGTGAGAAACCGTATGAGTGCACCAAATGTGGGAAAAGTTTTAACAGGAAATATTACTTGAATCGACACTTGCAGACATGTGGCAAAGAAAAGCCATTTAAGTGTCCTACCTGTAAGAAATCCTACGCCCACAATTTATGTCTTTCAATGCATATGGAAATTCATAGTGGAGATAAATCAAATCGTATTTTAGAATGTGAAGAATGTGGGGTCAATCAGCAGGGCTTATGTGCAAACCAACAGCTTGTGTGTGATGTTTGCAATAAGTCATTCAGCCACAGCACTAGTCTGAAGAGGCACAAGAACGTACACAGTTATGAGAGACCATATGAATGTGAAAAGTGTGGACAACGTTTTACAAGAAGCGATCATCTAAAAGGGCATATGAGAAAACACTCAGAGCAAAAAGAGCCTTCTGTTCAATGCCCTCTGTGTTCAAAAATGTATGCCAGTGACAAAAGTCTACGGCGGCACTTGGAAACTCACAGTGGTGAAAAACCATTTGAGTGCAGTCAATGTTGGAAGCGTTTCACGGATCAATGCGGATTGAATAAGCATTTGAAGCTGCACACTGCAGTAAAACCATATCAATGTAGTGAATGTGATAAATGCTTTGTGAGAAATGACCATTTGACTTTGCATATGCACACTCATACTGGGGAAAAACCATTTAAATGTATTGTTTGTGATAAGGGATTTACGCAGAGGTCAAAATTGAAAACACATTTGAATACTCATAGCGCAGAGAAGTCTCACATGTGCTCTGAATGCGGGGAAACTTTTGACACAAAGCGTACTTTACATAATCATATGAAAACACATGTATCCATATCACTAAGTTAGGATTTTCAGTTAATTTTAAAGTCTCTAAATTTTTTAAAATGCTATTGTGTAAAAGATCATATGCGTGAATAATATATATTGACATTCCACTGTTATTTCTTTAAAATTTGTTCATTTAAATTGTGAAATGATTATGAAATAACAAAAAAGTCAATAACAAATAATGACATCGAATTTATTGGCTCAATCCTGCATTATAACCAATATCATTGATGTCAAAATGTGACACATAACACACAGTCAAATTGTGCAAGCTAACTACTAAGCATAATAATGATTATTTTCAACGTATTTTATCAGTGTGACTTGTCTGACTGTTTTTTCTCGGCGATGATTTACTGAAGGAGAACTTTTCCTTCCTGGCTGCGAGGTCGTCTGCTAGCGAGATATTGTCTGGTTCCTGGTAACTTCTGTAACTTATGGGCGAACCAAAGCGGGGACCTGAAAATTACCGCTTCGAATCAGTGTCTTGAAATATTGTCTATTGTTTTTATATGATCTTTTGTGAATGACCAAAGTATATATTATGCAAGACAAATACTCTTAGGAGTATCAGAAAATGTCCATAAAATGATTATTTTTACAGTATTGGGTGTAATAATGATTTTTTTTTTTTTTCGTTCATTCCATAGAAATGTAATCATGCTATATTAATGTTTACTTAAATTGTTATTTTTGTATTCTTTAAATTGTGTTTACTTACAAAATGATATCTTATATGTATATGTATAACATGAAATATTAAGATTAATATTTGTTTATAAATTAGTGTGATGATTATGTTAAATCTGCACACATGCTGCTCAAAGCTTAACCCTCAAATGTACAAATTACAATTGCACTAGATTAATAGTCATGCCACATGATTCAACCTCAGAACATATAATTTTGGACATTTGAAAAGCGTTTTTTATTCGTTGAAAACAAAATGATGAATGATATGTATCATGAATGAAATTTCATAAAGTTCTACAGTGCTGAAAACTGATTATTTCTTATTAATAATTAGTTAAATTGTTTGTGCAGGAAAACTTGATGCATACTGATGCAAATCTAAAAACCAAACTGCAAGCAGAAAATATGAATTTTGGTTTAGTTGAAAATACGATCTGCATATCTGCTCAGGATGAAAAACAAACGTTAGTACAATGTTCTTGTTAAAAATCGTACGTTCAATTGAATGTGTGTCAGTTTAATGATGATACACACTTGTCAAAGTCATCAGTCAATACATACTTAAGTCATTGGTTATCCTATAATATAAAGATAATCCATAATATATTTCAAGAAAATGGTCGTCTTAATGATAATATACAAGCATACAATACATAACCTAGAAGATTTAATTTCTTAGTGAAATCGCATTCTAGGAAAGCGAAAATCAATACATCCCCAGCATGAAATAGATAACCTCAACATCCCCCTGCTTAAGAGAGGACCGTTGAGGAGGCGAAAATATAATGCCACTTAATGAAAAGATACCTACATGTAAATTCAGCCCCCTTTTCCTCATATTCAGCTCCCTCGCCCTAACTATATCCCGTAGTCGCCCTGTTGCCCCTTTAGCCACCAACTCGACCCTGACTATCAAGAGGACACTGTGCATCCACAGAAGGATCACACCATCTCAAATAGTTGCACTATTGGAGTATTATACTCCTTCTGCATTGTACACATTGGGGCGGCTGCACCTCCCCCATCCCCCTCCCCGACTAAAATTCCATTTTCATGAGTGTCATTGACATGTTTGCTGCAAGTTTACGCCCATACAAAACTTCTGAGATCCCTTAATGCCAATCCCCCCCACACACACACACCACCACCACCACCATTCTTCTGACACCCAAATCTGCCTGGCACTGTGCTAATCACGTGGGGTTTTAAGGTTCATGCAAGCTTTCGTCATGTACGAACCCCCTGGCATCCCTGTAGTGCCCCCCCCAATCTCATCTGGATTTTTAACATTTCTGCAAGCTTTCACAGGGTCAGAATTAGATGGAAAAGTGCTAAAGTGCCGCTTGTCAGCAGGTCTAGTAACCCTCAAATATCTACTTGTCCTGCTAAAATGTACTCGTCTTTTTTACATTAACTCCATACTAGTATTCCAAATTGACCAGAATTTGCTACTCGTTAGAAGGACAAGTTACTAAAACATTCTACTCGTCCTCCACAAGTTTTTACTAGTCAATACGAGCGGACGAGTTGCTAATCCTGACCCTACTTTTGACCCTGTCTGACCCCCCATCTCACCGCGGGGGACGTTGACATGTTAGCAAGCTTGCGCCCGTACGAAACTTCTGAGATCCCTTAAGGCCCCCCCCCCATCCTTCTAACACCCGGCTCTGCCCGGTTCTGTGGTCATCCCGTGGGTTTTTAACATGTCTGCAAGCTTTCCCCGTGTGACCCCCCATCTCACCGCGGGGGACGTCGTCATCCTGCATGTTGTACGTGTAGTCGGTGACGCTCTGCCGCTGCGAATCGCCTGAAACCACAAACAGGCAATTGTTGATAGATTTATTTGCGTCGCTTCAGCTCAGCTGCTGAAGCAAGTGTCATTGTGTTTCGTGCTTTTTGTAACTAACTATGTATGTATGTCTCTGGACAAGCTAGAGCTTTAACCGTTGCCAAACTTTACACAAACTATTAGGTATGAGGCGGCACCGAAAGTGAATCCTTTTTGTCTCTGCCAATTAAATTTTTGTTTTCTAGAAGCAATTTTATGACATTTTTAATGTTATTCAATGCACTTAGAAAGAAAAAAATCTATATTCCAACCAAGCAGCAAAATTGATTATTGGAAAACTGATATTGATTTCATCTTGTCATCCAGTACTATTGTATGGCAACACAATCAATGCTGGATATATTGATTCTGATTCATTCTGATGTTTCTCCTCAAATTCATAAATTTCTTGATTGTAAAGTCATCATTTCAGATATATCTTAATTGCCCAAAGTCAAGTCGGTCTAGCTTTTGTCATATCACACAGTGTTCTTTGAACACTTTCAATCTAGTTGATTTTGTGACAGAAAATCAAGTCTCAGAAGATGGAGATGGGCATTGAAAATATCCGAAAATAAAACAGTAAGTTTCAGGGAATGTGACTCGTTCAGTAGAACACTCGCCTTCTGTGGCGAGTGACTCAAATTTACACTCGCTATGTTCAATCCAAACCAGCCATCCTTAGTTATTAAAGTGTTGGAAATCAAGTAATCATGCTCGCCGACTGTGCCGAGTGACTTTGAATTTACACTAGCCAGTGGCGAGTGCCTAATCAACGCACTGAAGTTTTAATGGATTTTTCACAAAATCAATCTCTATAAAAAAGGAAATCCAATGAATCTATTGATAAATCAAGTCTTTTGTCATATCACATTGGTGGAGATGTCGGGGATTGGACCGCAGAAATGTCGCTACACAGTCACACATGCAAATACACAAGTTCTCATGTCTATGAATTCTGGGATTTTTTAGACAAACAAACCAAATCACGTGACTTTTACAATGCATTGTGGGAATTTGTTAGACAAACATTGGTAGAGACTAAATCGCTTCCTTGTTTACACCATCACAGGGTCTGGTTGGTCGAGACTAATCACCTAGCGGCGGAATATGGTACTACAATCGTACCCTGACATTTCTATCAGCAAACAAGTCTATAAATGAACATTATATTCATCAGATTTTTCTTTTTAGGTAGTTTTTGCCTAAGAAATGTTAGGTGTTTTTTTTTCACCATGATAGTTTGTGTATTAATATATCTAGAGAAGATTTCCGATCAAGATTAAGGCATTATAATGACATTCCAACATCCATGTTGTTCAATCGTTATCTTCAGTACTACCTACATAACCATTTCTAAGACTGCCCTGACTAACTGACCTAAATGCTCTGATCCTCTATCACCAAGTCTCATTTGTTGTCAACAATAAAGACATTAGGCATCAAAAGGTATAAACGCAAAAGGCGTCAGTTTGGAAGTGCCGAAAGTCTCGTTTGGTATCAACAATAAAACTATTAGACGTCGAAGCCTATTTACGCTGTTAAGAAATGGCTAATCATCAACGGAAATGTGGCGTGTTACCTCTATAGAGGTCCCTGGTGGTGGCCTGGGTCCTCCCGCGCTGGCCGGTGGAGCTGGCGTCGGAGTCTGTCATCCGGGAACGCCGCAACGCGCTCAGCGGGGCCTTTCTCTGCTCAACAGCATGTACAAAGCCGGTTATAGTGATATTAGAGGATTCTCTCTATAGGGTATCACATAACCTCTGCCAGGACTTGAACCCTGGACCACTGGTGGTGTAAGTATTGATATTAGAGGATTCTTTCTCCAAGAGTATAGAGTTTAATCCCATAGCCACTGCCGGGACTCGAACCCTGGACTACACCAAATGTGGCATCTATAGACTCCGAGTTCTAACGTCGATACTTACACCTCAATTCATTCCAGTATATCTATGTATCAAGCCGGTTATAGTCAGACACCGCTATTAGGACCACTCGGGAATTGCAATTTGTCTGAAAAGAGAGTTGGTCTCTACCCAGGTTTACTCTGGTCTCTTTTTTGTCATAAATGAAGCCTTGTCTTTTTTTATATGGGTTGTCTTTATTGGAGGTTATCATAAGATTATACATTGCTATTATCTGATAAGGAATTTTTGTACAGTATTTTGTATTGATGATGCACTTTTTTGGATGTGCATGTAGCTAGGTCTAGCATGTTGCAGCATTGTGTATTACCTATGGCATCTTCAAATAGAAAGCTGTTCTTCCTCTTCTTTGGTATATCAGGAGAGTCTTCTCTTTTCGGATTGCTCTCAGCATTCTTACTTTTCTCCTTTTCTTCCTTTTCAGCGTCTGCAAAGGGAAAGATGACAATATGTGATGTTGATTCAAACTTCTACATGGATTATTTTAATCACCATGTTTGTTTCATGTCAGTTCTATTCGTTAGTATTCCCCAGAAGAAAAGCTGAACTGCTACACAATTGATTTTGCCAGAAAGAATGACAATATAAAAACCTATTTTTACCTGACCCAATTGGATCTTCATCTGGCTTCACATTTACGTAGATCGAATTATTCCTCAGATAAGAGAATTCGAATGGCGTATCTGTGATCGACACGTTGGAGACGTCTAGATTGGACATCCTGGAATGCTCCAAGCTGGACATTCTAGAGCTGGGCCTGGAAAAGTCGTCTCTCGTGGACATTCTGGAATTGGGTCGGGTCGAGTCGCCAGCTGACACCGGGCGGGAGAAGTCTCTGATGGACAGAGCGGAGCGAGGTCGCCGGGTCACGACCTCTGGGTCGCGAGGTCGCCGGGTCACGACCTCTGGGTCGTGAGGTCGCCGGGTCGCGACCTCCGGGTCAGGGTCTCCATCTGGGAAATAAGGCGTAACAAATGGGCAGGTTTTAATGAAGTAATTGCAGAATGTTGTTTTTTTCACTGTGCTTATTGCTGTTTTTTCTCATGCGCAGATCCATTCCTCCTTTTTTCATTGCGTTTATTTTGTTTTTACTCATATGCATTATATCCATCCCTCTTTTGTTGAGAAAATATTTTATTTTCATGTTTTTTGGCACACCCTCTATCCCCCACCACACTTTTTTTTAGAAAAACATTTTATCTGTTTGTACATGTTACTGGTATATTACTATTTAAATACAGACTGTATTCATGGCATCTTTTTCAGCATACTTTTTGTATCTATTTCATATCAACCTTTTAGATTTAACCAACATTTATGTTACAATAAAAACCTTTTGACATCAAAGCGATGAACCTGCCATCTCACCTGCTGACGGTTTGTTGACTTTCTCGAATTGACACTTTTCTTTTGATCTGGGTCTGCGTTTCCTCGTGTCGCCTGTAGGGGGCTTGGTGTTCCCGGGGTCGTTCTGCTTGTGGATGTCATCTTCAGAGTCTGAGTCCAACATTTGTGGCACCGGTCGCGCCTTCAGCTTGCTACTTCTTTTCTCTGGCTTCGGAGGTTTACCTGTAGTATTATTAAAGTCGTGTATGTTAAAAATCATTGATTTGATCGTGATTCAATCACTCAATGTTATTTCCTGCTTTTGTTCAAATAATAACGCCAAACTTCAAATTTTGAATATCGATTGATGATGATTTCGAACACTACATGTTCCTTTTTAAAGTTAAACAACACCCATATTGATACATATTTATTTGATCATTACCAATGCTTGATCATTTCAGGTTCAAAGTTCAGATTCATCATAGATTTTAGTCTTGTGAGTTTGACGTCTGCCACTTACGGTAAACTATGACAGTAAAATGATCAAGTTAAGCAGTGCTAATATTTACAGGGTACAAACTGTAAAATATCAGGTCAAAAAGGTCCATAAAATCTTGTGTATGATAACATACCATCAGTGTTTCCCTCAGTGCTGCCTCTGTACGGCGGTGGTGGGGTCTGGGGGGGCAACGCTGCCACCGCACCTACACACACAGAAGACGCGTGAAAGCACCAGATATTATGCCCAATGACTTTATTGTGAACATTTTTAGTACATATGACATAGTTGCACTAGCAGATGGATCTAATATTCTTATAGATTACTATAGATTTAACTATACATGTACATTTAAGCTCGTACGTCTGACGCGGCTGAAGGAAAAATCCTCTGATGTTCTGATAGGCTGAGGCTGTGACTAATGCTCCGATAAAATTTGGCTCTTGATTTTAGGGACTACGGTATTTTCAATGATTTGTGATTTGAATAACAAGCTAGAAACAGACGAGGATGACCATAACAAGCTGTGACTGACCGTTCCTGTGCTGTGGGGAGGCTCGTCCTTCTCGTTATCATCGTCGTCGTCGTCGTCGTCGTGGTAGGCTGACGTGTAGGCAGAGTTCAACTGGCTCAGTCGGGATCTGGGGAGATGATACCAGACTCAGTTGGCGTTTTCTAGTCTGTTTCATGGTTATTTTTGTAAATTTCAAACACACGTTGTGTTACGGATTTGCAGTGATTTCAGCGAACCATGGTCACTTTTTACTTGGGTCATTGTCAGAGATTCAGTGATGTGCCTTTCCATATCAATTTTTATGTTTGCCCCTAGTTCACACTTCTACACATGTATATCAATTCTTACATGTACGTCAACCTCTACATTTGCATGGCACATGCATCGTTGAGTTGGCAGAAACCAACTGGTCACTAATGAAGGAACATTTTTCTTTTCTGTCTTCATTGTTTATACTTACATGTATATATAAGTACCGTGTAAAACTAGAATATTTGTGAACTTCGCTATTAAATTTTTGTGATTTTCATCTATAAATTATTTTACCTAACTATTTGCCAAACAAACAAGTCCATCCTGGATCTACTTTGCATCCTAGGCATTATTTCTGTTTCAAATCTGACTATTTAAGCAAAGAGCGCAGAAACCAACCTCTAATGAGTGGAACAATTTTTCTTTTCCACAAATTGTTTATTGTATCTAGTTTTACAGTTAACAATTTAAGGGGGGGAAATCAAAACTAATTCTATTCATTTTTCACAGCTCATTTATATATCATATATTTAACAGTCTTGTTTGTTTTGCGTGTTGTCACTGTGCCGTGTACAGCACGGCACAGTGACAAATTGGGCAAAAACTCAACCAAGACTGTTAAATATATGATAAATATAAATTTTGAATAATGAATATTTGAACTGTGCCGTTTATTCTTTTAAATTTTTATACGCATTGTTTTATAAGTAAAACTAGAAATGTTTTAGCATGTTGATTTGTTTTCTGATTTTAATGTTTGTAGAACACATGTTTAAAACGCAAGCTTAAATAGTCAGCAAATTTATTAATGTTTGTCAAACTAAATATATTGTATAAGGATATATATAATATATATATATATATTCTAAACAGCACAAGAAGGAAACATGAGGCCACTGATTAGACTATTGTACACTTTGGCTCTTAAGGATGTTGTGGTTGTTCGGTTATACCAAATTATACTAGGTGTTACACAGATTTGCAGTGTTTCCCACTGCCTGGATCACTGTTTATTTTGTTCATTATAGATTGTATAAGGATCTCACAAGCTTCAGATAAATCCGCTGAGCACAAGAAGAAACATGAGACTGATTAGACTATTGTACACTTTGGCCAGCTTTTGAGGATGTTGTGGTTGTATTTATAGGATTAACTAGGTTAATTCAAGCATAGCACCAAGCTACTCACTATATCATGAGTCCCAATGTTTCAGGAGGTCTAATGGATCAGTGACAAAAAGCATAGCCCATCAGCTAATGGAACTATATGTTCCCTTTCAGGGACTCAGTGATCAACTAGCCCATCCCCACTCCCACCTCCGACCGGAGAAGTTGCTGCGTGCTGACAAAGGTCGCGACCCCGGGCCGGGCGTGGACGTTGGGCTCAGGCGCCGAACTTCGATCGGAGAAGTGGAGGCGGTGGCGGGACTCTGGGTATCAAACGGGGACTCTGGGTGTCAGAACGGGGAGTGTGGGGGTCAGAAAGGGGACTCTGGGTGTCAGAACGGGGAGTGTGGGGGTCAGAAAGGGGACTCTGGGCTCAGAGAGGATTGTGAATGGGGACTCTGGGGAGTGGGGGGTGGGTCAGAGAGACGGGTGAATGGGCACTCTGGGGTTCAGAGAGAACGGGCAACGGAAATTCATAATGTACGATTGTTACAATTGACACCGAATGTTTTTAAAGCATACCATGGATGCTTTCAAGTTGTCACCAACTCTTCGTTAGCCGTCTGTAATCGTCAAGAGATGGTGTGATGATGCCATCTAGGACATTTTACCAGATATGTGCAAGAACTTGTACTAGATAGTTGGAGGGCAGGTTCTTGCACATATCTGGCACAGTGTCCTAGATGAGATCACAACACCATCTCGTGACAATTACAGATGGGTAACAAAGATATATCATGGATATTCACCTGAACGATGAACTCACATCATAGGAAATTTGTGAATGAACACAATTTTCATGAATGTGCTCTATAAAACCTTTTACTTTCAAACATCATAGAAATGAAGTCATTATACATGTACAATAATGCATTATCACGGTTACCATGATCATGATTCAGTATTTCTATGAACCGGTAACTCATGGGTCATATTACCTGCCATTCGTTCTGGAGAAAGCTCTCTTGCCCTTCTCTTCTCTTTTCTCTTTTTCTTTTTCCTCTTTTCTTTCTTGCGCTTAGCTCTAGCTTCTGCATCTACCAAAATGTGAAGAAGTTTCGAGTTTATTTTTGAAATTCCGGTTATCAACATTGGTATGAAGACGCATTAGACGGAAAAACTAGCAGGTGTGAACATCAACTATCACTAATCGGATGGCTGATGGTCTTTGTCTAGCTACAATAGAAACTTGTCATCTCAAAGCTGTAGTAATATGCTCAAGATAGCAGCCAATATGCGAAACGTCAGATGATCCACTTATACATGTTCATAACGTAGCTTAAGAGAAATGAAACTAACTTCAGGATAACAGAAAATACGAAATCAGCGATATCGATATCGAGATCTTAAAGAAAAGGCACTCATTGCCAAAAATGGCAAATAACACATTTCAAAATCTTTTTCAGTAGAAAGGCCGTAGAAAAGCCTCATACCTGGGTCCAGTTCTTCCTGTGCTCTCTGATCCAGTGTCTCACCCTTCTGCTCCACCCTGTCTTTGTGCTCAAGCGAAGCACTAGGTATGTCTGTCAGTGGTACGGGGTCGGATGGTGACTTGCCGGTTGTTGATTTCTCAGCATCCGCGTCTGTTTTTGGCTCATGCTTCACCGCCTTAACTTTTTCAGAAGTTTCTGAAGCATTTTGTGTTGGTTTGCCAGTTGAAGGTTGTTTTGAAGTGTCTAACTTGGCTTCTTTGGCAAAGCTGCTGTCTTTTTGGATGCTGTCAATCAACAAATGCAACACAGTACATTGTAAATGCAATACAACTCAATGTAATACATTGTATATGTATGAAGCTGTGTTTATATCTTGGGACAGAACGTCTTATTAGATAAGACCCAAGTTATGAGTTTGCAATTTCAGTAAATGTTGATTAAGTTTGGCATCAAATGACTCACAAATGCTAAATTTATTAGGACAACACTAGGATTTGACAGTTGGTGTCTAGAATTCTTAAAGCTCACATTATTACAGCTTCAAAAAGCAAAACCACATTATATCTGTAGATAAAGGCACATGTAGAATTTGGGCCACCGATACAAAGAAAAAGGTCTGGCCCAAACCAAGAATGAACTAAGGACCACCAGCCCCTCCTTAATCAGGGTCAGGATTAGGTAGAAAAGTGCTACTCGTCAGCAGGACAAGTAAACCTCAAATATCTACTCGTCCTGAAAAAAATGTACTCATCCTCCTTGCACAAACTCCATACTTGTATGCCAAATTGACCAGAATTGCTACTCGTCAAAAGGACGAGTTGCTAAAACTTCTTACTCGTCCTGCACAAGTTTTTACTAGTCAATATGAGTGGATGAGTGGCTAATCCTGACCTTGCTTAATTCACGTTAAGGCTTACATAAAGCCCCACTGACCCTGTGTGTCTCCTGTTGGCTGTGTGTCTGTGGCTGCCCCGTCCTGGGTCTGTATGCTGGCCGGGGCAGCAGCGTGGATGGAGGAGATCTGAGACGCGATCGACTCCCGGTGAGCCTGGTAGTGAAAACAACACATGGAGTCTTGGACAAAGTATCTGTGTGTAATTGTAATCTGTACATGTGATACTGTAACATATATATAATACTGTAGATTTGTATTCATGTAATAGTGGAAATAGCTAAATCATCACTTCTCGGTCGGTTCTCTCTGTGTGTAGATGTGTTAACCTATTGTATGAAATAAACTGCAATCAACTTAACTCATCATATTACTGGTGATGTCATGAATGGGAATTTGTAAATCAAAGCAAGCAACTGTTCATACCCTTGTGCAGTAATTTGTGTTTTAAAAGGAAATAGTTTCACTTTGAAATGAATTTGAATAGTGAATATTCTACGTATTCTTTTTGAGTGTTCCTTTGTCCATATAGAGGTGCATAGTTCACTAATTTTACACTTCAGGGCTGTGGTTATAACCACCCACCCCAACCCCCACCATTGATTTGAAGTGTGAATTGTTTATTTCTGTCTCTGGTGTTGACCAGTGAGATCTCCAGGATGATAGGTTCTGTCGACACAACTAGCCTGTACATTACCAATCGCTAAAACCGGCAATACACATAGACCGTGAATTTTACGTATGACGTAAAATTTAGTGACCTCTATAATGGGGAGTTCACGTCATATGTAAAATTGACGGATTGTGTGTACGGCTGAACGGTGCTATTGATGCTCTCCCTGGCAAATAAATTGATTTAAAGTGTAAAAGTATGCGGTCTTGCAAAAAGATCTGGCACATTTGGGCATGGGTCTGATAGATCCTGGTGACCTAAAAGCTTGTAGAATACGGTTGCGATGTAGACTGGGCAGCCAGACCACACCCTCTGAATGAGGAATAATTAGGGCATGGCAAAATAAACTATATGTTATTTCTGTGTCTGGTGTTGAACTGTCAGATCTCCAGCACAACAAGTTTGTCAACACAAATAAAAGTTCATCAGTGCTTTGAAGTGTTAGGTGCGTTTTGTTGTGTCTGGTGTTGATTTGAGGTGTGAAGTGGATATTGCTGTGTGTGCGCCGACAGGGTCAGGATTATATGGAAAAGTGCTACTCGTCAACAGGACGAGTAACCCTCAAATATCTACTCGTCCTGCAAAAAATGCACTCATTCTCCCTGCACACTACACCTACACACTACACACTAACTTTACAGTCTACACCTGTATGCCAAATTGACCAGAATTGCTACTCGTCATAAGGACGATTTGCTCAAATGTCTTACTCGTCCCACGCAATTTTTTCACTAGCCAATACGAGCTGACGAGTGGCTAATCCCGACATTACACTGACCTGTGAGATCTCTGGCATGGGCGCCGGCACTGTGCATTCGTCCACGATAATATAATTGCTTTGAGGTGTGAGGTAAGTTTTGTTGTGTCTGTTGTTGATTTGAGGTGCGTATTTCTGCGCATGCGCTGACCTGTGAGATCTCTGGCACGGCCTGTGGCGCTGTGGGTTCGTCCACGTTGGGCACCGGCGCTGTGGGTTTGCTGGGAGGCGCCGGTGCTGTGAGTGGGCGCCGTCCGTACCGGAGGAACACCTGGCGCGTGGCCGAGTTGGACGCGTAGAACGCAGCCGGCTTCTCAGCCTGCAGCAGATACACAGCATCATATCTCAACGTACGATCTGTGGTAGTGTGATAAGAGACTAGAACTTCTCAGCCTATAGCAGCAGATACACACAGTATTATACCTCAACTTACGATCTTACATCACCAAGATACACACAGCATCAGTTGTATGAATAATAATTCTCAGCCTGCAGCAGATACACAGCATCAGCCATCATTGGTCTACGCAGATCTCTATACACTGATGTACACAGGGCTTAACACTAATTTTTTTTTTCACGTGCCGAGCAGGGCACATGATGGTCCAATCCATGTGCCCTGATCTAATTTTTATGTGCTCTGAAACCACCGACGGCAAAATTAAAAACAAAAAATAGTTAAACTATGAGATCAACATGAAAACTTTATTTATACAATGTATGCTTCAACATTGTGGATATGATGGTCGAGTTTGGCAAAAATTTAATAACTGGTACTTTTTGGGGGCGTGCGCATCAGGGCACAGGAGTCTAAGATTTGATGTGCCCTGACTTAGCTAGCTAGCGTTAAGCCCTGGTACTTCATATGATGGATTTAGTGCTACAACATTTCCCAGTGGGTTCAGTTGTGGCTTTAAAGTGGAGAAATTTGTCGGGTTGGACTTGCGTCAAAAGCAAAATCAATACACATGTACTTGGCCTTGTAAGATTGTATGTTAGACGTGGTTGAATCTTTTGGCTTGTGATTGGTTGGTTGGACTTAGTGCTGCAGCTGTATGTGAATTTCTATATACCAAACCCTGCTTTCCCATTGTTTAGTGAAATACAGTTCACGTGTTAGACGTTTTCCGGTAATGGGAACGTCAGATATAGAATAGCACGTGCTTGGAAAGGGTTCGTTGTACAAGTCTCACAGCTGACTTAGTAGTATGCAAGAAGTATCATTTTAAAGTGAAATGAAACCAAAATAATTACTTCAAACATTCCAAAAAGAAGCTTTAAGATTGAGCGAGTGTTACTGTTCTATGAAATCTAATCCCATCATTCCGATAGCCTTGATCACTGTGTGTATTGCCACTGACCAGATCGAGGCTGTGGTCGTCGGCTCCAGCCTTGAGCAGATGCTGGCAGACGTCGGCGTAGCCGGCCAGTCGAGGCTAGATGCAGCGCCGTCATCTCGCTCAGCTGCAAGGAGCTGGTCTTATTGTAGAGGTGGTCTTATTATAGAGGTGGTCTTATTGTATTTTCTTTTGTTCTTTGTTCATTTTTTTGCTGCTTTAACGAGGTCTAAATTAAATTAATATCAAATTTATGCTGGTCCAAATTTTATTTACTTTACTCTTTTTAAAAATCACCTTGCGATGGAATGTGGTACTACGATTGTACCGTAATATTTCTATAAGAAAACGAGTGTATGCCAGACATTACGTGGTAACTTGGTGGGCTGGTCGATTACTAGATATAGCAGGTGTTGGCCAATGAGTGGTGACCTAACATTTTACGTATTCATATAGGTGCTCTGGCTCAATATGTCTTTAAATGAATCTGGTCAAATTCAGCCGCCTTTTGAGGACTTTGTAGCTGTTGTCATGAAGAATTTTACTAAATTTAAGCTTGTGTACAAAGTTGAGCACTTTGATGTTCTTAGAAAGTCTTTGGACCACTCCTTGGCAGATGTGTCAGTGAGTGCGTGGTACCTTGGTGGGCTGGTCGATGTGGCATGTCTTGGCCTGGGTGAGCAGCTTCACGATGTCCAGGTGTCCCTTCATGCTCGCCAGGTGCAGCCCAGTCTGGCCCGTCTACAGCAGCGAACATTCTCACCAAGTCATTTGATGCAGTCTTCATGTAAATGTAAATGTATTGCGTACAGTCGTAATTCAGGGCTGTTCTCTCTACTTTAGTTTACAATTTTCACGTTCATCTAGATGCTATGAGGTTGTGAGCCTTTTTTTTTACAGCACGGCACACAAGACATGGGCTTGTGCATCGTAGAGGACAGAACTCAACTGAGACTGATGAGTGGCCGTTCTTTCTTTTTCCTTTTCATTGTTTACCATATATCTAACAATGAAGGTGGAAAAGAAAGAACAGTACGATGTATGTGTCCATGTTCACAAAGGCATTTGATGGAATCCAAATATAAATGTGGAGGCTTATAGTTGTAATTCAAACATTGGTCTGATTACTTTACATTTTACATTTTCATCTTGATGCTTTAACACAATGAGCCTTTTTTATGAACTTAAAAGTCTTTGGACCACTCTTTGATAAAGGTTACAGTTAAAAATTCAAGAACTACTATGTGGAAAGTATATTTGACTGCGTTTGAGTGATTTTATTATTGACAAGTTTTCAGAGCTGAACATTAAAGGATAGCTCGGAGGCCCTAGGTCACTAGAAACTTAGGCTTTTTTGGGACCTGCTTTCTTTGCATCAGTGGCTGAAATTCTACATGCTGTTTCTGTATGGATATGAAGATATTTTGCTATCTGAAACTACATTCATGGACGTGTTAAGAATCTAGCTTTCAAACCCACTCTAATCAGAGCTAAGTTATGGTCAAATTCCGGCGCTCATTATGCTATTGATGCGTTGAGGTTGGCTTTGTAAGATGGTACCTGATTGGGTCATTGTGCCAGTGATGTAAGATGGTACCTGATTGGCCGCGTTGAGGTCGGCTTTGTAAGATGGTACCTGATTGGCCGCGTTGAGGTCAGCTTTGGCCTGGACAAGCAGCTGGACGACCTTGGTGTGACCGTAAAGACACGCGAAGTGCAGGATCGAGTTCTCATGCTGAAATGGAGAATTCGACTTGGATATGGCCACCACGAGGTGTAATAGTCAACACGCACTGATGCAGTTTATTAAACGGAAAAGTAGACCTCTCTCATTTATCATAAATTCAGTGAACATATTAAGTTGCTTTATTAATTCAAAATCAGTTGAAAATGAAAAAGTATGTTTGGTAAGTCATGAATACAGATTGAAATTTGTATAGTTTGAATTAAGTAGAAGGAACATGAAAACAAATATGTTAACTCTCAGTTTCATTCAGGGTCCAAAAAAACAAACACCCCCCCCATGATTCGTATTGTCTTCTACTATATGAATGAGTAGAAAAGTGTAATGATTTGATTGTCTTCTGTGACCTGGTTTGCTGTGTTGACGTCGTGGCCGCTGTGTATCGCGGCCTTCACCGCGGCGTAGTCCACGGGCAGCAGACAGAGCCCCCCCCCGCCGGGGGGGACACACCCACAGCCCCCGCAGCCTCCTGCTGGACCATCACCACGCAGTGCTACTCGCCAGCACCACGCAAATATCAACTCGTCCTGCAAAAAATGTACTCGTCCTCCTTGCACAAAATCTATAACTGTATGTCAAATGGACCAGAATTTGCTACTTGTCAAGTGCTACTCAGCAGAACCACTCAAATATCTACTCGCCTTGTCAAAAATGTACTCGTCCTCCTTACCTGTATGTAAAATGGACCAGAATTTGCTACTCGTCAAAAGAATGAGTTACTTAAACTTTTTACTTGTCCTCCACAAGGTTTTATTTGTCATTACAGGTGGATGAGTAGCTTATTCGTACCCTAATCTGGAGGCAAATGCCAAAAATTGTCTCGATATAAGTGTCGATTCTGGTAAATAACAGTGTTTCCTCCTGGTTCTGGACCAATACTACTTGGATGACTTCAGGAGGTAAATGCTAAAAGTGTCTTGGTGTAACTGTCTGTAGATTGTATCCTATAACAGAGAGCTTCATGACACGTATATTGTGTTAATGGCATTTATATTTGGATGGCGCTTTTTCTGGAAAATGCCACTGCTATATCCTTAGTTCCAGAAAATCAAAATATAAACAGATTATTTGCATTGTATTATTACATTGCATTCACTTCTTTGCGTTGTATCCATTTGCGGAATATCAAAGTATTTCTCATGAAATATTTTGTCCATAGTAAATTTTCTTTTTTACTTGCGTTGATGCACAATTCACTTTATCCTCAAACCATATACGGCCAAAATGTTAGATAACTATTTCTTATTCTTTTTGATCTGCTGCATCATTTCAAATTCTATACTTCAATAATTATGTTGCGACTGAACCTAGATATACCAATCAATATCATTGTGGTCAATTTATACTCTTTCTATTTTCATTTCAAGTCCGCCTCTCAGTATTTTGCTGAATATTATTAAGCCATACTAAGATATATTTATGTATGTATCAAAATCTATAGACAGTTGCAAAAGTTAGCTAATTAATTCCATTTGATGGGCCCATCAATTATGATTTTAAAACTAAAATGTATGCATAAAGAGTAAATGCAGGTTTCATTTTTCTTTTAAAATTTGCAAACAATTCTGTGTGCAAATTACTTTTATTTTTCAAAAAACATTTATTTTATAAGAAAAATATGAAATTGTCTATATTTCAAGTAACAGATTATTGAATTAACTTTTGGCCTGCGATAACTAACACAATTCTTTTATTTATAATAATGGTGTATCGATCTATTGGTTCTATTGTATTGGATGACTGCTGAGCATTCTATAGTTAATTGATCTTGTTTGGATTTAGAGCCATTTGGATATATTTTAAGTCCATGTTTAGCAGTGTCTACATGAGCTTTGTTCTGAAAGAGTCAATGTCAATTTGGCATGTGTCACTTCAGCTTGATGTTGATTGATTAAATAATATTTCATAATGTCGACATTCTCGCAAATGCAATGCGCCTGAGAAGAAATGAGAGAGCTATGATCCGCTGGATGTTGTGAAGCCTAACGATGATACCAGTTCTGAGAGCCTTCTGGAGAAATTGTGTGTCACAGATATTGACAGTGTGCTTCGAAACTTAAAAGGGAGACTGAGATGGCTAGGCCATGTGGAGCGCAGCTCTGGCTGGATTAGCAAAGTAAGAAAACTGTAAATAGAAGGAAGGAAAGGAAAGGGAGGACCAACACAGACTTGGGATGTGGTCATGCAGAAAGATCTGGCACGTTTGGGCATGGGTCTGATAAATCCTGGTGACCAAAAGGCTTGGAGAGGACGGTTGAGATGTAGACTGGGCAGCCAGGCCACACCCTCTGAATGAGGAATTAATAGGGCCTGCTCGAATAAACTCAGGGTTCGATTGATTGATTGATTCATTCAATATACATGTACTTGAGACTTTGCTACGTATTTAAAACTACATGGGCATCATTAGCTTATAAAATGTGGCTGAGTCTAATTACATTTTCTGTTACTTTCAGGCTTTGCAAGCTGCAGATAGGTCCTAACTTGACAAAAAAAAAAATAGTTGGGTCCAGACTGATTTACCCACCCATGAGTGACGCCCTTGTACTGACAGTTTTGATAGGCCTATGTTTTCAGTTGTTGATTTCTTCCACATAACATAAACAACACAACAAGCTTTATTTGGGCATTTTATCTTGTTCACGCCAGCATGAACACATGGGCAAATATTCAGGTAGACAACCACGTCTTTACATTACTGTAAACAACCGTCCAAACGCACTTGGCCAGTCAGGTAAAGAAACACTGATAATTTAAGGGGTGGGCTTTGACATGAATATGCATATTTCATTGGAATTTGAATAGTTCAGCTTTTGATGAAACACACATTTAGGGGTTGTTCTTTACAAGGGTTGGGCTTTTGGATGGTTGTATACAGTATTACATTTGAATAAGTCTTTAACAATATACAATGCATATACATATTATACCATGTGTAATATATAACATAGACATTTCACACTCAACCAGGATGATCTTTATTCAGACCACTGCCAGATGTTTAACTCGAAAATGGTCCGTATACACATAACACACTCCATAAGCCTGTATTCTCTAAGTCAGAAAGTCATGATTCAATTGTCATACAAATAACGTATATTTAAACTGAGTAACTAACTAGTGTAAATGAGAATTGGTGTTTGGAAGCTGACATAATATGTGGTCCTATTTGGATGGTTGAGGTTGTTTTTTCTTGGCTGGTGCTTCGTCATTTTTGTCGTCTGTTTTCTTCTTTCCACCGCCTCCCATCAACCTGCAACAGTGCAATAGTTCTAAGTATACTGTTATTTTCACTTTATATTGATTATGAGTGGGGTGCTGTAGAGAGATTACCACCTGTTTCTTACTGCAAATTATTGCCTATTATCCTGCATGATTATTTATTAACAGCCACTTTAAAAACTAATTGTTCAGTAGGTTTGTGTACATTCTATCTCCCAATAATATTGTGCACTCTTGACAGTCATGATGAGTCACAATGTACTCGACTGATGCCTGAGACACAATAAAAACTCCAAATGCTCGAGAAAGCCAATATTCGAGATAACCAACTAATGTTCATAATGTCATAAAATGGTTGAAGGGAAATGAAACTAAACTCATGATAATTACGTAATATTTGGTAAGTAAGGTTCATTGAATGTATATCATATTATTGGTTTATAGAAAAATATCCAAAATAATTGTCGAAAACGTTTAAAACAATTATTTTGGATATTTCTTTATTGTTTTAGTATATCTTTTGAAGAAAATAAGCATATATTTGAAGAGAAATAAAAACCAAAAATAGAATATATCATGACAATGAGGTTGTACTGTATTAGGGGCACCTGTCAAAGACACTCTGGTTCTGGCGCGCCTTGAAGCCCTCCGACCACTCAAACTGTCGCGTCTTCACCTTCTCAAAGTTCCCGTCTTTCTTCTTGTGGTCAAACTCCATCTTCTTGTGCGTGTCGTTGTAGTTCAAGCCGCCTTCAATCTACATAGACATTCACTTAAAAAATGTACTTTTGATTTAATTCCCAAATGTGTAACCGTATTATTAGTTTGTTGTAACTGTATTATTAGTTTGTTGATAAATAGCATTCATATGTACTTTTGATTTACTCTGTGTTTTTTTTTTCATTTTCAAACAGCTTTGATTGGTCCATTTTTGTTGTTACTTTTTGTTTTATATATTACTTTAATTTTAATTTTATTTCATCTAATTTTTAAAAAAACGTGTACTATTTCTCATTCACAAAAGCCTATAAAGAATTAAAAACATATTCAAGCAAACATATCTAAGAAAGCAAAATTCTATAAGCTTTGTTAACAAAGTTTTGCGATAACTCATATAAATGTGCGTTGATTTTGGCGCCACCTGGTGTTTGTTCCTGTGAACCAGCCAGTCGTCTCGCGGTCTTCTCTCACCCTCTGCTGGCTTTCTCTCTCGCTGTACTTTCTCGGCTTCTCTCTCATTCTCTGTTGGAGCAATTGGCTCTGGAGCTTTACCTTTGGCTTCTACTGCCACCTTTTTTATTGCAAACAATTATACACTACAAGCTATTAGTATTTACAAGCAAATAAAATATACTAAGCAAGCAGGGAACAAAAAATGCTTTCATACTTGAAAAGCTAAAGGGTGCCCTAGCACGCGTTCACATGCACTGAAATGCTGTTATAGCCATTGAACATTGAACATTGATGACACTGAACAACATTTTTCTATAAAATTGTCCATTTGTTAAGATGGATTTTGTGATATAAGAATCATTTTTGATATCTTGCAAATTAGGATAGAAGCACTAACTAACAAGCAAAAGAAGCATTTGAAAGTTGCTCCTGGTGTATGAGTACAAACCTGAGGCTCTGGGTCCTCTGCTGGTGGTGGTGGTGGAGCTTGCTCTGGCTGTGGTGCCTTTGCAGGGTCCTCCTTTGCATCAGATTTCACTGGCTTGGGTTCCTTTTCAAGGTCCTCTTTTGTTTCTGGAGATTTCTCTGGCTGTGACTCCTTTGCAGAGTCCTCCTTTGCTTCAGTTTTTGGTTTCTGTGTTTGGTGATGGAGTTTTATGTTCATGCTTCAGCTGTGGCTGTTGTGGTTCAGGCTTTTCTTCTAGTGGTTTCACTTCATCAGCTTTCTGCTCGGGTTTCTCAGGCTGTGTTTTTTCAGGTTTTGGCTCAGGTTTTTGAGTTGTGATCTAAATGAACATGAAAAGTTAGCAATACTGCTTCAAACATTGCATAATGTAGAAAAGAATAAGCTCAAATTTTTTTTGCATAAAATCATGAAGATAATTTAATCTCTGTGATAATATGAAACCAGATGCATTTTAACTGTTGGTGCAAGTTGAGAATGCCTTCATTGGATGTAATATTTTTTAGGAATTCTCAATGTAATGAGCGCTTTTCAAGTAGTTAAGAACGTGAAAATGCGGACCTGTTTTGTTGGGACTTTGGCCCTCTCTTTTCCTGGTTTCTTTCTTTTGCGGAACACCTCTTTTGTGGGCTCATTGGCAGCGTAGTACTCCGGGATCTTCTCAACCTTTAAACATATAAGATGGACTTTGTGTTGTGATACTATTTTAGTTGAAATTTGCTTCTTTATTCATTTTTAGGTTACATCTTACTGATGTATTCATTACAAATTATCAAATAAGACAACTAAGGTTTGCAAAGAAGCTCCTGGTTTTCTTCAATTACATTTCTACTCGGATCATGACAGTTGCAGATACAGAAATTCCTGGAACTGATGGTCCAAGGAATACAAAACAACTTAACTGGTCCACACTGAAACAGGCTATTCCTCCACTGCCAAAACACATTCATTTGCTGCTTTAAACATACATTGCAAGGCAGCGTAAAATTTAGAAGTAGGATTTTTGTGCCGACTCACAGCGTCCTCTATCTCCTCCGTGGCTCCACAGTCGAGTAGATGCTGGCAGATCTCTGCCTCTCCCGGCCCCCAATCTGCCAAAAAGTACATGGCATCCACAGTGCCAGTGTACTGCAAAAACAGTCTTGTCAGTGTACTGGCACAATAGTGTCAAGCATGCCCGTGTACTGCAAACACAGTATTGTCAGTGTACTGAAAACAGTACTGTCAGTGTACTGCAAACACAGTATTGTCAGTATACTTAATATTCGGTATGTAGTTTTAATTGTAAGTTACATTGTATATTCTGAAGAGGACAGAAGTTGAAAACGTTTGACAATTATTTTGGACATTTTAAGATTTTAGCATATCGTTTGGATAAATTTTGAGCATATTTTTAAAGAAATAAAAGCAGTGTACTGTAACACAGTATTGTCAATGTACTGAAAACAGTATTATCATACATTGGCACATAATTTTCTGCGTTACCATGCTCTATAACTGCTTTACGAAGTTATTTAGAAAGGAGGCATTGTTGTAAATGTTGGAACTAAAATGTGTTTTACAAACGCTATATATTTGTGCAGTCATTCATCAATTAACATGCAAATAATAATCTTTTTGTTGTCTAAACACAATATATGATAAAAGAAAATACCACATTCGTGCTCACATGGTATTCTCTATCTATCAGTGCACTGCAAACACAGTATTATCAGTGTACTGAAGACATGGTCATTCTAGTGTACTGAAATTATGGTAATGCCAATGCACTTGACTGCCTCTCATCTAAGAATTTCTATGATAGGTCATCTTAACCGACATTTTAAAATAAATTAATTGTTTGCAGTAGGTGTGAATTTTTTTTGGAGATTCAACGGTCTTTTGGTACTGTATGTTCAAGGCTATGTCATTGTGTACTGAAAACAAGTCATGATGGTCATGACAGTGACTTTTTATAAACACTTTCATACAAGTGTACAGAGAACTCATTGTATTGAAAAAAAGTGTCCGGTCATTTCACTGAAACTAGGTCACAAAGGCATCTATATTACTACCATATAACAAGGATGAACTGAACATAGGTCATTGGCTGGCTACAATGGTTGGCTGGTCGAGGTATCATAAGGCTTCTATCACTACCATATGACAAGGATAGGTCACAAGTACCAGTGTTGTGTGGTCGAGGTCACGGGCCTTGCTGCTGGTGAGGATCCTGACGATGTCAATGAAGCCCTTCATGGAGGCCAGCTGCAGCGCGGTCTGCCCCAGCTGCAGGATACACAGTGTCATAGGTCATGGCTATATACGCGTGATTCAAACCCCCAATATTCATGGAAGTTGAACCAAAAATCCAACCGTTCGCGTTGCCCACTGCCGAAATGTTTAGTAGGGTCTAACATATGATCTTACATTGCCATGAGTAAGAAAAAACGAGTATTGCTTTTGGTTTTGACGTAAGTCTAACCTGGCGGAATTTCTCCGCTTAAAAGCTGCTACTTAACCCATGGGTAACACTGAATATAAGTGCAATGTAAAAGAAATTCCCGTAGACAGACGATGCTGTAAACTTTGCTGCTTATCAGTGCCCCAGATAATGAATATAGGTTTAGGTAATCGTCTGTAGGATGAGTTCAAAAGGTAATCTCTTTTAATATAGAAATGCTTTTAATTAGAAGTTCATAATGTGTTGACATTATTCAAAGTTGCTACATAAATGTGGATGTAAATGTTGTTGTTTAATACTTGTCTATCAGTTGATCATTTCTCACATAACTTGCATTGGCAGCAGCACATTCAGGGCACAATGCCAATCACTCGCACAATCACTCACTCACTCTTTTGAGCACAATCAAGTAATGACTTGTAGCTGCAAAAGTCCATTGTGCAACTATTTACGGATGAATTTCCTCAACACCCACCACCACACTCGACTGAGTATTTGAACCAACTGAAGATTTTCTGATCAAGAGTCCCCCTCTAAGCATCCGGTAACTGCAGAAGTACGCACCTGGTTGTAAGCGTTGAGGTCTGGACGCAATTTGCATAGAATGGATCTGAGGGACCTGGTGGGAGGTTCCTCAGATCCATTAAGGCATTAAGGTCTGGCCGGTATTTCTCACCTGGTTGTAAGCATTGAGGTCCGGCCGGTATTTCATCATCTCCCTCACAATGCTCTCATGGCCGTTGAGGACAGCCAGATGCAGGGCCGTGTTCTGGTGCTGCAAGTATAGTACAACCTCAGTATCATCATATTGCTCATCTCAAATTTTCTGTCATTCCCATCAGTCCAACACCCAACACGTGTGCATTTGTCGGTGTTCAAAATGTGTGTCTGAATGATGGCACGAGCATCTAGTTTCATTATCTCAACACTGCTCTTCTCAAATTTTTGGACTGTTTCATCTTTTCTTTTTAAGTACATCATGAAAACGTATCAGTTGGATACGTCTCTCTAATATCGTCAATCTCAAGCATTTTATTGATATCCTTAGAGCTTTGAGATGACAAGTCGTGATTGCCCATTATATATATTTTTGAACAACCTCAACAGGTGATGACTAATATTGTGATGCCTTATTTAAACATTGCGTCTTCCACACGTGTGAATCAAACGATCCAACCAAATGTCAACCACATCCTTCTCAAGTTCATCAGAGTAGATGTTAGAGGGGAAAAAAACAGTGCTAAGAAATCATAAGTACCAAACAATAATGAAATCATAATAATAATATAAATACCATTCTCTACTGTATACATTGATGAAACATGATGTTTGGCCATGGTAACTACGAATGTTGCACTGTATGGGTCATTTTACATTGATTTTTTGCTTTCTTCTAGCAACTCAAAGCTTTTGATAAGCGCCATTACCCTCTCTGCCATACTTCGTTGTGACAAACCTGGTTTGCTACCTTCTAGCATTTACAAGCTTTTAACACACATCGTTTTCACCTCATTTTACATTGATGTTTTGCTATTTTCTAGCAACTCTAAGCTTTTAACACACATCGTTTTCCGCCTGCTGCGCTGTGACCTGGTTTTTGCGGTTGACGTCTGCTCCCTGCTTGAGGAGTCGGCCGACGCGGTCCTCGTGGCCGGTCACAGCCGCAGCACGCAGCTCTCCGTGCACATCCACCAGCATCGTCTACATACGCCGCTCGAAAGTAGTGCCCCCTTTCTCCTGGATTTAAATTTAAAAAGATACTATAGTCTGTCTCTTTTTCATCCGCCGCGCCCAGCATTGTCTACATACGCCGTGAAAAAGTAGTGCCCCCTTTTTCCTGGATTTGAAAAAAATATATTATAGTCTGTCTCTTTAATATTTAACACCATAAAAATTGCAGTTTTCAAGAACATGTAAACTAATACTCTGTAAGCCAAGATGTACAATGGATGTGACAATATGCCCCATGACCTCTTAAGAACATCGTCTACATACAAAATAATAAATCGATTGTGAAACTTAGAAAATTTAGTTTCTAGAGGTCAAAACATGTTGATTATTCCAATAATCTTAATAAATGTACAATGGATAGTGATTATAAATGGAAGGTAATGTTACTTGTCACTTATAAGTCCAGAAATATGTCAAAAACGTTCGATACGTGTTCGATACTCGTACTATCGCCCATGTCATGGTCTAATATTAATTCAAACTCCTGGCATTTTTACTATCAGACTGAGACTTCATTGGTTTTCTATTTTACAGTCGATCCAATATTGAAGACAACATTGAAAATTTTCACCACATGCATACAAAGATAGCAAATATGATGATAATCTCTTGGCTAATCTGGAGCAGGGAGAATTCAAAATTAACTTGGCTATACATTGCAAAAAATATGTTTTTATCAATTATGATTCTAATGTGATTTTTATGTCTAAGTGGGACTGTTTAATATTTGTTGCCATTCACAATAAATGAATATATATCATGCAGAAAAATTAAGATTTTACACTATGTTTCGCTGCAATACAAAACATCAGTTTTGAAATCTGTCATGGTCTGTTAGCACCATCTATTGAAATAAAAAATATACCATTTACACAATTACTAGAAACTATTATATTCAACAAAATATTGTTTCATGCTCAAATATTCTCTCACAGAGACCGTGAGATTATTAATGAAAAGATAAGAATCAGCACATTAACTAGATCAGGCTGAGTAACTCGAGTATGTATATAACATTCATCATCATTGGTAAAACAAACTTACAAACAAGTGTCTAATCCAGAACTATACAGCATGTATCACTGTCCTTTTATCAATTTTCACCAACGATACGTAAATGCCACCGAATTTCATGACAACATTTTACGCACGTCACCCACTTTCCCCATGAAAAGGCTTGCTCCCTATGATTTCCTTCCAAGGAGATTTCTCCCTAAATATGAGGCCGAGCTTCGGATTTTCAGATCTGATTGACTCGGATTCATTCCCATTGATCCGTTGAATGTCAGCAAGTGAAAGTGTGTAAACATTAGAAAATTAGACTGACGTTTATCAGTTTGTGTGAAATCTTTGAATTTGTACCAATGTAATATTTTGGGGTCATAAGATTGCTGTTTGCTGATACCATCCTGTTTTATGAAAATCTTTGATATTTTGAGAGCAAGAAATAATTAATTACGATCTTATCTAAAATCAAAAGAACAAGTTGAAAAACGTGACGTCTTTTCCACGTTGTGTTGACTTTAATTATTTGGGTCTATTCATCACTTGTATGCATCTATGAAAGGGAAATCAGTGTCTCTTGTTGAATGTTTTCTGTTTTTGTTACTTATTTATGCTGTTAGAATCGAAGCCTGTATTTATGTGTATTCCGTTGTTGAGCCAGGATTCTCAGGAATCGGGGAGGCGCCTGTATGTCAGACTTAAAATCGAATCTGGACACCCTGGGACATAACTGATTGTGGAGTCAAAATTAAAAAATAGACCAGAATGAGGGCAGCAGCCAGCAACTGGACCCTAAGCTTGATTTGTAGCTATTCCAGTCTTCAAAGTCTCCCAATCTTGAGACCCCATCACTTAAAAACTAGCACTGTACATATTAGAGGTTACAAACAAAAGTGGTTGGTAGAAGAAATGTGATTTTTGGTTGGAATTTAAACAAAATGATAGCTGATATGTTTTGCATGGAATAGAATGACATTTAGATGTCCCTCTTGTGTAATCAGTGTGCAAATTCTTTACTCATTTATTTACTCCTTTGTTTGAAGTTGTAGGACCTATTGTCCAGTGTACTATTTGAATACTTGCACAATCCAAATATTGTTTTCATTTAGCCAAAGAATAGCGACTCATTTAACCATCAACACCAAACATTTGCTAATGAACAACTTAGTGCTATTAATCGTAGAATACAGTAGAAACTCGGTATCTGAATATTACTATCTCTAATTTTTTGTTTTCTCAAAGTTAGTTTCATTTAATGTCTTAATTTCTGTTCATCTAAACTACTTAAAAAGTATGACAACAAAAATAATATTATTCAATTATTGGATGCTTTCCTAAGGTAAAATAATTAAATTGGCTTTTTGAATTATTGGCAATAATTTTGATTTACTTATATAATGTAAAAAAACTGTGTAAACTTGGTATTCTAACTACATGTATGTACTATATACCATTAAATTGATCTTTTTTCCATGTGAAAGAAACCAAATAAATGGCATCATCCAATGAGATGATGTGAAACAAAAAAACAAACAAACAAAGATTCATTTAACGTCAACTACATTATCAACATTTACAGTTGGTTATCACGAATATTAGCGATCTTGAGCATTTCACAAGTCTTTACAGTTTCAAGATAATGAGTCTACTATTCTAGGTGTTTATAGTTTACACCTTTACAAGAGCTACTTAGTCACAAATAAAGAAGTGACAATATGTTAGACAAATGATCACTCTCTTTTAATAGCTATGTATATTTAACTGTACCGTCCTGTAAGTATGCATATCCCTGGAAAACCTGCGCAAATATGTCTTTGTTGGATTTAAAAGTAATGTATTCTTTAAGATTGTAAAATGCTCTGGAATTGGGACATGTCAGTGAGTTGCTGTTAGAGAAATTTGATCTTGAAAGTTGAAAGAGAAATATGTTCTCCCTAAAGCTATTTAAGTAACCTTCAGTTGAGACATTCAGAAGCGGTCTTTAATGTTTGTTGCTGTAAAAGCTTGTCAAAAGAAATGTCCTTAACGTTCCGCTTGACATACTTTTTAAAATGTAAAAATGTCATAATAGACAAACTTTACCATGGCTCTTCAATTGCATTTTCATTCCTTTCATCCTCTGTTTCACAATGAAATATGATCTAAGTAATGTTCACACTCCACCCTTTAAAAGTGAGCATTGTTGCAGGATTTGTAAGGTTACACTAAATTGATACCAACTCTTTGTATGCCTAGAGAGTGACTTTTGTGCACTCGCCAAGGAGGCTAGAATGACAAAAATGTCCTCAATGTGCGAGATTTCCAGGGTTCCCACGTTTTGGTTGATGACTTGCTTGAGCTGAAGCATGTAAATTATATGATACTATACAATGTAAAGCAATGCTGTAGTATACAATACAAAATACCTTTTTTATGCCTGACGTTCTGTCCTCATAAGCGAACAATGAAAAAGCAATGGTTGGCATGTAAAAATTCATATATATAACGCATTGTTTTCATTGTTTTCAATTTTTTTGTCAGGATCGACACCTGTTAAAAAGTGACACCTCTTTTTTTGTACAGGATGGCTGACATGTAAACATTATACAAAAAGAAAAATCATTTATTGTAAGTCTAACTGATACAACAATAAATGTTGGTGGCTGACTCTGTCCATTGCAAATGGCTAGGGGGTTTGAATCGTGACTGCAAGGTTGTAGGCTCGATTCCCGGTCGCTGGTGGTGACCTGTTGAAAAGAAGCAGGGTTTTTTGCAACTTTGTAGTGACACCTGTTGAAAAGACTCTTTTTGTAGTGGTCAGGATGGCTGACAAATGACATCAGTCCATATAACAATAAGCAGTACTGTGTGCAGGGGGCTATAAAGCACCAGATTTACATTAGGTGTCAAAAATGGCTGATGAGTGACATCAGTCCGTGCATTACTGACCGTGTGTGTCTGTGTTACATTACGTCTATAAAGCCCCCGATTTACCTGCGTTGTCTGTGTGTTTCAGGAGGCGCTGCAGGGCGTGAACCTCGCGGCCGACGACTCAGACTCCGACGCCGGCAACGAACTCGACCTGTCCACCGGCAGCAAGGACACATACGTGCTCGAGGTGGGTGGCTGGGGATGTGTCTCTATCTGTATGTCTCTGTCTGTGTCGAGCAAGAACAGCTTCTCATGCTTTACATGACTGTGTGTTAACATTAGAATTACAATGATCTGGATTTTATAATGTCCTAACTTGGGGTTTTCACATGACACCCAACCAAAGGTGAGGTCGTCACATCAGTTTGTTGTGTACTGAACCTATCCATTTAAGGCAATAGACAACTTTAAACATTATCAATTGTTGATCTGGGGAATCCCAATCTTCTTCAACCTTTATTTCCGTCAGGCGTACAGGAAAGCTGGTGCATTGTGACATTCTATGTTCATAATTCAAAGTTACAACAACAATGTATAAAAAACAAGTGTAATGAACTAAAAACATTATATTACTGAATATTTACACAAGAGTCCAAGTATTACATACGTTTTCCCAATATAATGGGGTTATCCATAAAAGTGTTTTATCTTTAAAAATTTCAAAGGAATTTGCATTTATTATGTCTATGGGAAGCATATTACATATGCGACTGGTGCGACAAAAAAACTATATTTATATGCATGTGAATGAAGTTATGTTGTCTTTAAGGGATTGAATAGACGTGTTAAAATCCAGCCACAACTTTGCGATTAAAAATCCCATGTATTTGGTACACAGCGCTTGGTCTCATTTTGTTTTGGAATGTTCTTTTATGCTGTGTGAATATGTTCACAATTGTTTAATTTTTAATTTTGAAATTTTGAAATTTTTATTTTTATTAACGTTTTCAAACCATGTAATTTCCTTGTCAAAAACTAAAATAGAAATACAATATAAAAAACAGTGCAAATACAGCACAAAGAATACATAATGGTTATCAAGATTATATCATGAAAGTCAATTTTTAATCAGCAAGCTGGTTTGTGAATATGAGTCTATGGAATGCAGGTTGGTAGTGATCAAGCTTGGAGTTCATTGTAATGTTACTATTGCTATTGTATATTTCTATTCCTTCTGCTATTTGTCTATCTAGTGGTGTTCGATATTTTCCTATGACATCCATGGTGAATTGTGGGGTTTCTTGAGGGTGGTGTTCCAAGGAAACGTTAATAGAAATAAAAATTTAAAAATTTAAAAATTCAAAATTAAACAATTGTGAACATATTCACGCAGCATAAAAGAACATTCCAAAACAAAACTTTGCAATTGAGCTGTTCTGATTGGCTGCTGGCGCCGGTAGCTTGATGGATATTGAAGTGCTCGAGGTGTATGTCTGTTGGTGTGCATGTGTTTTGGCGTGTGTGTATGTGTGCGTGTGCGTGCGCGTGCGCGTGTGTGTGTGTGTATAGTAGTAAAAATAGTAAAATAGTAAAAGTCTATTTTTATTTTAGATTAAAATCATGATGAATGATGCATTTGTGATTTTCATCTTTTCGACATTTGTGAGTCAATTTGACTGTTTTATTTTTTTTTTAAATTTATGATATTCATCAGTAATTTTTCGTTTTTCTGAAATTTTCAGGTCAGTTTCAGAATGAAAAATCATGATTTGATTATTTTTTACATTTATTCTACCTCAGAATGTTGAATGTCGTCAATTGTTTGGTGTCTTAATAGAGGTTCTACTGTATCTACATTAGTTTTAAACCCTCCGATTTCACCCACCAGAGAGAAGAAAACTCCTGGTTATTCTAAATGATTTATTTACAAGCTTATGGTGCAGGTACAATAAAATATGCTGTTAGTAGTTACATTCTATTGATTAACAGTAATATTAAACAACAGTACAAGCTTTAATTAGTTTAATGAAACAGTACTTTATAAGACAGTAGCTAAAACCTGGATTAAAATCATTAGACCAGAAAGGCAATGAGTCTTGATTATACTCTGTAATAATTAAACATCAACATACGTTTTTACACATGTTTTGTCTTGATACTAATATGATTTTAATTGTTTGTTGGAAAGTAGCATCTAAAGTTATGGCAGAAGTTAGCATCTGTTTTGTTCACACTGCATGCAGAATAGCATCCATGCCACCTCTTTAAGGAGACCTTTTTTAAAGTTACAAACCTTCAGAAAAAGACCACATCAAACCTCCTAAAAGAGACCACCTCTTTACTGAGACCACTTGGGGCCATATTCCGTGAGGTCTTATTTATTAGTTATTCTATAATCAAGTACCTGCCTCTGCTATAGCTGCATACACTGGTTCTCCTTCAGAGGGTTACATGGTTTTTGTCTACTGTGCTCCACGTTGCTCTGTCCCATGCATCCTGTGGGTTACACGTATTCCATCCCATACAGATCTACGCCCCACATGGTGGTGGCCAAAACTCCGGGCAGAGACCCTTGTACTGCACAAATTCACCTACTTCTACAAACAGCTCGTACAGAGGACGGAAGCACTCGAGCAGTAGACCTAGTACATACTTATTCATAAAGTGGAATCCCTCAAATATGTTGACACCGTGATATTCATCATTGCCCACCACTGATACCTTGTCTAAGGCAGAGGAGAGTTTGCTGAAGAGAGCTGTGATGTGAGGGGGTGCAGACGTGTGGTTTAGTGCCGCCTGAAGACTGCGGCCAAACGCCAGTGGGAATGATGGGATGCTGCGTGCAGCTGGTGATAGCTGCTGGTAGAGTCCTTGTAATCTCAACTGTGCATTTCCCGTTTTCCTGTAGAAATCTGACCATGACCATATGACGTCCCAGAACTGAGCTGAATTCTGCTCGCTGATATCACTCGCCAAGTTATAAATCTCAATGACAAGACTGATGTTTCTGGTCGCGCTGCTTGGATGAGGACATCTAGATATAACTCGGTCCCAGCAAGAGTTGAGTTCTGTTATGTTCTTGACAAAATGTCGCATGACGTTGTGAAGGTCTGAGTAAGGAGGAAGTCTTGTGTGGAACATGATGAGGCAAGTGGCTCCCTCTATGGAGATGTTGTGGTCGTGACATTGTGGTAGATCAGACTTTTTCTGGTGACTGAGCCACTTGTCTAGCTGCGAGATCCTCATTACATGCTCCAGAGGGTCTTCATACTCAGTACAGAGGCTCGTGGTCCAGTTGTACAGGCCGTCATTGTGTCTTTCATATGTATCCTGAACATCATGCAGTTCACTGTTTATGTCCTTGGCGACCACACAGTATCTGCTCATGATGTTGTCAGTGATGTATGTCTGATACTTATAAAGATCACACCACCGGGCACTGAGTGCTCTATATACGGGGTCGTTAGGGTTGCTGTACTGATGGTTCGGCTGCCACAGACTCAGCCCATAAGCACCAGTGTATGTCAGGATACTACCTGCTAACTGAGCTCTCACCCGGCCAAGGTAGATCCGTGGTGAATAATCCTCGTGTGTTAGCATGATGTCAGACACATATGGACACTGATTATACTTGCGGTATATGTCGTCCATATTGAAGAAGGGTTCATGGGGTCCGTGGTGGGTCGTGCGGTACATGCACCAGAAATCTGCTATCGTCTCAAACTCAGATTGATATCCTTTTGTGATGTGTTCCTCTACTCTTGGATACACCTTTTTCACTATGTCCTTACAAATCTTCAGCTTATGTCTGGATTTACACACACCATGGTATGTAGCCATGTTATCATAAAACAGACCCATAAACTCATCATAACAGTAGCTGTATTCCTTGACACCATCGTGAATGCTTCTCTTGTGCATCATCATGTGCTTTACACTGGACCTGCCAATATCGCTACAATCCACATGAAACATACACACTGAGAGAATTATCATGTTCACCAGAATCATCATTTCGAGATATTTGTGTGACATAACTTCACAGTTACAGCACCAAGTTTGAATGCTATATTTTTATCCAAACTGGCCTTAACCAAATAACATTGTGTTTTAGTCCTGTTTAAACTGGTCTATTTTACTTCCTCTTTCTGCGCCTTGTTATATCAAAGACGGTTTTTGCTTGGTTGATCACCCAGCACAAGAAAACATGCTGCATAATAGTTGAATAGGACGGTAAAAACTATGTATGGACCAAAAGTACAGTAGAACCTTGGTATCTTAATATTGCTTATCTCTCAAATTTTCTGTTATGTTGAGGTTGGTTTCATTTCCCTTCAACCACATTATCAACATGTATCAGTGTGTTATCTCGAATATTGGTAATCTCGAGCTTTTTACTGTTTTCCCTACATCTTTGACATAACGAGTTTCAACTGTAAAACCTCTGTATTCTATGTGGACCGTGAAGTGGGAAGGTAACAGTCACAACAGTGGTATGAGTCATAGAGATATTTACTTCTCTTCCTCCATCTGTAATGGAGAATGTTTAGTGGGTGTGATAAAATAAATCGAACGGTAAAATACGCGGAACATGAATTCTCTATTTATTTGGACAGAAAACCTCATCAAGCAGATTGAGGAAGTCAGTAGACAGTAGTTATAATGACACCACCTCTATAGTAAGCCAACCTCTCTGGTGAGACCAAATCTCTATTAAAACCACATTTCTTGGTCTCAAACCTCCATACAGAGACCATTTCCATATTAAACCTATATTTCTTCATCCCAAACCAAGTCACCAAAATATTTCCTCAATTTTATTCTCTAGATTTTTTCCCACCAACTATCCTTTAAAGACGGCACAAATACAATACCGTTTTGTTTTTTTTGAGAAAATATTTCTTTGTATATATTAGTATCAGTGTAGACAATTCATTATTTCTGACCTATACTAACATTATTAATATTTTTAGATCATGTATTTTGTAAAAAAACAGCATTAATAAATAAAATTCGGGGCCGCGTGCATTTGTTACTTTTTTTTTGCCTTTGACTAAATCCCAGAATGACTCAAGGGGTATTTCCTGATCAGACCGACACCAAAGTACACACAGACAGTAGACTTCGAAATATGATCTTTAGTAGCTTTGTTGTATGCATCAGAACTTGTCCACATTTACACTGTACATGGAGAAAACAGTCCAGTTAATTATTTTCATCATAACAATTAAATATACATACAGCATCAAGTCCGTTTTGACCATAATTCCAATTAGTGATTTTGCCTTAAACTCAAGCTAAGGTTGATTTTGACCATTTAATAGTGTATTTGACAAGATTATCCATAAATGTTGCTTGTCCTTTCTAACTGTATACAATGCCTACATTGTCCTTGATATATACATGTCTTTCACATACATGATTCATTGATAAAGTCCATATTTTACCCTACTTTTGATGTAAATACTCTGAGCAGATATACAAAATACTCGCTGTTACCATTAGATCTGCATGAAAAGTATTGTATGTTTGTGCAAACGTTGAACGTAATATTGGAAGGTCAGTGCTATAAATCTAGCAAAGCTGTTCTGGCGGGTCAGATAAGTCTGTTATTTAAACTAAATTATTCCATTTAGTACACACATTTGAGAAAGAATGATCAGATGTATAGACACTTCATGCCTTTGTTATTGACACACCACGGTTTGGGATAACAGAAATGAGTATTTATTAATGAGAATACAGCACAAACGTCAGAGAGATTCAGTGATATACCAATGAATGCAGACAGTTTCAAAGTTCAAACACATTCAAATGACCAAGTGACTCTGGCAAAATTGGAGGGGATGGATTTGACGTAGACCAGGCAGCCAGGGCACAGCCTCAAACTGAGTAAAATTAGAGGGGGTTATATAGCAAAAATTTGATCGATGCTAAATCTTGAGCATGAATTGAGAACTGTCTGTATTGAAGTGTGTAAAATGTGATGAAACCTATTCAATTACAATTTCTGTGAATTGGTGAAAGACAATGAAATCTATTGGTGACTGGTGATTTAGGAAATAAAAATGTTGGAAAATGTTGGTGAATGGATTTTCATCAAGGCTATACACCCCCCTCAAATTAGAGCCTGCTCTTGATTGATTGATTGATCGATTTATTGCCTGATTGCTTGCTGTCAGATTGACGACGCGGAGGACGCGGCGGTGGTTTCCCTGCTGCTGGAGCGGCCGGTGCCCGAGGCCTTCGATGTTGTCAACACGGAGACCACGCCCGGGGTGCCCAACGTCGTCTGTAACCTCCAGGTAACACTGAGACCACGCCCGGGGTGCCCAACGTCGTCTGTAACCTCCAGGTAACATGGAGACCACGCCCGGGGTCCCCAACGTCGTCTGTAACCTCCAGGTAACATGGAGACCACGCCCGGGGTGCCCAACGTCGTCTGTAACCTCCAGGTAACATGGAGACCACGCCCAGGGCCCAACGTCGTCTATCCTTTCTCAGGTAACACCGAGACCGCCCGGGGCATTAAATCCTAAACCTCCATGTTTCCGCTGCTCTCACAGGAGACCCTCTGTATTCTACAGTAACGCATGCCCAGCCATTAACATTATTCCGTAAACAAGTCAGGTATTTTATTGATAGTCTTAATTCATGCAGTCAATGGCATTTTTTACCATATACATGTATTGTTAATCCCAATGTGTCTAATAAAATAGATGGTAATCATAAATGCCATGGGATCATTTTATAACACCTGGATATGGAACCCAATTGACATTATCAGCACGGGAAGAATCGAATCCGATCAACAAGAAAAAACAATATAGTTCAAAATGGATTCCCCCGATCACGTTAGAGGTCTGTTGAGCTCAAAACATTCAGTAGTTTCGAGTTCGCCCGGATTGCCCCGACGTCATGTGCTCCATATAACCCCTATTCACGGTCCTCAACAATGGAAAATATGCATAGTCAATATGGTCTATCAACGTGGGCCCTTTATTTAATACGTAAAATACCATCCAAGTGCCCGCCCTTGGCGTAACAGCTGCCTGCAACATACAGGTGCCCACAGTACAGTCCACAACAATGGAACCCAATTCGCAGTCACAATTCCTTCCTTTGTAAAACATTCCTGTTTCTAGAACAACGGAACCCAATTTGCAGTCACATTTCATACCTTTACTACATCATTACATTATCGTAAGTTAATGCATGAGAAAAGTTTCTGTTATTCAGTGCCCAACGTCGTCTGTAATCTACAGTCACGGGCAAATGTAGGATTTGACCACGACATTGGAGTGTCAATCGTAACATTTAGCATGCTGAGGTGCGATTGATTAAATTGTGCTGTCAGATTTAGTATGCAGTCAATTGTACAATTGAGCACGCCTCTCAACCAATCAGAGTAGAGTATTGGCGATGATTTTTGCACGGAGTGATAGAATATAGGTTTACGTGGGCTTTTTACCCCACAGTCATGGTTCTCAACAACTGAACCCAATTTGCAGTCACAAATCCTTCCTTTGTAGAGGGTTTCCCTTGTTTACTACATCATTTACTTACATTATCATAAGCTAATGCATGAGAAAAGTTTCCGTTATTCAGTTTTTTCTGTGTTTACTCTTCCTTTGTTGGGGACATTTACTGTATAGGTTTATGTTGGCTCTTTATTCATATTAGCATTCACCAAACTAGGGGACCTTCATGACTGGTTTATTCCACTTTTTTCAAATTTTGGAACTTGGAAAACAGATTCATGCATGTTGTATTTGTCTAATGAAAATGAATAAAAAACTCTTTCAAAGTTCATTCAAAGTTCAAAGTTCATCCAAAAAACATTGTATTGAAATGAAAAGTCATGAGATTCATGGTCAAATATTGGTTTATGTGGGCTCTTTATTCATATTTAACATTCACCAAACTAGGAAACTCCATGACTGGTCCATTCGATTTTTTTTAATTTTAAACTCAGAAAACAGATTCACACATTGTTGTGTTTATCGAAGGAAAATAAATACAAAGTTCATTTGAACAACATCGTATTCAAATGAAAAGTGTTCAGATGAGACAGGTGTCATTAAGTGTTATCCACAATGGCATGTTCCACTGTACAAGTCTGCAATGAGTTCCTTGAAAACTTATGATGTCCATATGACCCAAGTCACGATTTTATCAGTGATCTATTTTTACTGCTATCCTTCTACAGTACCTGCTGTGTATGCGACATTCTCTCACGTGTGAGATTCATGTTCAAATATATGTTTATGTGGGCTATTTATTTATATTTACCATTCCCCAAACTCCTTTTCTTATACATATACAATGCATTTAAGGCTCTAGCAACAAGAAATATACAGTGCATATACATGTACGTGTACAATGTATAGGGTTGTAGCAACAAGAAGTATGGTTATAAGGTCATTGAAATCGCTTGTTCATACCACAGAATTTTGGAACTTGGAAAACAGATTCACACATTGCTGTGTATATCTATTAAATGGAAATAAACCCAAAGTTCATTCGAACAACATCGTATTTAAGTGAAAAGTGTTCAGATAAGACATCGTATGTTCCTATCACCATCCAGATAAGACATCGTATGTTCCTATCACCATCCAGATAAGACATCGTATGTTCCTATCACCATCCAGATAAGACATCGTATGTTCCTATCACCATCCAGATAAGACATCGTATGTTCCTATCACCATCCAGATAAGACATCGTATGTTCCTATCACCATCCAGATAAGACCTGATGATGTTCCTATCACCATCCAGATAAGACCTCGCTTGTTCCTATCACCATCCAGATAAGAAACTCCGTGTTTCTAGATCCAGATAAGACATGTGTGTTCCTCCGGACAGTCCATGTTTTGACCAACCAGGCCTTCCAACATCTTCGTTCACCTGCTATATGGCGAGGAAAAACTCAGTGTGATGACCAACCAGGCCTTTTGAATATCTTTTTTTTATTCAAAAACTAAAATATATTTTTTTTTTAATAAAAAAAAAATATATAGTGCTGAACAAAAATGAAGAATACCAACACAGTGAACACATTCAAGAATACATTAGAATCATTTTTGTACTTTTTTGTTTTTCTTTATATGCTATATCTTAAATAATCCATGTTAAAAATTATTCAAAACAGTTTTATTTTAAAGCTTTTCAGCTCTACAGAGCCCTAATCATAACCGTGTTATTGGAGCTCTGTAAAGCTAAAAAGCTTTAAAATGAAACCGTTTTGAACAATTTTTAACATTGATTATTTAAAATATAGCATAGAAAGAAAAACAAATTGTACAAAAATGAGACCATATGCTATCTTTAGACTCCATGAGATTACTAATATATTAGAAACATGATTGGCAAAGCCTACCTTCTGTCTTTGTTTTACAATACGCTTTTTTTAATAAATGACTATTACATATGTAAAAGACGGAAAACAGAATTTATTTAAATCAAGAAAGCTAACAAACCACTCAAAAGTTTGTCCTCACAAAAGGATTTGAACCCATGACCTCTTGGTTGAGATGATATCTGATAAATTTGAAAGCTGGGGGTTACAGAACTAACAGTTCAGCCATGTAACATCTAAAAAGGTCGCTAATTGGGATGATGGTGTTATTCTGTCTCACAACTGTGGGCTTGTGAGTTTGATTCTCACAACTTGGAGTTGTCATACCCAAATCCCAGGGGGACTCACTTGTGGACAATAAAATATCATGTGCGTACAAGAAAACCCGGAAAGGGTATGTTTTTGAGCATGTAGACCGGGCCCATGCTGACCCGTTTTAAGGGTTACAAAATCACCGATTTGGAAGATAAAAGGGCTCATTTTTATGGTCATACTAGTTGCAAAGTTTTACGTCATGCATAAGACCTTTGCAGATTGTGAGTATTCTCCTTAACAACATTCCTTTACTTTTCGGTGCATAGCTTCTAGCTCACAAAATGTCCAACAAAATGACGGAAATTGGAACTTGTGACAGCTCTAGATCTAACATTGTATCACGGAAGGATGTTTGTGGAAGTGACTGCTTTGCACCAAGGCACTGACAGTGGATAAAAGAAGCTCATTCATGTGTCATTATTTCCCACAGGTGAAACCTGGGGGAAATGATTGTTTTTGACTGATATGCACTGTGTGAGGGTGCTCTTTCTGACACACCTCTAAATGTCCAATTCTTATTGGCTCAGCCCGTCCTTGAGACAAGGTCAAAAACCTAGTCTTTTTTCATGATTTTTTGTTAAGCACCGCCCTCGGCTTGAAAGTACTCTGTAAACGGTTAAAGTCGCATGATCGAGAGTGCTAATGAAGCAGTCTATTGGTTAAATCATGTCACACCCACCAATCCTCCACTCCAAGTGGCCGAGACGGACTTCTTGCATAACAATTTCGAGGTGACCTGAGCTGTCAATCACGTCGCATAGCCAATCAGAGCAGCATAGTAAAACTTTCATTCATAATTTGGTGTAAAATTCCTCCCGTGTTGTTGATGCCTTGAACACACTGTTCCAACAGCAAAGCTTCATTGTTTTAAAAGGAGGTGGAGAATCTTGACTGACATGTGATATATCAGGTATCTAGCACTAGATCCATGTCTAGGACAGTAAGCAAAGAAAACATGAAGTATACAAACTGTCTTTTCAATGTATTCAACATGGTGTCATTGGGTTCCAAAATTCGTAACAATACAATTAAATGATAAAAAGAGTCCTGTGTTTTACATTTGACATGGATGATTTGGTGAATATGTTGCAGTAGGCCGTGGGGAGGAATGTAATGCCCGTCATCAGGAAAATTATGAATAATATCAATGCTATGAAGATGAGGATACATGTGTCACTGTGTCTATCATTAAAATCATATATTTTTAATCAAAGGAACCATCCCTTGAACAACCTCTGGTATTCAGAGTGGTATACAAAATATTTTTATCCCTATTGTACAGTGTTACATGTTGGACAAGAAAGAGGACATCTTCATTATCTTACCTGACAGCAGTATAACTTGTAAAGTACAATCTGTTTATTCTAATGAAGACCATTATTGAGAACATTCAGCAATGAATTTCTTTATTTGGGTTGTCAACCATTGTCAATCTATAGTTTAGGTATTTACAAGAATGTATACTATGTACATTTGAAGTATTATAGGACTATTCAAACCATCTGGCAAGATATTATAATAGGCCTGTGACAGTTGAACAAACAACTGATGTCGGGTAGGTTTTGGGTGAGTAACTGTTACAAAATGGAACGTCGGTTAACCGAAATGTCATTTATCTTTAGCAATCATGTCATTATTGTCCATCTTGTTTACAGACACATTAGATTGTAATATTTGCTGACTATTGCACGAATTATTTTAGTGCTCTGAGTATATTCCCTAACAGCTTGTGTCTACAAATGCTTATCATGTGAGCCCTAAAACAATTACGAAATCATTGATAAATTGTTAGTATGGAAGCTGTAAAATTCCATTAGTACACGTTAAATGGCTTATGGCTGGATGGATATAAGTTATGGTGGATAGAAATACACAGCATAATGCAATGAATACTTAATACACTCGTCAAAGGATTTATTTTCTGACTTACTTTCTTTCCTATTCATATCCATGAGGAAATAAATGTAGCAAAATGGCGTCGTCTGATACCCAAGATACCAAAGAAGATTCTATCAGCATCAACTATCCGGATTATCTGGGAGGTGGAAGTTTTGGTCATGTTTATAAAGGGACGTATGGAGGACGGGAGGTGGCTGTGAAAACGATAAATAAGCACATGCTTATCGGCAAGGGTAAATATGAAAATATTGACAAAAATGAAATAATTCCTTTTCTCAAAGGTCTACATCACCCGAATATCGTGTCCATATTGGCATTGGAAGATCATGATTATGAACTGTGGCTGGCAATGGAGCTCTGCGATAACAGTTTAGACAAGTATTTAAAGGATAATGATCCAGGTTTCTCTTTAACACTTGATATTCTGCACCAGGGAGCAGCAGGTTTGGCATACTTACATGAGAATGGTATTATTCACAGAGATCTGAGGCCAGACAATGAGTTGATCCTGATGACAGACTCTCGTCTCATCATCAAGATCACAGATTTCTCTCTGTGTAAGGACGTGGCTGACCAGCCTACCAGCTCCATGACCACAGTGTGGGGAAACAATACTGGATCGCACCAGAGCTCCTCACAGAACATGGGGACAAAACTGAAGATATCATCAGATACAAAAGGATGTTAGATGTGTTTTCGTGTGCGCTGGTCATGCTGTATGTGTGCGTCAATGATGAGGGGCGGGCAATGATAAACAGAATATGCTGTGGCGCAATGATCAAACGGGGAGAAGATGTGCTGGGGAAGTTTGAGCAATATTGGAGAAGTTGTGAACTGAAGGTCACGATGCTGCCTTTGATACAGAGGATGTTAGCTCTGGACCCCGAGGCACGACCAACCATAACTGAAGTGTTTTTGCAAATTGACCCCACCATGTCTCCTCCTCCTGCTCCTCCTGTCCACCCAGAGGCTCCCACCCCTCCCCGGCTACGTCGCCTCGCCTCCCACCGCCTGGGATATCAAGCTGACTCTAATATAGGCATCGGTGGAGACGGCCTCATACTGCTGGGCCGTGCGCATTCAACCCCCAGAGTGCTTGACTGTCTACCACTGGACCGTCGTGAGAAGCTGCAGCTGCTGCAGCTTAGGGCTGGAGCGTTCCAGCAAGTATGGGTGAAACCGTGTCCCCCGGGGGTGGGGTCAAAGCACAAAAAGTACATCGTCGGTGACCGCATCACCACCCGTCACAATTATGACGATGTCCATGACCCGGCCCGGTGCTGGGACTTGGACTTACAGCGGCTCCATGAGCATGAGGAGGGTCAGTGCCTGGGGCTGGAATCCTGCCTCGCCCCGCATGTGAGGGTTTACCAGGAGAAGATAGGGGAGGACAGTTACCAGCTGGTGTTGCGCGGGTGTGAGATGCCGCCGCTCCGCCCACCTGCCGGGTCATGGTGGCGTGAGATCCTATCTATATGTCAGCACGAACGCACCGGCTGGTACGCAGTAAGTGAGAGCGAGACTAGCTCCCTGGACATCTTTGACGCGGCCGGCCGCCACCAACACCACGTCTGCCTGATGTATGATCCTGGTGAAATCTGCTGCACAGAGACCTACCTCATCGTCAGTGAATTCACGGTCCTCCACATACACACATGGAGCGGACAGGAGGTGGGGACGGTCGACCTGCGGCAGGTGTGCGGGCTGCGCAGGGGGGGTAGTGTGTGGGGCATGGGCGTGTGTGACGGCGGCCGCACGCTCATTGTGGCTGCCGGTCGTGTTGGTCGTGATGGGTCGTGGGTCCGCTCACTGCATGCGCTCACCATAAGTGACTGATACAATCAACACAAGGAGACAAGATCTGAATTCTTACTCCATGTTAACTACTTCAACACAACAACAGCGACAACGACAATGATGACAATGACAACAACAACAACAACAACAACGAACAACGAACAACAAAACAAATGAACAACAACAACAACAACAACAACAACAAAAAAACAACAAGACATGTGTTGATAATTGTGAGAGGCGTCCATATTAACACCTACACAGCGTGATGTGTTCTAACGTATTACCTCAATAACCACGGTGCTGTGCTCATCAGGATAACACAAGTGCATCAGTTGACAGCATGGATTTGCAAAGGCATTTTATGAAGGACGTAATGTTGGCTATGTTATTGTGTGACAATGTCACTTCACTCTATTATTATTTATGAAGTGACAGCATGAAGAACTCTATGATGTGACTTCACTCTAATCAATTCAATCAGCTCCTCTCTGTCCGACAACATCAGTGCTCTGTGATGGGTCAACAAATACTGAGTTGTGACTCAATGTCAATTACTGAGGCAAACAAACTTCTCAAAGGTACTGCTGGTTTCATAAAACAGTCTGTTTTGTTTTCAAATCATGTCCAACCTTAAAATTCCACAATCTCTCCCCACAATGATCAAATATGGTCCTTTTAATAACAAAATGCTGTGGGAGATTATGTCACTTTAATACATAGTTCTTTTGTGTATGTCAGGGTAGTATTAGAGTTAATCAGAATGAATAGAATAGAGTGTTTATAGGTCAGAGGGATGTTATTAGAAAGAACACCCTCCTTGGCTAAATAATACCCGCATGAACTAAGTGGATCATGGACATTCCATTGAAGCTAGGAGATTGCTTGATATGCACTGCCTAAATATAAAAACAATATGAGAGTCAGTAAAGCATATGTTCATGAGAGGTATACATGTAATTTTGGTATCTAAGAAAGACCAATGAAGACAGCTTGAAAGAAAATGCATACTTTTACTAAACGGTAAATGTTTAGAAACAGAAACAATCACACTTAAATTTACAAGTATAATTGAAATTTGATTAATATACATACACAGAAGAACCTCCAATTAAGACCACCTCTATATTGAGATCACCTCTATAATAAGACCACTTTTCACGGTCCCAAACCTTCATAAAGCTACCAAAATGAACCTCTGTATAGAGACCACCTCTCGATTGAGACCACCTAACACTGGTCCCCGGGCATCAAATGGAAGCTTAGAGTTGTAAACTCTGTCTTCTTCAGTAGGAGAAAGAGAATGTTGGAGATGATAATAACAGTGCATGGGGAGAAAAACGACAGACAGCAATTAACTAATCTGACACCCAGGAATAGTTAAGCTGACTGAAAACGCAAGACTTTACACATTGTGTTAGTCCAGTCGACCAGTGTATAATTCTGATTAGTATAACCACTGTTTCATATGACATCCGCTGCTGGCAAGCTCGCCATATGTCACAATAACCTGGCTTTTTTCAGGGCCTGTACTTCAAGCTGAGGAGACTCGTGCCCTGTACACTGGCGCACATGGACTTTGATGTCGATCTGCCAGAAAATGATGAAATACAGGTGAGTGCTACATTATACTGAAGCCAAAGTAGCTCTGGTACCTCCTGAAATGGCATTTTATAGGTATTTGAGTATGTTTGAGCATTTAATAATATCTGTGTTCAATATGGGACGAAATCGGAGGCATTTCGATCATCAAACGAGCATTCTGGTGTTGTTTCAATTCCGCCTCCCATGATATGAGAAGTGAAATTAGGTTTTAAAATGGGATTATATTGAAATTACAAGACATTGTATGATATACACCTTGAGTCTTTCATGCCGAGTATTTTGTTTGACTTCTATTATAGCTGAAACATGCCCACTGGGAGACCCCCAAAACAGCAATTTTTCGGTTTGAGGTGCACGTGCCTGTATGCACAAGAATATGGTAATCCAAACCCTTAAAATGAAAGACCTTCAATGTGGTTGAGTCGTAAGTAAGGAGTAGCACTTTCCCACCTAATCCTCCCTGCGAAAAAGGAACTATCTTGTGCTCGAATCGTCCAATAACCTCCTGCAGGTGTCTATAACGGGTGTGTGTATCGGCATTGGGGAGCCAGCCTCAATCAGCAACGGCCTTGTGGAGGTGGCCAGCACGGGGCAGAGGATGGACCAGGCTACCACCCAGAGGACGTCACACACCAGTAAGTCATAGATACCAGGCACACAGCGACGTAGATACAAAGGTAGGCTCACACAAAGACGTAGTGCTCAAACTGTGGGCAGTGTTCAAATTATGGGCCCATCCAACGTAGGGTTGAATATTACGTATATCTCCACGGGAACGCACACGTTTGACGTAATAACAGAACTAGTCAGAGATAACAGTCAGGAGATTAATTGGCTGCAGGCAAACTGTTGAGTGGTGTTTGCAATCGGGGAGACGTTTTACAGTACTCACAACTGCACCTCGTGACCTGCCCATAACTAGATCAATGTTTTAAACGTCAAAGGTAAACAGGTAGAAACAATCACCAAAACAAAAATCAGAAATTATAGTACTTATTTAACATAGCCAGTACTCTTAGTATTGTGAAATAATTGATTATATTTTGATAATCTGGTAAGATATTTCATATATTTCTATTATCTATGAACAAAATTACATAAGAATCGCGATCATGTCGTAAACTGCCTATGATTTGAGCACTACGTGGACAGACATGCAAAAAGTGCTCTTAGCCGTACTTCAAATGTTGTATCTGCACAAATATACAGAATTAATCAGCATTAACTCATTATCATGTCTTTGTGTACAAATGTCGTCTGCGCACTTGATATTTGTACAACACCCAAGTCAAATAGAACTACATCCTGTGCCGGATATGTGGGTGAGAGTAGGATTATCTTGTTGTTGGTGCTGTAGTTCAATTCACACACGATTAATTGCTAAATACATAACACTGTTCTCACTGGTGGATGCACGATTCTCAGTTTCCATAATTTTGCAACAGACTAGCATTAAATTGTGAATCATAGAAAAGAAAAAAAAATTGTTGCACTAAAAGATAACAGTGGCAAGTCCCTTTTCAATACAGTAGAATCTGCAATTAAGACCGCCTCTCTATTGAGACCACGTCTATTAAGACCACTTTTCTTGGTCCCAAACCTTCATAAAGCTACCAAAACAAACCTCTGTATAGAGACCACCATAGAGACCACTTCTCTATTGAGACCACCTCTATAATATGACCACTTTTCACAGTCCCAAACCTTCATAAAGCTACTGAAATGAACGTCTGTATTGAAACCACCTTCTATTCTACTATGCTGCAATATTCTGCATCTGCCAGCGTTATATATTTTTTTTAATCTTTTCCTATCATCAAACCACAATCCTCGTTGTCGTCGTCGTAATCATAACAGAAATGTAGTTTGTTCGCGGCGCGTTGTCAGCGTTTTCCCCCCTCTCCACCAGGCGGCAGCTCCGAGGACATGATGTTCCACATGGAGATGGCAGCAGACCGCCAGCAGCAGCAGCAGCAGCAGCAGCAGCAGCAGCAGCAGCAGCTGGGGGCGAGTGTAGGGGGCGCCAGCGACACCACCTCGGTCACCAGCGGGGGCGGGGGGCACTCCCCCAACCGACCCCCCACGTCCACCTCCATATCCTCCATGAAAGGCAGTAAGCACATGATTTTTTTTTTTTTTTTTTGGGTACATTGTGATTGCTTTTATGCCAAATAATTTTTTTATGCCAAATGCTTTTGTTCCTCTGCAAAGATTAAGTTGGCATTTGAGTTTTTGTATCGATATCGTCCATGAAATGCAGTAAGGCAGACGATTTGTTGTGTTTGTTGGGCAATATTTGAGTACATTGTGATTGCTTTTATGCCAAATGATTTGTACTGTTTTTATCTGTTGGCATTTGAGTTTTTGTATTGATTATGATGTCGATATCGTCCATGAAAGGCAGTAAAGCAGACGATTTTTGTGTTTGATGAGTGATTGTAATTTAAACCGTTTTCTTCTGCTCTGAGTTTTTGTATTGATTATGATTTTTTTTACGTTTGATGAATAATATGTGATGTTTATGCCCTATTGGCGCATAAAGTTAAAGTGTTTTGCTCAAGTTTTTGGAAGTTGATAGTGGTTAACTACTAGTCTATACCTTGACAACACAAACTGCATGTATCTCAGAAATAAAGGTCAAAATCTGCCACAGTTTAATCATTTTCTAATTAATTTTCTTATTTATTCTTCATTACTAACATGTACATGTATACTGTGTCGTATGTCTGGCATTCAATGTGCTGTTTTTCATTCACCATGTCAAGGTAGACAGATTGCGTGCTGCATTAAGCGCTATCATCAATGTTAGCAATACAATTCATTGCATTGCATCACACATTGAGTTCAAAATTTCACAAATACCCCATTATGCAATGACAGTTACATTCCTCTCGAAGCCTACTGTTTCATTTATTATATTCAGTGGCAGATCCAGGATTTACCAGATGAGGGGTGGGGGGATGGGGTTCTGTAAATTGAATTACCGTATTCGTTCTTATAAGCGCACCTGCCCCATTAAGCACACACCCCTGTTTACACAGATTAAATTAATCAAATTTTGCTTTTTCCCCCCAAAGGTTTCATGTTTATCGTGCCATATTGTAAGGCTAACACGCTAGTATGTGCCGGTCGCGTTGTGAAAATTGGTTAGGTGCACTTATTACTAATATTAGAACGAATACAGTACGTCAAATCGTGCGCAGAACATGTCCGTTCCAAAACCCAGCAATAAAACCAAACCAAATCATGAAAATTTAGCCCCCAAAAAGACCTTTCTGGATCAGCCACTGGTATTTTAGAAGTATGCGCCTGAATCCTCCCCACATTGAGAGTGTTCACTGCACGATTGGCAAAGTTTTCCGCTACCAGCTGTGTTTGTAGGTGTCTATAGACGCAGTTATGATAGAATCACGAGCGAGCGAGTCATGCATGACCGCGCCGTGAGCTTCGATCGCATCAGTAGTCACGATCGGTTTGACCAGTGTAAGTGATTTCCGCTCATTCAGTTGTCGTTTTTCTCACTTACTTTCACACGGTGGGCAGCTTTTTTTTTGCTACGTCACTCAAAGCTGAGAAAATCTTTTTGTTCAGTCGTCTGTTATTGCTTTTGCTTAGAGGCACGAGGAATTATTTTTTCAGCTTTCATTAATGTTTTTTTTAATATTTCTGTTTTTCATAACTTAAGTGGTTGCTTTGTTAGTAATTTTTGTTTGCTTAATTGTATTGTTTTCAGGGAGTAATGAGAAAAAAAATATAATTGTGAACTTTCAGAGATATTATAATCTTGGATTTTATAAAGTGTTATTGATTCTTAAAACTTTTGCATCATAAGAACTATTCTTTATAAATGTAACTACCATGGCTACTAATTTCTAGCAACTCTTATTTTTCTCCCAACTTTGCATAAATGTTATTTTTACTCGTTAGATATACAGCACTTTTGTGGTGGATGTTATTGTTTATCAGTATTCAGCCTTATCATTTTTGTACAAATGAAATGTAATTTAGATCAATTATGTGTACGTATTATTTAGTGTAGATTGTGACCTGTCAAACTCATCGCGGTTAAAAAAAAATCTGGGTTATTTTGAATATGGGAGGTTACTTAACATATCTGAGGGATTTTGTACGGGTAACCAATAACAGATATGACAAGTACCCCGTGAAAGTTAAACATTTTAGTGGAAGAAGTGGGGGTCTGGGAGCAGAAGCTGTGGTAGGTCTGCCTGTTGGGCGCCTTGTGAACACAAACGTACCGTTGTCCATAACGTCCTCCTGCTTGCTGTTACAGCTCCGAGGCACGGCACACGGCACGACAAGAGGCCCAAGTACCACGTGAGTCACAATGCACTTGCCGGCAAACCGACATGGCACTAAATTCAGTGTTTGAAATAGTAGGGGGCCCGAGGGCCCTGAGCCCCGAACTTTTGACCAAGGCCCTTAACTTTTAGCACTTAAGGGCCCTGCTGTCCCTCAACTATTTTTGGTAAATATTGGTGCAAATTCTATACTTTATCATATTCAAATACGTGTCTTTAAAAGCAACCACTTTCTNTTGCCAACATTTCAAACACATTGCACACCAGGGCCCTCAACTTATGATCAGGGCCCCCAACTATTTAAAGTTAAGGGCCCTGCTGAACCCAAACTTTTTCCTGCGAGTTTCAAACACTGCTAAATTACATACGTGTCAGTTTGGAAACGCGTGTCGATTTGCCGTCGGGTGCATCTGTATATTTTATGAGTTGTTTTTTAATGACTTTCATGCCAAAATTCTGTATACATTTACAAATATGAGATGGTAACTAAGTAAATGTCTAGAGAATCTGAATGGCATTTAAAATGACATGAAGAGATAGATTTTGATGATGTAAAAATTACACAAATGAACTCATGATTTAATTATTTTAATGGCTTTACCTGCTTTTCTTTCAAAAATTAACATTCAAATTCAAATTTCAAACATAATTTTAATCTATTTTGAACTCCACAGGTTCCTTAACAGGTTCCTTAAAATAATTGAATCATGAGACATACTGCTTTATACCACATAATAAGGATCAACTGGATATGTAAAAATAAGATGAAATAAAAAAGTATTCTCATAATTATGAAAAAGAATGGAACACAGGTTAAACACCCATGCGTTGATTAGCGTCATGTGGTTGTAGGTGCGTACATGGACGGTTGAGAAGTAGACTGGGCAGCCATCCCACATCCTCTGAACGAGGAATAGTTAGAGCCTGCTCAAATAAACTCAAGATTTGACTGATTGATTGTTTGACTGACTGATTGGTTGTGTCTGTAGGTGCAATTTGACTGATTGACTGACTGACTGACTGGTTGTCTGTAGGTGCGTCCGTGGCAGCAGCGCGGGATCGAGCTGACGCCGATGCCGTTTGTCCCCGGCGGCCGCATCGAGCAATACCTCGGCCACCTCAACTTCTTCCTCATCCGCGAGAGCACCTCAGTCCGCATGGTCAGTGCCATAGGGGGGCTTCTTTCTCATCAGGGTGGGGTTATAAGGGTTCAAGAAATCCCACATCCCTATTTTATTTTTATTTTTTTGGTCATTTTTTGCACTATCCTACAAATTTTAAGGCGTTTTTCGCACATCCCATATCCTTGAAATCCAACATCCCTCTTTCTTTTGGCCTTTTTCCCTCAACTTCTTCCTCATCCGGGAAAACACCTCCGTCTGCATGGTCAGTATCATGTGCGTAATGTAGTTGAATTTGTCTTTTGTCGTAAGCATGTTTATGAAAGTACTTACTATCTTGTGTAAATCTTCAATCCACGTCCGTGTGCATGGTCAGTACACATAGAGGGGAGGGAGGTTACGTTTGTTATACGTATGTCGTGCATCCTTATGTTATCTTACAAAGTAAGGTCAAATGTCATTATGGCATATTACTATATTGTGCTGGATTGCCAGTAACCATGGTAATATGATCCAGAAAAAACTGCTATTTAGACTGTAGAAACAATTCCTGGACAGACTGTAATCCCATGCCCCTGTGTTGTCCGTTCCAGGAGGGCGGTCTGAACGGCTTCATGCAGTCGTTTGTGGCGGACGTGATGGCGATCTGCCGGGCGCACGTCACCGCGCTCGGAGGCAACGCGCTCGTGTCGTACCAGCTGTCCGAGTGCGTGCTCGACGACAACATGCACAAAAACCAGGTACAACGCCGCACGTTAAGGAACCCTTTAAGGAACCTGTGGAGTTCAAAATCGATTAAAATTATGTTTGAAATTTGAATTTGAGTGTTAATTTTTGAAAGAAAACCAGGTACAGTGAAAATCCTCAACAGCGGAATCCTATTTGCAGTCACAAATCCTTCCTTTGTAGAGGGTTTCCTTTGATTACTACATAATTTACTTACATTAATGCATGAGAACAGTTTCCTTTGTTCAGAGTTTCCTTTGTTTATTCTTCCTTTGTTGAGGATATTCATTGTACACTGCACTAAAACCAGGTACACCGCTAATATTTAGCGTCCTTGTATGTATTTTTGGGAGTTCTCCATATTAGTATGATAAAGGGCTGGACACTTTATGTCAGGAATGGGGTACTTTTTTATAGATGGCGGGCCTCTTGTCCATAAGAAAATTTTCATGAATTTCATACCCTGGTACCTACCACGTTAAATAGGTACAGGTCAGGCAAACGAGGGCTAATGTTGATTGCTCAGCACATGTTTTGGTTGCGATGACCTGTATACTCCCCAGGGAGTCGAGAAAGCTAAAGTGTGACAAGGAGGCCAATGACCTGGTGTAGAACTGTAGATGTAAAAGTGGCTAGAGCACGACAAACTGTGTATTGCAACTGGAAATAAAAACATTTACATTTAGCATGGGACGATGGCAGATCCAGGTTTTTGGAAAAAGGGGGGGGGGCGCACTTAAAGGATTTCATGGGTTTCGTACACGCGGTCGATGGCGGACATGCCAAAAACCCTATGTAAATGAAGTATTTTGGTGGGAAAAGGGGATCTGCCTGCATGTAGCGTGTAACATTGAGCGTTGTTGCGTGTTCCAGAGACAGTGTCTGGTGAACGTGTATTGCAACTGTAAATACAGACATTTACATTTGTAGTAGAACTTCCAATCAACACCACCTCTATTGAGACCGCCTCTATGATAAGACCACTTTTCACAGTCCCAAACCCTCATAAAGCTACCAAAATGAACCTCTGTACAGAGACCACCTCTCTGACTGAGACCACATGACGCGGTCCCCCCAAAGGTGGTCCTAATAGAGAGGTTCTACTGTACATGTAGCGTGTGACATTGAGCGTCGTTGCTTCGTGTTCCAGAGCCAGTGTCTGGTGAACGTGTACGGGGACGTTGTGGAGATCGCGTACGACGCCGCGGCCGGCGACGCGCAGACGCAGCCAGCCGCGGGCAGCACGGGCCGCAAAATCACAGGTACACGCACATTCATATAATACAGTACTTTCTTCATAGCAACAGCAGGGAATTCCTCTCACACTCGCCACTAGCCAAAACCTAGTGCTTAATCCATTTGGCACGGCCCCGGGCCGCAAAATCACAGGTACACACACGCTGTAGCTGTGTTAGTGTAATGTAATACAGTACTGAATGTCTTTGTACCTGCGTATAATACAGTACTTTCTTCATAGCAACAGCTATCACAATTTACAAAAAGTCTCCACATTCTTGAGAAAGGCAAACAGATTTGCTGTCGAAATATTGAGTTATATATTTGTAAATTGTGATGACTTTGCTATGAAGAAAGTACTGTATTATACGCATACGGTACAAAGACATGCAGTATCTGTGTCTGTATCGTAATCTGCAGGGCTTTATGAACATTATATTAATATGTTTGCATATTTTTTGATAATATATACATATCTATATAGCACAACTTTTCAGAAAGTAAATGTTCGAGTGCGCTGTAAATAGAGGAAATATCCTCAGCCCTCGGTGAACAAATAGGTCTTTAATGAGGGTAGATCGATTGGAGTGCGCAGCCCTACTCAGTCACTTCTGTACAACTACTACAAGGCGTGTAGCCGAGCATGGAACGTGGCCACAGGTGGAAGTCTCTGTGTCTAGATTGTTCTGTTTTAATATTCCAGGGCTGAACGCTAGGATTGAACAGCTGGTGTCACGAATTGTTAACACTTTCGTTATTGTAATGGAAGCTTAGGCTTGTAAAACCTGTTTAAAGCTGTGATGATACAGTTGTATGAACTTGCTCGCTATAGAGAACATTGGATGAAAAGTGGATAAGAGCCACAGACATAATGCTTAGCGTGGTACATGTATTTCAATAGCTATATAGAATAGCAAAAACAATAAATTTATCATTTGAATGCATGATAAAAAAATGTAGTTAAAGATTTTACTCTCTGAAATGAATCTCTGCAGGCGATTTTAATTACTTTTTTTACCTAATTAAATTTGTAATTAATTTTTTTAATTATTTTTTTACTTATTATTTAAGATTGCAAAACATTTACGATGATGGGTGAGAATATTGTACATATTGTTTCATCATTCTATTTCATTTTGTGTATTGTAAGTGTTCCTTATGTTGGATATTTTTATGTGAAACAAAAATTAAGCAAAGTATTTTATGTCACTATCTTAGACTTATGAACATGTAACTTTTTTATATTTAGACAATATTAAACGAGTAGTTGAACCAAACATGATATTGATGAACAGTGACTCTGGAATTTTTTGTCAATGTTGTACAGATCTTGAAGACTTATGAAATAGTATGCAAATGATTTGTGCAGCGAGTATTCATAGGAAAGATAAATTATTGTTCTGTATCGCAGATTCTGAAGACTTATATGTGCTGCAAAGATTCATCGTAAAAAAACCTTATCGTTTATACCAATATAGTAGATGAATGAATTAATGAATTCATAATTCTACACTGTATTTCACTTAACACAGATTCATTGACGGTCAGAACTTTGATTTTAGGTTTATACCCTCTCTATGAGACCAGCAACACATCGTGTAAAATCCAAAGCTGAAAAGACTAATTCTAATGTTTTGAGTAAGATTCATTCTACTGTTGCATTTTATTTTGTTATTTACATTGATGTTCTTATTGACCAATGCACCATTTTTAGGTTCCACCACTTGAAAACAATACCAACACAAGTATGACAATGCTAAACAGGTTGAAGCCTTCTAATTTACTTAGAATATATTGAAGAAATATACCATGTTTAGTAGTGGTATATCTATTAATTCACTGCCCGAATTGGTGCAATATTGCACAATTGAGGGCAATGAATTAACAGATATACCACTACTACTAAACATGGTATATTATCATTATACGATGACAACCCTTCAAAAATGTCATTTTAGATCTGAAATGTGGCTGTATTCCTTGCAATAGTAATATCACGGCAGCAGCAGTATTTTATACTTGTCTAACACTGCACGCTGGTTTGCTACATACGATCGATTTTCAGCATTAAAGTAGGCCTACACACAACAACACGAATTGTCGATATTTTATGACACTTTGTATTATGAAAATGGGATTTGGCGATATAATTTGTTTTTAATCTATTGACAACATAAGTGTCTTAATGATTTGAATCGAGAGGTTTCAAAAAGGCTGATTCTGTTGTTATTAAAAAAGTACCGGATTATTGAAAAAGTACCCGGATTAGGTGAAAAATATGGAAAAATATATTGTCTGTTTTCGGCTCTCCGCCAATCAGCATACAGCATTGAGAGGTGTGTCCCATTAGAGTGGTATGATGTCTTATTCACTGTATTAACTAGACATATTTTTTCTGTTCAGGCATCTCACCACTTCTGGCAGAGGCAAAAAGAAGTTCCCCCCAGCATACAACCAAAACGAGCCCCCTCTCAAAACGCAGGTCAACGTCACTTCACCCAACGATTGACGAGGTGCCTTGACAGACCAGTTACAGGAAATGATGATCAGATCTCGTGAAAACCAGCTAGAAACCAACACAGAGGTACAGAGGTGTACAGTTTACTATACCGAGGTGCTAGAGATGGAGGAAGATGTTGTGTTTGGTACTTGCAGTTCTTGTTTCCTAGACTCTGAGTTATGAACATGTGTATATAAGTATTTAAAATCCATATGGTGAACACATTAGATTCATGTGAGGACTTTTGTTCATCGCCCATCATTAATTGGTATGTATTGAGTGCTCATGTTTGTGATAAACAAACGACACTGTGTGTTTTAGTTTAACAGTGTAATGTGATGTGTTTTTACTTTAAATTTGTACTTTGGAAAAGTTTTTTGGGGGGTGAAAAGGTCATGTACGTTTCGGTCACGTGACCTTTGTCAGACCAGCTAAAAGTGAGCTTGTGTCAAAAAACTTTGTCCAAAACAAGTTTAAATACTATAAAGGAATTAAAACTTGAACACATGAATAGCAAATAGATTGTAATGTGATGTGTGTGTGTAAATTTGGTTGTTTCTGGAGCCAATGATGCTTCATATAACATTAATGGTATGTTTATCATACGATTTCATCGGATGTAATAATCAAAGATGTTTGTCTAAGCATTGAATTTACCATAAAATCATTCTGTACGTGAATCGTATGTTTAAAGTTGCAATGACAATAGCTATGCATTATTGGTGTCTTTGCCTTCTTGAGTGAGAATGTCAGTTGACATGCGTGTGTAACTTTTCTTATCTCCATGTTAAAACATTATACCATTGGTTTTTTTTTCACAGTTTTCTAGGATGTTAATATCCACCTCATTCATAAATTAGAGAAATCATCTGGCCATTCAATCACTGTGTTTGAACAGCAAAGTGGAGAGAATGATTATTCAACAGGTAAACCTGAAGATCAGATATTTGGTTCTATCTTATAAAATCAGTTGAAATTTCATTTTAAGTGTTATTTATCTAGCAAGTCACAACTTCAATGAAATCTGCCTCTCATGTGAACCTCAAACATGTCCATCGTATTTGTCATAATGTATGAGTTCATAAATCACATTGTCTACCAGTTAAAAAAGAATTTGCTTTACATATGCACATCTTGCCAACAATCTCTTCCAAGAAATGGGCATTTTTTCTAATTTTACAAATATAGCTGTTACAATATTTGTAAGTATGATTTGTTATACAGTGTCTGCTGTTATTTTGATGTTCACAGATGTTATTTGCATACATTTTGTCTTGAAGCGTAAAGGAATTGGTACACAGGCTGAGCGTTGGAAACAATTTTTGTAAATTTTATTAAATGTTCTTCAATTTCCTATATTAACATTATTATACCAAAGGGTATAGCTACTTTAAACCTAAGTGATTTTTTTAATGGCTTACACAAGTATTCTGTCTTAAATTCTTCATTGCAAATATTTGTTGCATTTGGAATGTAGAAAAACCATAAACATGTGTACTCTAAGATATGGAGCCTGAAAGTGTGTAAAACCTGCTATTCTCATGTTCTTGATGTTTTATTTTGCTGTAACAATATACCGAATAGTGTTTGAGATTAAGATTGCTGGAAATCCATTCCAATTATGACAATGAAAGCCTGTTATATCATTATATGCTTTGTAGATTTTTTTAAAAACTTTGAATCATTATAATAATGTCTCCGACTCTTTCTGGCTCAAGGTCATTCTAAGTAAGTTTATTATTTGAAAGAAAATCAAAAATAAAATTTTGCAGTATTAAACCAAAATTCATTTTATATTTATATTTCTTTTTCCATCTTTTAAAAATCATTATTTTGAAAAGGTAGAAAATGACAGTAACAAGAAATATGAATACCACTTATCGGTAGGTTAAACAACTTTGTCATATGAAATATTTTGTATCAACTAGCTAGTTTAATTTTTGTGAAAGGTATTTTCCATTAATTCTCTACTTTAGCATTGGAGATTTATTTAGAAATGTTCAATAAAATATTTGATTCTCAATGCATTCACTTTGTCTGATTGTGTGTCCTACGCAAGGATTGATGCGGAGATTTTTTTTTCTGTAAAGCTAATTTGGCTGTTATATGCAATATATATATTTTTTTTATCTTTAATCTTTTCATATTATTTCATCTTATATTGTTTTTTTTTTAATAAAAGCATTTTGTATTTGATTAAGTATTTGTGTTATATCGTGGGCTACAATCTAAGTGTCTTTTAAAATTGTATTTCATTAACATGATGTTTTGATGGGAATGAGTTTTCAGTCACTTGATATCTATTTGACAGATCCTCACAGGGATAGACAATAAGATTACTATAAAAAGCTTTACAACTTTTGGCAAGAATTTGACATTCAATCTACTATCTACCATTGATAGATGGCATAATTGTATTACAGGTTTATTACTGAAAATAAAGGATAAATAATTTGAGCATGTCTTTTTTTTCCCCACAAAGTCATCCTAACATTATATATATATATATACAATGTTTACACTATACGACTGGATAATTCTTACTGGAAACAGCCCATCTTGGATCATCTTGGGGTTACGTCACTACGTCAAACTAATCACGTGTCACACTGAAGAAATAAGGCGGATGTCATGAAACGTGTTTCCAGTATTATGCCGTAGTATAGCGTAAATATTGTATATACATGTACCGGTATATCAATTAACCTGAATGACTATAATTTTTTGCAATATCACACTGACAGTAGTTTTGTTATTTTAACATCAAAAAATATAAGTTTTTTGAATGTTAGAGATGGAAATGTATAGTAGTAGCATACAGTTTCAGCCAAATTCACATTTATTCTGGAGAAATCACATATTTTCTTTCAACATATGCTGTTCACAGCCAATATGTAATGATTTTGTGCATTGAAATTGCTGCTATCTTGCTGGTCATAATGAACACAGCTGTATGTCATTCTCATTGTGGATGCATTGTGACCCATGAATGTAAGAGCATGGTTAGAAACAACGTATAGTTGGGAGGAAAAATTCCAGACTAAATAGCCTTTCTTGATTAAAAAAGATTGCACCATTGATATGGTAATGCCTCATAATTGCATCAACCCGGTTTTGGTTTATGTTTTGTTACCACATTGTAGCTTTGCTCAAATATCTCCTATTTATGGACACTCCGTTCAAGTTGGAAACTATTGGCTGAACATTACATCAATCAATATGATGTCTCCTGATACCTCTTCCAAACTTGGACTGTCAATCAAAATGTCATACCATTTATAGCCAATCGTCATTATCAGTATTTTAAGGATAGTGCTATGCAAAACACCCGGTTGTTTATCATTTAAAAAGAAACTCTTAACATCAAATAAATAGATAACAGGTTTCTTGAATTGGTCAGACATTCTCCCTTAGGCTTTTATATTAGTACCTCATTCATTGTGTGTGCATATTTATTCGATGATTGGGTCATTTATAAGAGAGATTATTTTTGCCAGTTTTGGGTTGCTCAACATTTTGCTGTATAACTTATTAGCATACCAATAACTTGTCGAAATTGTGTTTCAAATTAAAAAGTTTAATATTTCATCGTCAAAATGCAATTGGCAGGCCACTGATTGTGTCATAGATAATCTCAAATATTGACTGAAATTTATCAAATTGGGTGGTGCAATTTTTGTGGCCACGATTGTACATAAACATAAAAATCAGGCTGTCTGTGTGATATTTACGTATGATGTATTTCTTTCTGAAATCAGGCCTACTACCATGAGCATGGCAGGAAATGGGATAAACTACATTGCAGTTGTTTGTGAATTGCATATATGTGCTGAAAAGTTATCATTTTTCGCCATATATGCACTTGTTTGACGTTGATGTGATCCTGCGCATGTGACAATGTGTGCTTTGTTGAATTTTAATGTTGATAGGTTCTTGTTTGAATTTATTTTTCATGAATTTATTTTGACCCAGATGTATTTTGTTAATCTTAACTTTAACTTTGCTTTTGCAATGTTATTTTCATATTCCCTCCAAACTTTTTGTCTTGCCGCAGCAAGTGGATTCTCTAGAACTAACATTTTTATAGTGGCTAGGGAGCTGTCATCAGCTCCCAAGCCAACCCACTGTGGGTAGAGAAGTGAGCTGACATTTTTCGGCTCCCTAGCCTACCGTCAGTGTGTAAGCTATGGAGCCGATGGAAATATCTATAATAGTAGTGTATTAGCTTACCACTTTAATAAGAAATATATGAAGATTACATTTTCCTGTTATCCTATATTGAATGTGTTGGTTACAATATAGCCAACCACTTTTTATGCATATATGATATGTGAATGAAAGATAAATTTTGATTATTCATAAGCTAAAGATGGTTATGTGGAAAGCCTAATTCGAGTACATGTAGTACTAATAAATTTCTTTCAATGAAATTGTACTTAGTACATAAGTTTATGTCAGAAGTATTCATATAGTTGAATTCAAGAATATGAATACCATGCATGTTAAGTTTTGGAAATACAAAATAGGGAGATTTTCTTTTGCTTGCAACTTGCGCATCGCGGTCAATGTGGTTGAAAAAAATTCACAAATAAATTTGATAATAATTTTATTTACAGGTCAAAATTAAAAGTAAACATGAACATGAATGTCTAAAATTTATTTAAAAACACATAATATATGAAACTACATGTACATACATACAGAACTACATACAAATGCTACAAAGTTTTTAAACACCTCCCTTATTTGTGTTCTTGGAGATAGTTCCAAGTGGCTTGCTTTGCACTTTTATATAGATCACTTGTTGCCTTAAAATCATAACCGTCACCATTATTGTTTATTTTGGTTGCCAAGACAGCACACAAAGTGTCATTCTTCATTTGTGACCTGTAGCTGGTATGAACTTTTTTCACCATTGAAAAAACATTGTCACTGTCACTGTTGCTATTTGATATTGTCAGCACTGCTTTTAAAACTAGGGACAATAAAGGGAATCTGAGGCCTTGGCTGGTCTTCATTTACATCACCTGATGCCACCATTCATCTGCCCTGACATCATCCGATTTTGGCATATCCTCAGAGTTCATCAGCAAAAAGTCATTGACTTCATCCTCAAGTTTGTCCCTGCTTTCATTTTTCCCTAAATTAAATTTCTGGGCTATGTTTGTAACTGCAATTACTTCCATCTTATTGCATTCTTTAGGGTTCAAAAATTGCAAATCTTGCAAAATGCTTTCACCAAATAGAAATTTTTTTTCTATCATTTTGTCCACAACACAAATATAAAAAAATTTCACACTTTCAAAAAATCTCTTGAGGGTTGCATCAGTAATGTTTTCTCTTTCTTCCTCTACCAGTTGCCTAGTGGCAAATCCCACAGTAATTTGCTTGTCTTCGTGGAAGATTGCCCTATTTTTAAAATCCACTTTTGTCGGATCACCTGCTTTTTTAATCACTTTCATTTTTATGAATTTTGCCAGCAACTTTTTGAGCATTCAATACATTTTGTTTTGTCCACTGTAACTAAATTGATTAAAGATAGGTTTGGTTCATGAATATCTTAACCAGTTAATGAGTCAGTTTATTTGTTTGCTGAGAACATTTTATTTGCTGAGAACTTAGTGTTGCAAGTAGGACTCCCAAGAAAAAAACATCAAGTAAGCAAACACCTTTCTGCAAGAAAACTGTATGGTTATGTTGAGAATGTGTTACAGGTAGCATCATGGAATCAACTTAATGGATGAAGAAAATGTTGATTTTAGCAGAAAAGAAAAAATATTTTGATGAAATTGCTTGACAATATCATACCATTGAAATCTTTCTCAGCAAACAAATAACTTAATTGGTCAACTGGTTAAGACATTCACCTAACTGACTTCTATTCAATTTAGTTATTGTGGACAAAACAACAAAGTCATAGTGCTTGAATATAATTATATGAATACTGCAGACATATACTTAGCTACTAAGTACAATTTCATTCAAAGAAACATCAGGAATGCATAGTCAAATTAGGTCCCTTGAAAATCATTGTTTTGTGCAAATATCATGTAATATATACAAATAACCATTATGAAATAACTAAATCATTCAATATAGGATAACAGGATGATATAATTGTCATATATTTCTTAAAGTGCTAAACTAATACACACTAACACAAAAATGTATGCATAGACTAGTGTTTGAATTCAATTATATGTCTAATGAAAATTTCTGACATGTACATTTGTACAAAGTACAATTCAATTGAAATAGATTTATCAGGCCTACTCAATTTAGGCTCTCAATATAACCATCTTTAATGTCTTATCATAAAAATAAAAATAAATATCATATATGGATAAAAAGTGGTTGTCTATGTTGTTATCAGAACATTCAATATAGGATACCAGGAAAATGTAATCTTCCTAGATCTACATGTCTTATAAAGTGGTAAGATATACACTAATATTATAGATATTTCTGTCGTCTCCCTTAGCTTACACACTGAGGGTAGGCTAGGGAGCCAAAAAATGTCGGCTCCCTAGCCACTTCCGACATTTTTCCCACTCTAATACCTCGTTTTTTCTGTATGTGACAGGATTTACATTCACTTTCAATAATTATGAAAAATTTATACTGAAATGCTTCATCTCAAAGAAACTACAGTTCAATAAAATCCCTTTTTGTACAGAATCACCATCTCTAACCTATATTACTAGTTGATTAGAAGGTTTAAGGCATAGTTTAACTTTTGTTTATAGCCCATGCCAGGGTGTACGTGTGTTTTTTCCAACTTTGTTTGGTAGCTTCTTAGAGAAAAAAAATGATTGAATCATTAATTAATAAAGAATTCTTTATACTTTGTACTGAATCTTATGATAATTTTTCTCTCGATTCTCTTTGTAGTGATTTCATGAAATTGAGCAATAACACTGTTTCCATTGATATCCTTTATCAGTTACTTTCATTTCATGTCAGTGCCTTGTGAATTTAATGTTGAAATTTGTTACATTTATGATTTATGTCACTGTTTTCAAAGTTTTACAAGTTTCACATACCCAAACCGTCATAAAGCTACCAGAATGTATAGAGACTCTGTATAGAGACCACCTCTGTATTGAGACCACCTAACACTGGTCCCAACGGTGGTCCTAATAGAGGTTCTACTGTATGTGCTTGTTGAAGTAACAGCTTGTCAAAAACTGCAGGCATATCTACAGTTCTAGATAAGCCATCTACGTTCTGCAAAGCACACATGAAGGAAAACGAATCACTAAACCACTCTTCTGATATAATAGGGAAAAGAAGACATGTGTGACATATTTAAAAAACATCTTCATAGATTTTTAGTGGCAGTGTGCATACGTACAATCTGACATACACAACGCCACTGAAAAAGTCAATTAAATCGACAGACCACTTTTAACAACAACAACAAAAACATACTTTAACATTTGTTCGCACTTGTTTGTAAAAAATGGCCAAAGGATATTTTCAATGTCATGACAAGCTAGTTGAACAGGTTCAGGTTTCGATAGAAATATGGGCCTGGGCAGGTCATTAGGTTTTCTCAGAAAAAGCTTAAAAAATGGCCAAATGATATTTTCGATGTCACGACAAGCTAGTTGACCAGGGTCCAGATTTCGATAGAAATATGGGCCTCTGGAGGTCATAAGGTTTTCTCCGAAAAAGGTTAAAAAATGTGCCTACGGTCATTATGTCTCTTGTAACTATGTAAATTATCACAACTCACTTAACATGTTAGAAAGTAATTTCAAATACTGTTAAATAACTACTTTTTTTTCTTCAAAAGGTGACATCACAGTGCTAGACACCCCCACCCCCTTGTCATCTTTCGTTATACCCTCCCCACCCCCCCCCCAGTTATTTGTCAACGATCCCTTATATGTATATTTATGTATTATGTATTTGCTGTATTTAGCTAGATCTATTAACTATAAATGTAGCAAATTCTATGAATCCCAAGTTATGCTTATTGATAAAGAAAAAGTTCACAAACGTATTCAGCAAATCTGAATACCGCACTTACAAATACCATTATTTAAGCCATGGGGGGCGTCGGAAAAAACTGGGGGGGGGGTTCAGATGTTTGAATTTAGATGTTATGTGTGTGTGGGGGGGGGTCAGAAGTTTAAAATGGAAGAATATGGGCAGTGGGGAGGGTCAAATATTCTGATTCTTGAAATCTTACTGAGGGGGGGGTGGTCAAATGTTCAAATTTTGTGTAACTTTACTGAAAGGGGCCGTGGCAAGCGTTTATATTTCTTAATGAATGTTGGTAGAATCTCCTGATCTATTTTTTTTCGTATGTGATCAATCCTTAAGTCTGATAATTAGAGCTGTCTGACCAACTGCAAGCAGCTTATGAAATGGAATATGAAACCCTTTTATCAAGATTGAATTATATTATGTTTAATTGTCTTTCGATATCACTAACTTTTATTTTCAGAAAATACAATAAGTTCTTTTCCTTTTTTTTCAAAATAACAGATTAAAGATCAAATCGCTGTCTATAAATTCAATTAAATAGCACCAGTCCTTTCATATCATGACAAGATAATATATACAGTTTGTATTGCATTTTGTTTATTGCATTTAATAAACCGGGGAAAAAAAAGTTTTCATTCATTCATAGTTTCATTCATATAGCTAGATACTTTTGCAAATTTGTACAGCAGATATGACAGTACAATACTATACTAATACATACACAGGACATGTGGAAATAGGGGTGTCATATGCTAGGTAAGTTATATATTAAAGTGGGGGGTCGGAAGTTCATATTTCAGGCATATATTTCGATGTGTGTGTGTGGGGGGGGTCATATGTTTGATTTGCGAACCCGTGGGGGGTCATATGTTTGATTTACAAACCCGGGGGTGGAGGGGGGTCATATATTTGATTTGCAAACCCGTGGGGGTCAGAAGTTAGAAACACTGATGTCTAAAAAAAACTTCCGACCCCCTCATGTCTTAAATAATGACTCAGCCCTTAAGAATCATTTTGTTTCTGAAATTTTCTTTTATGCCCTGTGTGTATACAACAATATTAGATTTTTGTTTTCTAGTCACATTTAAGATTAAACAATTGTTATTGAATAACAAAAATTAAACAAAAATCTAATATTGTGATATACACACACTGCGTAAAAGAAAATTCTAAAACAAAATAAGTATAAGCACTGTGTACCAGATACATGTACATAGAATTTTTAGTACAGTTAAGAATAAACCAAACCATTATTTGCTGTAATATTCCATTCACCAAATGACATGTGTGATACTGACTGTACTGACGTCGTTGCATTCATATGACAGTCTGGTGGTGACCTCGCTCTACCAGGTCTCACAGAAGGTTCGCGCCCACGCAGACCAGATACTCAACAAGCTATGGTAAGCCAAAGGTCACGGGTTCAATCCCCGACATCCTTACCATTGTCATAATATAATACTAGAATTTTGTATCTAGCTTTATTGCTGATACAACTAACGATTGTAAACAGGAGTACATTGCTTATATCACCATGTGCTGCACGGCTAGATGTATTACACATGTAGTTTAGTTTTAACATAATTTTAATTGACTGGTTTAAGTATACATGAAAAGAAAGACAAGAATAATATTGCTTAATCAACAATGATTTGGGCATCGTCCTCGAGAGGATATCTTGAGCCCTCACCAAGTAAAAAATTGACATGGTAAAATCACATTATAAATTACAAATAAAAATGTCTGGAGCATATACAAGAGTTCTTAAGAATCTGCCATACATTAATTGATATATTTGCTGCTTGAGCTATGATAGATGTTGCTGTGTGACCACTCCCCATTGACTATTCTGTTCTATAATATACACATAAGATTATGTCACAATCTCTCTGGGCACTCGGCAGACGTGCTCCCCCAGAACCTGCGCTCCTCCACCCCCGAGCTGCCGCAGACCCTGAGGAACCTGAGGCACATCAACGCGCAGCTCACAAGGCGTCAAATGTATGGTCTCCATCACTTGCTTTGTCAACGTGTGTTGAATACACAAATATACAGTTTATTGGAGTATGAAATTGATATTAGTTTGAAATTTCGTTTTTGAAAAGCCATTCATTTCCTACTCAATATGCACATAGCAGTACAATGTATAATGATCAATTACCGTGTGGCTCATCGTATTCTGTCCACTGCATGCTTTGTCAACGTGTATTGGATATTTTCGCATTTATCTACATATTCACATCATTGAAACTCAAGATAAATAGGACTTATCTCATGGACAAGGAAACAGTCATTTTCTCTCCCTAAAAATCAAATTTGAGGATGTTTCATCTCATGGTGAAAATGATTTAAGGTGGTACATATGTAAAAAAAAACATATACCGGTAGATGATTTACCGTAATTTTTATTGCTGATTGTAAAACTAAACTAAACATGTCTCAATTGTAGCAATAAGTACTCCCCTTTAATGTAGTACATGTAACCCCATACCCATATGCTGTTCACAACCAGGATATATAGATCAACACCCACCGAAATTGTAAATGAAACATCATTGTATTGTACTTAATTTTTGTCACACCATAATTATATGTTCCATACTTTGTAATAGAACCATTGTATACCATAAGCAAAGTAGTTTGTTTTTCCTTCAAATCATATATAGCTCTTTACGTTTGGGTTTAGACATTTTGATTATTGCTTTTCATAAACTGAAAGAGATTTATCTACTAGGCATGAGCTACAGACAAAGAATGAAAAAAGAAGTCTATTTGTAGGCTTTTATAACACATTTTCTCTTTGTTCCTCATCAATAAAATTTAGGAAAGCATCTCACAAATTTCCTAATAAACATCAGAGTCTTTGATACACTAAAAGTAGAAAGACTTCAATCACAAAATAGAAAATACATACAACTTAAAGCTGAATTAGTTACCTAAGATAGTCTATGATTAAATATTCAATGGCCTGGAGATAGAATTTCTTACTATCAGCTATCAAAGATTTCACTAACTAAAAGCAAACACAATCTAAGTATAGTTCTTTTACTGCAATGGCAGTCTACAGGAATGATTGACCATTAATGGAGCTATTGTGTAGAGTGACCAGCCACAGAAAAGCCTGTGTGGTCCTAATTGAGAGGTGATTATGGTACTTGGGACCACAGAAAGTGGTCTTAATTGAGAGGTGGTCTTAATATAGAGGTTTACATTACTAATGATATATAGGGGGAAAATTTGGGACCGCAAAAAGTGGTCCTAATAGAGAGGTGGTCTTAATATAGAGGTGGTCCTAATTGGAGGTTTGACTGTTTCTTGGATCCCAGCCTCAGGTTCCTCTTGGTGGTGTAAATGAAGTGTTAACAAGATTTGTGAGCCACCAGTCACAAACTTGAGTTATTCAATTGAAAGAGAGTTAATTTCTTAATCCAAGTGTCACAACTGCCATAGGTCTTAACAGCACGGTTACGCATCTTATTGTGCAGATAGATTGTGGTGGGTTTGTTTTCATTATACAGACTTGTGTGTTTATAAGTATTTTGTATTTTCCCACCAAATATACACAGCTTGGTCTCTATAATGGTATTAATCTTGCTTATCGTGGGGAACAACAAAAGTCCCAAGCCTACCCTCCAAAAAAGGTTATTATACATAGAATTTGCATGTGTGTCTTTACTATATATAGACTGGTTTTGTTTCATGACTTAAGCTGGCTGCTACCTAACTATATATGTACATGTATATACCATAACACGCTCATGTATGTACTGTCTGCTTATCATCATTATTAAAGAAGTTCATTAGCTACGTATTTGATACTATATATTTAATAAATTCATCTTAACAATAGCTAAATATTGGATATTTATATACTTTTAATATTTCAATGGCTGTCAGTCAATCTTTTTTTAAAGAAACAAGGTCATTTACTTGGAAGTGATTTACTTGGTCATTTACTTCGATGTTGATTACTTACAAGGAAATGACCTTGTTTATTTGAAAACAATGGACTGGCAGCCATTGAAAGTTCACACAACCCAAATATACCAAACTTTGCATATTTGCATATATAACTCCTCATTACTGATGTTCGTAGGATACACAGATATTTGAGGATAAACATGATGCAAAGGGTGGCTATTTTTCATTACTGATGTGATGGGATATTGTAATCAAAATATTGATATTTGAGGAAAAACATGCCATCTTGATGTAAAGGGTGGCTAAGCTACCATTAATTTCAAAGGGTTCAAATAGAGCACTGTACTCAGTGTTTGAAAAAGTAGGGGGCCCGAGGGCCCTGAGCCCCCAACCTTTGACCAGGGCCCTTAACTTTTAGGAGTTGAGGGCCCTGCTGTCCCTCAACTATTTTTGGTGAATATTAATGAGTCATAGTGAATTCCATATTTTATCATGTTCAAATATGTGTCTATAAAAGCAACCACTTTCTTTTTCTAACATTTCAAAAACATTTCACAGCAGGGCCCTCAACTTATGATCAGGGCCCCCAACCTTTTAAGGTTAAGGGCCCTGCTGGACCCGAACTTTTTCCTGCAAGTTTCAAACACTGACTGTACTAGAAAACCCAAAATGTGTGACACACATCTCAAACACGAGAAGCACACTGCCGTGAATAAGTCGTCTCAGAGACGGCTCAATTCGTTAAGGCATCGACCATTTGATCCCAGGGAGGTGGGGCAGCTATTTTCGCCATAACTTCAATTATTTTTTTTTCATGAAATTTGACATCTAATTATTTTTTTCTTAGATTACTGAACCTCAATTATTTTTTAAGCTGTATAAAGCTGTTTAAAGCCATATTTGACAATTATTTATTTTTTTCTAGCCAAATGAAACCTTATTATTTTTTTCACCAATTTTCAGCCTTGCGTTATTTTTTTCAATATTTTTGCTGCCCCCCCCCTGAGATCAAATGGTCGATGCCTAAATTGAAGGACGTTTCATTACCTTGTCTGAATCTTATAGGTAGATTCATGTGTTATAAGAAGATTTTGCAATTAACTACACCATGGTCTGGCCAACATGTGCATGTTACATTTGTCCTTATGTACAAAAATAAATTTCATGATGATGAATAAAACCCGCTCTTGAGCTCAATGTAGATCTATAACAATTTCAGAGATAAAACATAGACATGATAAAAGATTTGATATCATTTGCACATACAGTTACTAAATCATATTGCCGTTTTTACTGTGTGTTGTTGATTGACTTACTGTGTTTACGGTTCATGTAATCCTATGTCCTCATATTGGCATCTTGTTATTATGATGGGTCATTCTGCTGGTTAACCTGCTGCTGGAAGTTTGTATGTTTACCAAATTCATGTGCGCTTTCACATTTGCGGCAGAAGAGTAGGGCGTAGGACGGTGCTTGCTGCACGACCAGTGCCCTGCGGCCTCTTGGTTGGGGCACGGAGGCTCCTGCTCTTCCGGTGTCACAGGTGTTCGGGCAGTGTCTGGCTCACTACATTGATCATTATTCACTCCATTGTCTCCTGCTATGTTCTGGGGTGGTGTGCCTAGGTAAGGATCCATACGTAACTCGTTCATGAGCTCTCTCCCCGTTGCTGGGGATGGCCATGGTGGGCCTGCTGTTAGTGTATGTCGGCACCTTCTACGCCGCCGCCGATGATTGAGAGTAGGGGTACTACAATGCGTGAGTGGATTACCAGTGAGGGGCCTTGGCGGTATTGTGTACGTGGGGTGCTTAAAGGCTTCCTGGGCCTCCATCCTTTGGTGGCTGCCACGCTCCTACTGCACGTGTTCATCCTCCGGGAGTATTCTGTCCTTGTATTCCCTCTCTGTGCAGCACAGTAGCAGATCTATTTGGGCCATTCTCTCCAGTACCGTCAGGATGATGCTCTGTAGTCCCTCCTTTTCCTTTTTGCTGTCCTCGTAAAGACGAGTCGCCTGTGCGACCTGCATCTTTAGCTCGTCCTATAGCCGCGTGACGGCCTGCTTGGCGGCGGCGGCGTCATTATTGGCCAGCTTCTGCTGCACCTCCTCGAGGGTGCCGATGCCCTTTAAGTGGTTAGTGGGAAATGGCCTTAGAATTAAGTGGGATGTGGGAAATTGGCAAACATTAAGTGGTTAGTGGGAATTTGGACAATTAAGTGGGAAGTGGGAAAATTACCCAAAAAAAGTGGGAACAAATTCTAATTTTTTAGTGGGAAACTATAAAAATATGTGCAAGTAGGGGCCATGCACGTAAATTTATAACAATTTAAAATTGGTCGTTATAATATCATTCCATTTTTTGTAAAAGTGAACAAAATGTTCATTAAAAGTACGTATTTTAGTGGGAAATGAAAATATTAAGTGGGAAGTGGGAAATGAGCTAAAAATTAAGTGGGAAGTGGGATCAGGACCCCCCCCTAGACCCTCCTCCTCCACGTCAGACGTCAGCTGCCGCACACGCCGCTCCTGCAGCTGTGCGACCTGCTGCACCTTGCCATCAGACTGTGTGCTCAATCTTCTCTCATTGTGGCACCTACACGTTAAATAGGTACAGGTCATTGGGTTGGAAGAGTGTGTGAGTGAGTGTGTGAGTGATTAGCATTGTGCAGCGCTGAATGTGCTGCCGATGCAAGTATGCGAGAACTGATCGAATGATGATCAATACGTGTGCCAATGACCTGGTGTAAATTGTAAAGTCATGAGAGCCAGACTGGGATCATGACTATAAACCACCACATATACATTTACATTGTTTGTCCTTCTCTACTCGTTCTAGTTCTTCTCGTTTGGCCATCTTCTCCATATTCGTCAGCATCATAACTTTCTCTGCTCGTTCGCCCTGTAGTGTGTGGAAAAGGTCTTTCAGCTTGTCCATTCTTTTAGGGATCACACACGCAGCGCACTGACTATCCTCGGCGTTCCCGAGTTAAGCTCGCCATTACACCAGTCTGGTACGTATCTCCTTCATTCTTTGTTTCACGTATTGTTGTTGAGATGTTAGCTTATTAAAGGGGCGGCTACGTACGTGGATGTTCAGCTGCGTTGTCATAAACTATGAACTCCTTTTAATCCTCCGTATATTTTTATTTGGTCCTGTATGCTAGTAAATGCAGGTTTACTTTTCAATGCTCACGAGAGGCAGCACCACTCACTCTTCTTGCTTTCACTGCTAACAAGCAACTGCCTGCCCGCTCTCACCAGCCTCGTCTCAGCTGGTGATGCCTGCTGTTAAATCAGTCCCATCCCATCATAGCGGGAATTTTCCTAGTCATCCTCATCCCTGGACGCCATTCATGCTCCATCACTGCAACCCAGCCATTTTTGTACCATGTCACATGACACACTACTAGGTAGTCTCCATAAAAAGTCTCAATTTCATGAAAGTCCACGGTAGTGTCGTCCCGCATGTTTTGGACCATGAGTGGTGGTTTTATTATGCAGGTGGCCTAATTGCACTCTGCGTATCAGATGTCAAGATATGACCTCTAAAGCATAATATTTATGCAAGCTCCACCCACCGCATCAACAACGAGATTATGAGGGTAAGGCATTAATCCAGATTGTAGAAAACATTGCATAAAATAACACAGTTCAATATGAACCTCCCAATAAAATTTCATGTCTACCCACACTAACACCCCTTATGATCTCATAATCTCACATCCACCCCTACTACACCCCCTCTATCACATACCTCCCCACACTACCCCAACAATCCCATGCCCACGTCTATCTGGCATAAACTGGCAGCACTATGGTAGAGAGTGTCCAGCAAAATCAGCAACTTGCTAAACATGCAATTTCCGTGGACACTATTCAGTGTGTTGCACCACGAGAAAAGGTAATGAGAAAGATAAAAGTGCTTAATATATACAGATGTGAAGTATCAAGACAATGCTGATGAAGACTGGACCTTTAGTGTTGAAAAAAATCAAAAGGGGTAGAAATAGTGGTCGTTTTGTCAATGTGTTAATTGATTCTGAAGCCTCCTGTAACATCATGAGTACTGAAGTGTATAAAAAAATCTGAAGAGACGGGATGAAATGTAATATGAAGAAATCCCCAAAGAACTTATTTGCTTATGGACAACGTGAACCACTGCCAACGACATATTGTATGATTTGTATAAAATCCCACATCTTATCACTCAGACTAGCGTAGACCTACACACGCAGGATCTCTACCTATTTAACGTGAATTTACCATCTTTCAGTGTACAGCCAGTTAGGGATAAGTTTGCTCAACACCCACAACCAGACTTAACCGGGAATTGAATCCACGACCTTCTGTTCAGGAGTCTAACTCCATTCGCCCATGGAAGCACATGTTCATTCGAAGTAACCAGCTTATAATACTCTTTATATTCATGTTTTCTTTTATATTGGACATCGTCAATACAGCAAGGTTCTCAAAATATCCCATTTGCTATTACTAGTAAATATCAATATATGATTTCTTAAATTCTTAATCAACATTAATTTGTATTTCAAAATTGATTTAATACACAACATAGAGATTATTACATAAGTTATGAAATATATCTATACTTCGTTTACGTTTTTTTCTTTTATAAGATGACCTGAAAACTCCATTTGAAATCACTTGCTAATGATCAGTGGATTGGCATACAAAAGCAAGTTTTTCTTGGAAACACGATGTAGTTAAAAAAGATTGCTCCAAGCCCATTTCAGCAAGGTTTTCTGAATAACACATTTGCAGTTAAAAAGAAATGTTTTTGTGTCTTTGAAACGTATTACCGGTAACTCAACAGCAAACGTGGTCAAAGAGCATTGGTTAAATTATCTCTGACGTGGTGAACTCTTTGTTTTGCTGCTTATAAATGCACAGGTTTGCAACTCCAAGTTCATTTCTTGCAGAACCTGCCCCTGAAGACGTTCAAACATAAAACAACCGCATTAATTGTTTATAACATCCTTTGGATTACCTAAAAACAGTGGTAGACTAGAGAAGAATTTGCTATCCTATCACCGTACAACCAGTAGCAGCTGACGGCATTGTGATGGCTTGCCACAGATTAGTTGATCGGTGGTCTTGCATTGTCTTTCTGCTTTGGGTGAGTCTAACACTGAATTGTGCTTTTTGTGTGTATGTGTGATTGTCGAAAATGGGTAATAACTACATGTATGGTATAGCTCCGGTGTAAATGAAACTGAGTAGCTGATGTGATTGAAATCAGCACCTATAAAACTCACACAAACAAACAAAAGGCTAGTAATATAGTGTTCACTTATGAGGGTTGTTGAAAAGCATGGTCATTTAAATTGAAATTAAATTAAACTAAAAAAAAATTGCCAGTTCGCCATTGCACGTAGAGCTACGTAGACGGAAGGTGCTAATGAGTATAAGGCAGGCTTTATATGTGTAAAATGGGTTTAGAACCCGTTCTATAAGCGAATGTGTGTTTGGGCATATTCGGACAACATTTAGCAGAGAAGCAATGCACTTTACTTTCAGTTGCTGATCCAAACCAACTGTAAAGTCACTGTCACATAGAAAAAACTGATGAAACACGTATGCAGGGCGCACAAATGTTTTGGTGTTTTCTCCATATGTGGAGCTCCGTAGAAAATATGACAAAAATCATGAGCAGATGTAACACGAATTATGCACGCAAACAACATTTAAAGGGCTCGAATGCTACACGGATTGTCCACGTATACCAATGCAAACTCACGATTTTATGTTCTAGTGCGTTTTTGTAGCCTGCCGACCACCACAAATAAATGGCGGATATATAACGTAATGCCCATAAGATCTGAATATAATTTACGGTTGTGTCACGGTATACTACGCACAATATGAAAATCCATGAAAGACCATAATTGTGTGTGTAAAGACCGCATGATATACGGTGCATGATCATTTGGCAAATTCACTTGTGGTGTCATTGTTGGTAGAGATTGAAGATACTTGGAAAGCTAGGCCTTTAACACACACATAGCATGTTACATATAAGCATTTGCATTGCATTTACACTCTTGAGTAATTGCTACCCCCCCCCGGAGGAGGGGGTGGAGTGGAAGGAAGGGACTCTTCCACAGCCAGATTGGGTATATATATGCTCTGACACAAAGACCCCCGATTTTGAGATGAAAAAATATATCTTAAGACCCCCATGACTATGTAATTGTACATAGTTTTATTCAATGAATATATTAACTGTGTTATAAAACGGAAGCAGGATGATATTTCCTTGTGCCTTCAAGTTTCATATCGATTCCCTCATGCAGGATGCTACCAATTGTGAGATACGCAGATAGAGATATATCCATTAAAAATGACATTGTAGACTTTTAGAGGGTGTGCGTTGTGGTGAATACATCTTTTCATTTCATATAATTGAGACGCATGAAAGCTAACACTCAACACCCATTGCAACAATTGCATGGCTAAGATGGAATATATCGTCTTGGGCGCCGTCTGCGCCAACCTTTTTTCCTCGCACCCATGCGAGCCGTTAGCGACAGAACTGGTGCGATTATTTTTTTATGAAACTGAAATATGTGACGGCACTGGTTTGCGTGCGATTTAAAGAGTTTGCGATACAAAATTGATCGCATGTTGGTTGGTGAATGTGGGCCCTGTTTCTTGCGAAGTTTAACCACAAGTTATTCGCCAGTGTGCCCAGACGGAATTCGCTCATGTGTAAATTGTACCATTTATGCTAACAGCCCCACACACTCAGCGAAGACACTCTCGCGTCACGACTCCAACGAGACGTGTGTGTATGTTGTCTCCAACCAGTCATAATCAGTATAATGACACAGCTAGGCCACTTTTCTTACAATGCACTTAAAATGCAAACTGCCACCGCCTCCGCCGAAAACACCACGGTGTGCAGCCAGCTTGAAAATCTTTCCACTACACCACCATCTTTTATTGGCTTCTGAATCATGAATATTTTTTCTTCTCTTTTTTTTTCAGGCTGGCAGCATCACAGAGAGCTCGGGAGGTAAGTGGGTCTGCACCATATTGTATTGTGCCAGTTATTGTTCACAGTTCATATTCAAATGATAGAAAAAACATTTAACCAATACACTCTTCTCTAATGTTTCATAACTTCTGCAAACTTGATGATGTCGAGGTTTTTTCTTGGCAATCAGACAGAGGCTGAGTGAGATCATACATCAATACAAAATAGTTTTTACTAATAACTTTAGTAAAATAGAAATATTGAAACATTTACATTATGATAATGCTACTATTAATTATTCAATGATACTATATATAATAATCATAATGATAATGATAATTCAGATATAGAAATTATTATTTCAGCATTTCCTGAATATCGAAGTAAGTATTTTTCATATATTTATAATTGGTAATTTCCTTTGTCTATCAAGTGTGCTTAAATGTTGTCCTGCGTTCATTTTCAGTAAAGACATATGATAAACAATGGCCTAAGAACATACTTGTATAGTTTTCACCAAGTCAAAGGTGATTGGGTATGCTGTAACTAATTCATTCAATATAGGCTAACAGAATACTATAGGCTCCACATATTTCTTCTGGTCGTGGTAGGCTAATACACTACATTATGGGTTTCCACGTAAACTCCCTACATTACACACAGGGTGTAGGTTTGGGAGCCTACCCTCAATAGGAAACCCCGACCAACGTCTGATTCCTAGCCACTACTTTTTGTAATTTTACTGGTATACATGTACATGTAGGTGGCATAATATGCGTTTAATGCATTGTGGTCACCAAAATTATGTACGTAGCAATAAGATTTTAGGTGGAAACATAAAAGCACACTGCATTTCAAAACATATGACATGCTCTTCCAGAGCTTGTATTTTAGATATGCATGTTGTTTTGTAGATGCGCATGGCTGTTCAGCTGTGTAGGAAAATATCAAAATATTTTAAAACAGATTATGCGAAAAGAACTTTTTATTGAACTCATGGTTTGATAGGGCTGCCAAACTCGTCCAATAAAACTTTCTATAGAGTATCAGCCAGGATGGGTTGATATGTAAAGTATGTGTGTGGTTTGAATGTGTCCTCTTAAATTGAAAGTTTGTGTTGTGAATGTATCTCATAGATAGATAAAATACAGCAAGATACGAGATATGCATCAAACTATCACCCGACATCTTTGCATGACTACTTTGTGTGATATTTGTTGCAGACTGCAGCAACATGCGGTATGTGCTCGTCAACGATGGCTGGATCAATGATTATGACCTATCCTATTACTATCTCAACCTGGAACAGTGCGTCGCCAAGTGTGAGGAGAAAGATCCGCCGTGCGCAAGCTTTACGCTTGGAGAATATGCTGTTCCGACTATATCTGACATGAATTTTGCTACATCTTAAACACAAAAAACAGATACAGTTCTGGCATAAGTCTAGTACCGTACACGTACAGAGCAGCTGTAACATATGGAGAGCAATGTTCAGGTAATTCGTTTATTACATTTCTCCTCGACAGGTAACTGTAATCACTATGAACAAGACAGACCGCAGATCATGGTGATTATTGAGTAGAAATATAACTTTTCTCACGTTTCCTGGAAATACTCAATTCTAATTGGTTGATTGGCGGAGCTTGAAAACAATCTCCCATTCTCCCATTCTCATCACACTGTCTCAACTCCCCTGTTAGCAAACAACACAAAATTGCTACATTATCAATCACAATAACATTACTATCACCATCATTTCAGCGTGTTTCCTGAACTCGTCTCGATTAAACGAGTACGCCACCATGGGAGGTGACATCACCCAGCCCATCGACATGGACTGCGGACTGTCAGGAGGCACGGCCCGCCAGGACACCGCCCGCTGGGCCATGTCACTGCTGTGTCCAGCCGGCCATGTGTGGAACGACACCCGCCTGCAGGCTCGGGTACTCACGTGCTCGTGCAATAGTGGGGCCTGGCCTCCAGCAGACCACAGCGTTTCGTGTGTAACCACAGGTAAAGTAAAACCGATGGGCGACCGTCGGTAAGAGGTACAGTGCAATATCTCAAGAATTACAGGAAATGTATTTACCTGTATCAGATAATATCATGTTTCATGTTTGACTTTTGGTTCATGAGGCTTGCAGGGGTATGTGAGAGAAGGTGCAGTAGAAAATCATACTAAGTAGAGTCAGCAAACATCCATGCAATATTTACTTAGTTTTCTACAAAGGCAGCGAATAATCAGAGGAAATATTTAAACATTCACAAAAAGCCATCATTCATAAATCAAAAATTGATAACGCAACCAGTGAGATGTTGATCGGCCTAATTTTATACTCTGTGCAGGGAAATTTGAAATTTTGAAATTCGAAATGATATGCACATTAGATATTATGCGAATACGTATGTAATGCAGGTCTATGATCTACACACCGATTCTTTATTTTACAGACCCCACCTCCTATACGTGGAAGGCACAACCTGGCGTGGAATTTGAAAATGCATCAATGGCAACAAGAAGTGGTGATAAAATCAGATATCTGAGTGACTGCAAAGAACAATGCACACGGCAAAACTGCTCAGCGCTGGTATATGTTTACACTCAAGGATTATGTTACACAACGACTGAGAATTTGTCTGTATCTGAGTACAATGCTTCGTCCTCTCACTACCCAATATATATGCAGAAAGAAGGTATGAACCCATTTTAAATATGTATGTTATCGTCTAGCACTTTCCTCATTATTTGTTTCTTGTTCTGTTTCCATTATACTGAACATGTACCCAGGTCATTACACAGTGGAAGAGCAGTGTGTGTAGAAATGGGAGAAGGGTGGGTGGTATTTGGTATTTAAGGAAGTGCGAGGTACGATAAAGGTTAAGAAGCGAGGGAGATCCACTTTTAATGTGGTGCTGTGTGTGCCTATATTTTTCTTGTAAATATTATGACGTTATTGCGTCGCTTCAGCTGTTCAAGCGAAAGCCGTGTGTTGTTGATTTTTTTTAGCTTTTCCCCCTTATCCCACTAATTTAACCTCATTTTCCACTTTCAATACCTATTTTGTGCATTTGCGAACACAAAAACTGTTTGATTTGCATTTGATACATTGAAATCAAAGGTCATTTACATTGCATAAAAAGGAAGAGAAGTGACACAACAAGAAGGTTCTATATGAGGAAGTACCTCACTTGAATAGTAAATCACCTTCTGCAGCAGAGCAAGAAATTTTAACAAAATATCGTAAAGTATATATGCAAGGAGCTCAATATCCGACCCCAAACTACAAAAGACAAAGTAGGCACTCTTCCTTTGTATGCTTACACCAAGCCAAGGACAGAACCTCAACCTGTGAATGTTGTGATTTTTTTAAGAAAAAGACCAGTAGCTGCAAGATGATAAGGTGATCCTTCTAGCTATGGGAAATAATGTTTCATACACAAGGGCTAACAGCGGTGTAAACATTTGTAAATTGGAAAATTATTGAGGATGATGAATTTTGATGCTGCGTACCAAGTTCATTTAATTTTACGGGCAAACATTTATGTTGCCAGCATCAAGGAATCTAAATGAATAAATTTCACACCCCAAATTACAGTTTTCAATCGATATTTTTAGCATTTATCTTTAAAAAGTTATTCCATAAAATAACAACAGAATATTCATGCTTTCCCTTATAAATATTGCATTTTTGATAAACGGAATGTGATATTTACTGTAATTCACTACAATCATCTTCTATTCTGTCCATTACGACTACCATTGCTGGAAGCAAAGCTACTTTCCTAATATTCTCATCATCTGACATGATTTTATTTGGGCCATTACATTTATTTTACGAATTATTGTGGTTACTGGTTGATGTGTACTTTTTCATCAAGTGATAATGGTGGTTGTAATATGACATGCACCAACGCCCTTAGATCATATGAATGTAGCTGTACAAACGGATTCCGATTGGATGTGGACAACCACAATTGCAGGTGTAATGAGGGGTACCAAGCGATTAGAACAGATCGGCACATTTGTGATCGTATGGTATACAGATAATGGCATAATACATTTCTATTACTCTTTCTTTAGATAAGCTGGCACTGTCACATGCCAATACATGGGCCCCACACATAATTATTTCCTGCCATTACAAGGCGCCACAGGGAATATAAAATTCAATACCTGTAGTCAAAATGCTTTTATTTTAAAAATAATGCTCAGTCAAAAATATATGTTCTGTAAAATTCAGGAGGATTAAAAGATGTTGTTCCCATTGGAAGTATAAGGAAAATGAGACATTTTTCATGTTTAATAAGTATTACACTTATGAAAATACCATGATGTCTTGTTAGCTAAAACACGAGGCCTGCATACTTGTTAGGCCACTGAGCATAACCTTTAAATTTCAGATATTGACGAATGTTCACTTGGCACGGATGGATGCAGCCAAATCTGCTCTAACACAATAGGAGGTTATAACTGCAGCTGCAATGAAGGGTACCGCCTGAATACAACAGATCGGCACATTTGTGATGGTATGGTATACAGATAATGGCATAATACATTTCCATCACTCTTCCTTTTTAGATATGCTGACACTGTCACTTGCCAATACATGGGCCCCCACATAATTATCTCCTGCGATTGCGAGGCGCCACAGGGAATATAAAATTCAATACCTGTAGTCACAATGCTTTTATTTTAAATTTCAGATATTGACGAATGTTCACTGAACATGCATATGGATCATGGTAACTGCCAAATCTGCTCTAACACAATAGGAGGTTATAACTGCAGCTGCAATGAGGGGTACCGCCTGAATACAACAGATCCGCACATTTGTGATGGTATGGTATACAGATAATGGCATAATACATTTCCATCACTCTTCCTTTAGATATTCTGACACTGTCACTTGCCAATACATGGGCCCCCACATAATCATTTCCTGGCATTGCAAGGCGCCACATGGAATATAAAATTACATACCAGAAGTCAAAATGCTTTTCTTTTAAATTTCAGATATTGACGAATGTTCACTTGGCACGGATGGATGCAGCCAAATCTGCTCTAACACAATAGGAGGTTATAACTGCAGCTGCAATGAGGGGTACCGCCTGAATACAACAGATCCGCACATTTGTGATGGTATGGTATACAGATAATGGCATAATACATTTCCATCACTCTTCCTTTAGATATTCTGACACTGTCACTTGCCAATACATGGGCCCCCACATAATCATTTCCTGGCATTGCAAGGCGCCACATGGAATATAAAATTCCATACCAGAAGTCAAAATGCTTTTCTTTTAAATTTCAGATATTGACGAATGTTCACTTGGCACGGATGGATGCAGCCAAATCTGCTCTAACACAATAGGAGGTTATAACTGCAGCTGCAATGAAGGGTACCGCCTGAATACAACAGATCGACACATTTGTGATGGTATGATATACTGATAATTGCATAATACATTTCCATTACTCTATCTTTTAGATATGCTGACACTGTCACTTGCCAATACATGGGCTCCCACATAATTATTTCCTGCCATTGCAAGGCGCCACAGGGAATATAAAATTCCATACCAGAAGTCAAAATGCTTTTATTTTAAAAATAATGCTCAGTCAAAAATATGTGTTCTGTAAATTTCAGGATGATTAAAAGATGTCGTTTCCATTGGAAGTACAATGTATAAGGAAAATGAGACTTACATTTTTCATGTTTAATAAGTATTACACCTATAAAAATACCATGATGTCTTATTTGCTAAAACACAAGGTCAAGTGATGTTGCATAATCGACCGATTTTTGCCAGACTTACGTGGGTTTTGAACAGCATACGTACGTGTGTAACGAAAATCATATATGGTTTTTTTTCAAGTTCTGTGTATGACAGACCCTGTTTTATGGACCAAATACCAAATTTACCACACTTCTAATTTTGTTATTCAAAGGTGCCAGGCAATGTCTCAACCAATCTCCAAAGTATATGCCCCGACCCCTCCCCATTAAAAAAATGTACTTGGTTTGGGCCTTAGCAGGCTTTATAAGCAATAGTTTATCACAAAACAGCCCTACTGTGGCCAAATATAAAGTGTCAGCACTATCGTTTTATAATTACACAATGAACATGTTTCATAACATTTAAATGATTTATTGATAATTTATTGTTTAGTACATCCTTGCAATCGCGGCGTGAACAACACAAACACGTGCCATTTCAATGGGACATGCATGGAATCAAAGGGTACTGTCACGTGTGAATGCAAGTTTGGCTACGTGGGCGATCGCTGCGAGACAGGTGAGAAGTATTTTTTTACATCACAAAATCAATAATAGTGTCCTACTTTCACATTTTATCTTTACATTCAGTCCAGGCTGCCGCCACTCTATCTCCTCCATATGGTATTTTAAGATCAGGCGATGACATCAGAATTTCAGTAATCATTAGACTACTATGAGGGAAGCAGTCCAGGAAGTCCTTAAGTTCATTGCTTTATAGCCTTTTCCCTGGCAGTGACAAGAACTTTCAGGAGTGTACTTTTAATGGTGTCTAAGTTCCACGTGGGGCCAGGATTTGTGAAACATATAGGAAATGTCTAGAACACTCAACTTTACATCTTCTCTTCTGTTTGTGAGCGGGACTTGAAATTTGGATTGTGCTTGAAGACAGCTCATGGTACTATGTCTATGATGAGGTTGGCCCATTTGACTCAAAATGTCCAAATGATGACACTCCTTGTCATGCTGGTAGCACAAATACAACAGTACTACTTTTCTGACTTTGCTATTTTGTCAAAATGTCAGAGCCATGATTCAATACATGTTTTGTGTGAAACCCAATGATTATGTCAGCTCAGACAGGTTGCTAGAGAAAGTGGGTATAACAGACATCAATAATGTGCTTTGCAAAGGTGAATTGATAGTACTAGGCCATGTAGAGGGCAGCTCAAAGTGGATCAATAAAGTAAGAAAGCTTGAGATACAGAGCGTGAAAGGAAATGGAAGATCAAAACAGACCTGTCCATACAGTTGTCCAAAAACTAGCATGTATGTGTATGGTTTGTAAAATAGACCACAATGACGAATAGACTTGTAGGCAACAGTTGTGAAGTAAATTGGGCAGCCAGGCCACACCCTCAAATTGGAGAATAATTAGGTCCTGTCCAAATACATTTAGGGTTGAATGATCGATAACGACCATCAGTAATACTTACAGTAAAAAACTGTTTGAATTTGCAACGTTTTACAGATCATTAGTGGGGGCACGTTTCTCAACTCCTATCAGTGTCCCTAGTGGCGAGGTTTTACTGTATGTTTAACAAGTTCTTTTGCTCATTCAGATGAGTGGTGGAACCCGATTGTGCTCATCGTTCGAATTTTGCAATGGCTCAAGTGGGTAGATCTCTATGATGGGCGTGAATGGGCAAAGACCATTGACGAGAGAACCGCACTCAGCCTGATCGCCGACTACAGCCTGGGCGGGGAGCAGAAGCTATATGAAAGCCTCAATGAGAAGATTCGGGAGAAGGAGGATATGAAGAAGGAAGCCGAAATGTAAGGATTTTTAATCCACTATTCTGCTTTTTGATTGATTTGTTAGTTGCTGTGTTTGTGTTAATTTTGATGTATGAATCATTTCTAAGAAGAGGTGGAGCAGATAGCAGCAACATCATTATATACCAAGAGGTCAATTATAGATGAATATATCTGTAGATTCCCAAACAGATGTTATGTATGACTCTGTAATATATGGCCTATGTCAACATGGTAATGTTAATTCTCGTTCCACTTCTAACATTGTTTACGTAAATCCATACAAAATAAATGTAACAGGTTAGTTACACAATATAGGATACGAGAGAAGGGCCGCGTCTTGGAGAAGCAAAAGGAAGCCCGTGCAAAGGCCGTGCAGGGTGATAGGGCTGTCAGCAACCAAGCCAGGACCCACGCGAACAGCCGGGCAAGGACCCAGATGAGAGGCAAGAGAGCCAGTAGCCCCAAAGCTAATTAGAAGGCTGCTCACTTGAAGCACAAATGAATAGGTAATATTAGCACTTACAAGTTAATTAAGTACATGTCGTATGCATTGGGTTGAAAGAGTGAGTGATACCAATGCAAACCTCCTTAAAGAGACCGCCTCCTTAATATTGAGACTATGTGTAAATCACATAACTCGGTAGATAGCTGGCATCGGTGGAGCTTGGTGGGTTTTCTGGTTGTTGCCGAGTTCTCCTCATCGGGGGTATAGATCCGTGACGTGAATGGGCAATGGTGAACAGGCCCCGTCCAAACATAAGGCGATGATCGTACGGCGTTTGTTTCAAAGGGGTAAATTATTTCCTCCAATGTACCAACAACTACTGGCCTGTGGTCGGTGGAACATCCGCTAATGCGTATGATAATCGGTCGGTCTCTGTGATGGTGTTTAATCGAGCAACATGTAACTGTGGACTAAAACAATAGCTGGAAAATACATAATACTGGCTAAACGCAGGGCATGTACATGTAGTGCTTAAAACGTAAAGTATCTATCTAGAGGATGTATCCGATCACGAAATAGACGTTTATGTATTAAATTTGTTGCTGCTGATTCTGACGTTGATTGAGAAGTAAAAACAGTGCAATTGTCTAACATCACTTATGAACAGTTCTTAAAATACAATGTTTGTAAGTAAAAGTACTGAAATCACAAAAATGAAGGCACTAATTTTCGGCTACGATTTTTGCGTACGAACGAGGCCAAGTTATGTGTACGGAATGTTTATGCAATTGGATTTTGCTAATGAATTGCGTAAAACTGGGTTTGCGAGCAAGTAATACTACTTTGCTAACCGCAAAAATTTTATGCACCTCACCCTTGTCTTCCGCTAGGATCCCCATTAGTTATAAACCAAATGACAATCTGTACTTTTGTAATGCAGGCCACAAGTTGAAATGTAGCATAAGTATTGTAATAATAAATAAAATTCCAATGTTCCAGATGCCGTGGGATGACGAATCAAAGCAGTTGGAATGATGACAACTTATGCGCCCCTTGCTATTGCAGTCTATAATCTGCTCTCTCTAACTCACTTTGTATACCCTTTTATCATACATTTATGTGTAATTTCTTGGTTTATGTCTGTACCTGCCGTATCATCATGCTTGTTGAATTGACATGAACTGACATGATGCTTCAGTTATCATTCATTTTGTCATTGGTTCATAGGAATTAGGTACAACGTACTATTGTTACTTTCACCAAGTTATTTAGAAAAGAAGTACTGTTAATGGCAGAACTGAGATACTTTGAGTAAACACGATAGAGTTGGGCATTTATTTAATAAATAGCATGTTAAAGTCATAATAATGATAATAATAAGGTATGGTTCTGTTACTTAAGTATGTAGCATAGGGGTCCATAGTATTTGTATATTCATTGCTACATGTATATATTTACCAAATCATCTAAACATAAAAATCTTTCTAATATTATTTAAATTTCAAGTCCATTTTTTATGCAGAGCCACATAGCAGTGAGTATACAGATACTATAATAATGCAGTTGTTGTTTAAGCATAATATATGAAAAATAAAATACCACGTTTATGCTGAATATGTCTTACTTGTGTATGGCTCACTCATTTATCCCATCCGAAGATGTACGTTTGCCGCACTCTCTACGAGAGGCCAATGATCTAATTTTAACGTTATTGTTGAATTGAATACAAAGTACATGTACACGTATAACAATTTTCACGTAATTATTTAATTGTGTATCAACTACATTTGTATTTGAATAATCATTTGTTGCTCTGACCGATGGCAAGATCCGGTTGTTGCTTCAGAGATAACGAAGAGAACGCTATGATATAATTTATTTTCAATTTAAAAAAAAACAAGGAGACGCAGGTATTGTGTGCGTTTGCCGTATACATTGTGCAAGTCTGATGTATTCGCACTCATGTGGTATTCTATATGTAATATATATCAATTTTTAACTCTTAATATGTGTAGATAGATATAGATAGATGTATATAGATATAGATAGATGTATATATAGATATAGATATATAATCCTGTGATCTGAACATAATTTGGTGGATTATAGGATTTGATCATGTACTAGTGTATAATTGGGATTGTTGGTGCATATTTTATTTTATTTTATAACATTAGTGTTTAATAGGAAACATTGATGCACAGGCATTAATATCAATCCTATAATTTGAAATGACAATGCTTATAGACACGGTCTTTGCATTGTAGAAATGACCATTGATGTATCTGTAATTTCCTATGTATATAGTGTAGTGGTTTAATCTAGACTAAATTATTTAAAAATTTCCTTGAAATGCTGGTATGTTGTATGTAGCCTAATGTTTTGTGATTGCAATCTCTTTACTGTCAATTGTATTGTGTATCAGGTCTAGGTGTGTTACTTGATTCTGCCAATTACATGTTTTTCAGGACCTGTTGCATTTTAGCTAAAATGCTATTTTTCATGTTAATAAAAGTGCTACTGTAAAGGCACAATGTCAACATGGCAGACCTGGGATCTTAATGTTTGTAAATTTATTCTGCTAGCTGGTAGCTTACAAATATGAGTATGTAATATCATACAACCTATGAAGGAATATACTTGTGGATGTCTGTTCAAAGGACTATTTTTACCTGCCAATAATATGGTTGTTGGCAAGGTTAGCTAGCTGTGGTGAACAAATTGGTGCTGTACGGTCACTTTTCTGGAGTTGCGGGATAATCAACCTTTAGGAGATTTTGCCTTTTCGTGTGACATCAGTTGCCACTGTTCCCTCTGTTTTAGGCATCAGTTGCCATTTCGTGTGACATCAGTTGTCACTATTAATTACGTTTAAGGCATCATTTGCCATTTCGTGTGACATATCAGTTGTCACTGTTAATTCTGTGTAAGGCATCTGTTGCCATTTCGTGTGACATCAGTTGTCACAATCTATTCTGTTTTATATGTATCTATATCCTGATTTATATGCAAACTGTCGTATTATTATCACATCTTATATTAAAGCTATCTTTATTAACACTTGGATTTAAATGTTGATTCGTATTTAATAAAGATTTCACGCAATAATGTTTGTTGTATTTCATTATTAGCACTTTCACCGTACATTGGTACAAATATAGCTCATCACGTGCATACTGATGCAATTCTGTATGTAGTAAATCTGTATATGGTTGATCATATAATGATAAACTCCATAAAACGTTCTGTAGGTGTGTCATTTTAATACAAAATATGACATTCTGTATCATATTCACACACGGTATGCAACATTTGCATGTGCATCTGACAATAAAGACACATAAGTTTATCATAAATATCAAAGCTTTCAAAATGACAAATATTTACAAACATAACTAGATCAAAAGTGTTCAAAGAACACAGCCCCACTAGAACAACGGTGACTTATGGACAATTAAGATATATTCTGAAAAAATGTATACTAAATACATTTAATTAAATCTATGCTATTCAATAACTTCACATTCAATCAGAGTTTCACAACTCTGTACAATAATCAAATATGTTTCTATCTCTAAATCGCCAGCTAGTGCATTTAATCACCACAACAGTGCATCAAATTTATCTCTCTCTATCATTAGTGCATTCAATAAACTCTCAGTGCATCAATAATATTCTTTATATCATAAATCCAACTATCTTTATTCTCTACAGTGCAACTCAAACTACAACAGTATTCTTTTATCATAAACTAGTGTTTTCAAAACCACAATAGTGCATCAATTTTATCTCTCCTTTTATCATAAACTGGTGCATTTAATAATCTCTCTCAGTGCATCAAATATACTCAAAACCCAGTACTTTAGCTTCACTAACGTACTGGTATAGAAACTAAAAGATCCAATATCAACTTGTAAGCTCAAGTTTATAAAGTCTTATGCTGAGAAAAGTTTATATATTTTATTTCACTATTTTATGATTTCTTATTTTATTTTACTATTTATGGATTCTCATTCAAATCATTAAAAGAACTCTATTTGATCACAGTGTCATATCACTGTTAAGCCATATTGCTAACATCGAAGGGTCTAATATACCAATATCCGAGAAAAAGGTGAGACAGCAATATATCAAACTCAGATTCTAGTACATGTAGATATCAAGAATGAATATAATGAATATCAATATTTTTTTATCCTCATAAATATACCAAGAATGTGAAAAAGACACCCTGATATAAACCAAGGATGTCAAAAAAGACACCCAGAATATACCAAAGATGTCAAAAAAGACACCCAGAATATACCAAAAATGTAAAAAAGACATCCAGTTTCGAGGCACGTCCGTACTAATCGCGATAGTGAGACACCCCACCACCCCCCCCCCGAGCTCCCTTCCTTATATCAGCACATCAAAAAACATGTCATCATTTGCTATTAGTAGCGTCGCTGACAATGTAGTAGGTGCTCTCTCAGAATGAAGGAGAACCATTAATAATATGTTTGATGACTAAATTTCAAAGTTGTTTTTTCTTTCATTTTACTCTTAAAATTTTGACAAGCGCACAACCCCCTTCCCCTTATCATCTGATAATGCAATGATATAATTAATATATAGAATAATGTATCTTTAGAAATAAACGTGTATACGGGGTACATTTGACAGTATGATATTGGGTACGTTCTTTTTTGATAGTACAGTATGTGTGCTTTGACCACTTATTTGGAGAAGTGATGTCAATTTTTTCTTCAAATGAGAAACTAAACTTAACCAATAACACATATTGGTGCATACCATTATCAATTTAGAGGGGATGAGATAAATTAAATTGAAACCAAAATTTAAAAAAAGCATTTATTTCTTTTATGAAAATAATGGTACAGTATCCTCGGTAAAATATTTAGCACTGAAACTTAACACCACAATAGACATGAAATATTGTAATGAATAAAAGATTTGGAATCTTTATGAAAATTATTAAGACAAAGTTCAGTGTTGTACAGAAATCATTTTAATAGAATAATATTATAGAATGGTATTTACAATGTAATGAGAATATATACAAATTATAAAAACACAGATTATTATAATTTTGTTTACAATATATATGTATATCTATCAAACACTCACGCAACAACTTGAAAATATATTTTTTCACAGAGAAAACTGAATATTTATCATCACAGAAACATGCAACTTGAAATTCTTATGAAGATTGCATGTCAATATAAATATTATAACTGTACGTAATAATAAAAATTGACATTTACAAACTTATTCATAAGCCATTTTTGATACATGTGCATTTGTTAATCATCTGTTACTTTTGCACTTCTATATTCAGAGTGCAAAATGTCATACAATAAATTACATAAACAGTACGATAACAGTATGCAGGTTTTACACAATATTAGATCACACACTTAGAATAAGAAAACATTCAATTCACACCAGATGATCACTAAACTTTTGAAAAATGTTATGTGCATATTTAATTCATTTTGTTTTCAAGCATAAAAAGACAAATTGAAAAATTTCTCATTTGGATGAGTCCAAATTAGTACAAAAAGAAATTTTAGTTTACTTTCATGGAGATTTATTAGATCACCAGTCGCTAAAACAGGCCATGCACATAAACCGTAAATTCACGTATGATGTGAAAATTAAGCGACCTCTGCAACAGGGAGTTCACGTCATACGTAAGATTCACGGATTGTGTGAATGACCGAACGGTGCGGTTGATGCTCTATATGATACAAAAAAACATGACTAGAAATATGAACGTTAGTGCCTATAGTACGGAATGATTAAAATGTGGCACATTACACACGGACCTGGTACATGGGACTTACAATATGAAGCTGACAACAGATGCACACACGGTTGAAAACACGTCATTCGCTCCTGGTCATGGTTGAGACATACTTAGTTAAACAGATGTTACTTGATGTTTGTTCTGTTTTACAACTATTTGGAAATAATACTTTCCTTCCAAAATTTACTCACAATTACTTTTTTTTTCCTTCTATTTTAAATTCAGTACAGCATTCAATAATAAATTATTTAAGTGTTATGGCCGTTAACAATACTTCTGGATTAAAAAAAAAAAAGAATATCTAGTGAACGTGAAGCATAATGTTAGACGAACAAGGTTGGCATCATCAGATCTATTGAGATTATAGTCTGAATTCCGAAGGAAGTTTTTCCTCACGCTTTTAATCTCTATTGTCATAAAATTGTTTCTAACACCAAACCATTTCCTGTGTTTAAATCAATTTAAAATGTTGACCTTTTGAATTCCAAGCCACTCCAGGTTGTTCTCTTCTGTCAGATGAGATCCAGATGATAATTGATGCTTTTCATCGTCCGAATAGACTTATAAGGCTTTAGGAGACATACATTTGTTGACTTGTTCATTCATTCTTCATATCTTCTCAATAGGGGTGCGATTATTAACTCCCTGTACCATATCCGTAGGTCTAAAACATAAAAAAAAAATACAAGTATGAATTTATGAACACACCATTCAAAGAATTCTAGTTTTGTACAGGACATTTTATCATGTGACAAGAGGAGTATTTAACTTTACTACTTAACATAAAGACCCCCTACAAAATCCTAAATATTTTTTTTTGTCATAACTATTCACCAATATTAATGTTAGATGATCTTTATTTATTGAAAGCATTAAACACAATAACAAAAAATACACTAGCAACCTTGGTTAAATTACATACCAATGGATTGATACATTTACGTATAAATAATTCACAGTGATAATGAATTAACTCTATTGAGTTTTATATAAGATGATATAAGAATATATGCGCATTTAAATAATCAATATATTATCTGGTGAAAATAAATCAAACAAATTGATTAACCAAGCTCAGGATTGTATAATTAGTTCAAATACAAAAACAAAGACAAAATTGCAAGGCAGCCTCCTATTAGTACGGTTTGTTAGTTGCTGATATCACATTAACTCTATAAACTTGAGTATCACAGATCCTTATATTGATGTATTCAAAACCATTGCTTCGCAAACACTATCTTTTCCTATATTGATATAAATTTTTATTTCAATCATTCACTGTTATGCTGAGATAAGACTGTAAACTACTGAAAATCAACCCATTCTATGACTTTTTCTATCATAAACTGTCAAAATTATGAGTGTTAGACAATTAGAAAACGTGAAAAACGAGGCCCACTCATTACTTATATATAAAAAATGTTTACATATTTTTTATTGGGAAAATGTATCATAAATGTGTTAGTTGAGAGACTCATCATCAACAGCAGTTCATTGGCTTCAGCTTATACTTCCCTTCTTAACGAGTTAAGTTAGGTTTTAAAAGGATAAGAATTTATCTATCAATTCAAGGGAACCTTTAAAAGAATGTTTGTTCACAGAATAAAAAAAAAAAAAAGTATCAGTAAAATATTAGCGACACTGGCGAATGTATACATCAATAATACACAATATGTTAATTGCTACACAATTACTAAACTAGCTAATCAGGGAGGGCATGGTTAATCGTTGCTTGTACAGTTTAAAATAAGTTTGCACATTTCTGATTCCAATCATATACGTTAATATTGGTTAATAAACTGTGCATTTTTTGTAAATTCAATAGCTTTTCTTCCGTGATACGACCGTCTACCTGAGGTTGGTGGTCTTGCAACTGACTTTCTCGTGAAATGCTGTACACGTCATACTCATGTCTGGAGAATTTGTTATAAATGAATTCATTTATTTTTATATATTTTATCATAAGGATAAAACGCCGCAATTTGTGCAAAGATTTAATCACAAGACAAGGTTCAAGAAACTCATCTAATTATGTCTAAAAAAAGGGTGTGGATCTTTAGATGTTGAATTAATGGGAAGAAAACACTCTGCAGAATGATTAGTTTGAACAGAAATAAATTAAGTATTTCTGGTTTGAAGAAAATATCCGCCAAAGCTAGATCAAAAAGAAATTTATGTATATACAAAATTTCTCTTGATATCAAGATTGATATAAAAGTCTGTCTTTCTTCAAACAAATTGAACGCTGTGATTGAAAAAAGATTAATAAAAGTCAATTCAAATAAATTGAGAGGGTAAGTCTTTAAGATGACAGCTTAATGTATACTAAGAAATGGAAAAAATGCAAACAGCAATTCAAACAAAATGCATTGAAGGGGATAAAGCTATATATATATATTTGCCTTCCACCACTTGAGACTCAGGAGGAGATTTAGCATTTAATAGTTTGATACATTTGCAAAATATTCTGTGTTTTTGTTCAGTTGTTTCTTGGTGATGAGCAGATTTGGTCTGAAATAAATGAAATTAGCACATGCAAAAACGGCATTGAAATCTCTGACATGCAATACATGGTTCATAAAAATAAAATAAAGTGTTGTAGATTCAAATGAATAACCTATAATAAATGGGTTAATTTACTGAAAACATTCTGTAAAATATACACTAGACTCCCGCTAATCAGGTTGGTCTTTGGCTCTGATTTAGTCGAGAAAGTTAAACAATATTAACCATGCAATTTGATGACAATGATTCCGTTAAAAAGTGTCATAAAAGAAACCTTAAACTGAGCATAAATTACAAGGATTGAATCACTTCAACTGGTGAAAAAATTAGAAGTCTCTCTAAAACCAGATACTTTCCAATAAATCTTCAATGTTACTCAATTTTTCAAATCCTAAGTAGTTAATTGGGCAGGAGCTTATCATCCTTGATCTTAGGCTGCCCGGTCTATCGGTACTTCGCAAACATCCTCTTCACGCCTTGCGGTTATTACGGTATGTTAGATCCACATCAAGATGTGCTCTATCTTTATGCTCATTCATTTTAATGTTTTGACCCTTGTAAAAATAACATAAAAACGACCCACTTAACAGATGATAAAATGGCAGCAACAACCAGAACACTTACGATCTAGTGTAACTGACCAATCGATGGAACTTAAGGAACTAGTTACCTTCGGTGTTCCAGTTACATTACTAGTACTTCTCACTGAAATGCATTCATGAAGCATGTCGTCAAGTCAAATAAACACAGAAAAGCGAGTATATGACACATGGTAACAAGAAATGCATTCAATCATGTCTACAAATGCTTTTTACTTTGTGTACAAGCTATTATCTTTGATAAACGGGAGTGTAGTGTATATGAAAAGTAACCAATGAATATTTTGTCACATATTATAAGACAGATAATTATATAACACAAACATTTGATTTTATAACTGAACTTATAATGAACTGATTCAACCAGTAAACCATTTGAAAGCTATTATATACCAGTCTACAAATGATTAAATATTTAGACCCATAATTAACAATGTAACGAAGAAAAGTTATGCTACTGTGACATGACAGTTAGAATATTACAGCTAAAAAAAGTAAAACCTAAGAAGTGCTTTATAAAATGTGAAAATTATGTCACTTTAACAAGCAACCATTCAGTTCAAGTTGGCCCAATGCAATTATGGGTGTAAATTGTTAAAACTACTGTAATCGTAGTATTAAAGTTAGAAGAACTGATGGATCATATACTATTCATTTGGTACGGCGGCTATGACTGGAGGTATTTCTTCCGTGCTGACAGCAAGAAAAATATATGCAGCAGTTTTTGAAGAGAAAATATTAAAAAAAATGTTACATATTCATAACAACGAGATTGTATTGAGAGCAATTACACTACATTCCACAATATATGATAACATTTAGCGCTGAGAGAGAACCTTTCATATTCATGCCGCAATCCATATATAAATCAATAAATAGAAATGACACCTACTCAAGTCACGATCATTTAGATCTGTATTAACAACCAAGTGAGTCCCTAGTTATGTAGTGAACAGTACTGGACACCAAAAAAAGGAACTTTTAGAAAATACTATACAATCGTCTGAAAACCATTAATATAAATATTTACTCCAAGAACAAATCAGTAAACACTAAGTTGGCAAATAAATTACAAAAAAAAAAGATCATATATGACATGATGAAGATAGTATTTCTCAATATGTTATCTGATGTCAAGGACTAACTAGGTTTTCAAACAATTTCAAAAGCACCGGAATCAATTAACTCAGGCGGTAAAAAAATCTTCAAATTGTTCCCCAAAAATGTAGTTACGTGAACTTACCGCTTTCCTACACGAATGTGGATGACGAGGAAAACGATTCCCAGCACAATGCAGAACGAACCCACCTGACAATATCAATCGTTATAACTGAGCTCCTATATCAACATCATGAAATGCATAAAAAAAGATAACTAGTAACCTTAAAAGAGTTCATTGCAACAAAATATATTTATTACTTTATCGAATAGTTTCATAAAATGATAAATATGTATAAAATGATAAGCTATACAAATTATACTATGCACAATTGTTCATCTTATCTTTTACTCCCCGCTCAAAATACACGTCCCTTGCTCAGCTTTTTTGTAATGGGGGGTTTCGTTTTTCTGCTCGAGGGGAATCTTCCGATGACTTACTTTACAAGGTTTCTCCCAAAATGCATAACTAATCTTATGAGAAGAAAATATGGCACTTGGGTTCAACTGAGCACTGGCTGGATTAACATCGCGTTAGTGACAATGTGGGGGCAGCACTTACCACGAGATACGCGATGCCGAGGAACGGGTTTTTGCCTCCGAGCCACGAGGTTGTGGTGAGAATCATCTTCTTGGTGCCATCAAATGCAGACACGGGGTAATCTGCAAGCAACGCCATCGTTAGTGTTTATTTTACCATCTGTGCTAAGCTACAACCGCTACAATAAACATATATTACAGGGAATATCTCTCATGTCAAACACGTCTAGCCAATGTGGCCAGTGCTATAACAGGAGCACTAGTCAAAAATTATTGGCACCTGCCAAAATTTGGCAGGTGATATTGAAAGAGCACTGGCCTAAATCTGAAGTTGCTGAAAAGGGGCGCCGAAAAAGCACGGTTATGAGCGCCATAGTTGCTAAGTATAGCTAGGGGGTTCTGGGGGCATGCTCCCCCAGAAATTTTTTGAAATGGATGTGTCTAGAAGCTGTCTGGTGCATTCCTTTTCTGAGAAAGTAGTTTTTTTTATTTTGATAAATGGAGGTATTTATATCATGTTTTGTTTTTCAATGATTTTACACGTTATTACAGTTAACGATAACACATACATGTATTTGATGAAAAAAAATTGATAGAAAAGGCAATAGCCAGAGTGGCAGGTGCAAATTGAAGCCCACTCGCCAAATGGATTAAGCACTAGGTTTTGGCTAGTGGCGAGTGTGAGAGATATTCCCTGAATATATACTATTGTAATTATAATGTTATGATTTAATAGGGGTCTTTAGTTGAAAAGCTTTTACGACAAAGTAAATGTTTATTTTTGAAAAATAAAATTAAGAAAATGCAGCCATGTGCTATGCATAGGATAAATGAAATTACTAATACCACATATGTGAAAATGTTATCAGTACATTGAGTCATTTGAAAATGGAATGATTATCAAGTAAAGACGACAAATAATTTTTAGGACCTTATCTCTCAATCTCATTGTTGGTGTTTAAGATTATTTAGGATAAAACAGCATGTATGAGCAGCATTAATAACAAAAATAGAGGCTAAGGAGTAAGGATCCCAAACGTATCATACAATTTCATCGCATTTCTTCTGATAATCTGTACAGAGTAATTTTAGGATAAATCCAAGTGTTCCAACTTACAACTTCGAAATTTTTCGGTCTTGACCCCTGAAGGCCATTCAAGATCAAGAAGTTGTAAGTTTAAACACTGGATTTATCGTAAACTTACTGCGTACTAAACGACCCGGTACTCACTGTAGTCAACATTGAGTGTGTAGTTCCCAGCGCGGAAGTCCTCGACAAACAGACCCGTCTGGTTCACCTTCCTGCAAACACCACACAGTGTCAAACAACCTTTAGAGTACAAATGATTGCTCTGCTGCATCTATTCCAAGTATAACGTTAATCACAAGTGAATTGAAATTTCACAAATTTTCATATTTTTTATTCTAATAATATTTCGGTTCTTGCAGCTTTCTTCAAGTTACTAGATGCAGTCACTGTTTTTCCGACACGTGTTATCAAACGGCCACCTAAGTCTGTGGCTTATCGATTTAAGACAGGCGGCCGAATGACGCGGCCCACCTGTAACGAGTCGTAATCATATTCACCAAGTATAGATAGATATGAATAAATTTAAACCCTAAATGATATTAACCTCCAAACGCTCACAGCATTATCTGATCTATTATAAAAATTACAATCACATTTAGCAATAAGGGAACAGTACCAAAGTAAGAGAAATCTGAACATCAGAGTCGCATTTTCCCTTTGGCTGTGGTTCCTCAGGGCTGAATGCAAGCTTTTGACTGCTCGTGGCCCAGATTTATAACACTTTCACGATTGTAGTCCAAAAACCATTTGCACATTGACAAGCCTATGTGGGCCACTGACACAAAGGGAGTAGCGAGGTCAGGATTAGCCACTCGTCCGCTCGTATTGACCAAGTAAAAACTTGTGGAGGACGAGTAGAATGTTTTAACAACTCGTCCTTTTGACGAGATGGAATTCTGGTCGATTTGGCATACAAATATAAAGCTTTGTGCAAGACGGACGAGTACATTTTTTTGCAGGACGAGCAGACATTTGAGGGTTACTACTCGTCCTGCTGACGAGTAGCTCTTTTCCACCTAATCCTGACCCTGGAGTAGTGGTTCCGTGTTAAGGTGTTTCTCACCTGTAGAGTTTGCGGAAGGTGGGCAGCGCAGCAGTACGCATCCACACAATGAGATCCTCGTTCTCATAACCGTTGTTGCTCGGGTCCTCGGGGTCGAGCTCCCAGATGTTCTTCTGCCAGTTCGGCGGGTGCACGTAGTCCTTGAAGGCTGAGGGAATCATTGGCAGTTATAGTGTCACGATACAAATAAGCATATCTATAAGGCAATCACTTTCTACTCAGTTCCGTTCATAGTCTACCATTCAAGACTAGGACTAGTCTACTCAGCACTACGGTTCACGGGTATGTAACAGAATGTAACATGATTGAAGACAGTGAATAAACCAACAACTCAAGAGACTTCCTGGTGTTATTCTCCCTATTATATGTCATATTGGCAGAAGCTGAGATGACAATAGAATGCTTATTGTGGATTTGCATAAAATAAATATGGTGAAAATGTAGTCGGAAACATGTCTAGCACTAAGCATTCAGTCTTCGACATACACGTAATTAATATCAACTTATTTAATATTAAAAATAAATAGTTGTGTTTAAACGAAGATTCATATAAAACCTTGGACTGGCTCTATTACAATTCATGAGAAGCAAACTATTAGTCTTAATCTATATCCCTATGACAGCATAGTTTCATTAAATGAAAATTGATGCGTAAGTTGAGCACCTTCTTTGAGATCATCTCCTGGAGGATTTGCAAACTTCACGGATTTGTCTGTGGTCCACGCAATTCCTTTTTTTATCAGAGGCACGGTAACTAACACAGTGTCGTCATCCTTAACTTGGTTGTAGTCAATTTTCAAAGAATCTGAAACATGAAATAAAAAAACATATTAATTTCATGAAATAAACACACAACACATGAAGAATATCAAAGTGAATTCATGAACAAATCAATATGGAAATTCAACATCCATTCTTGATGCTATAATTTTATCTAAAATCGTGATTCTTTGTGATGATGAAATGAAATTAAAAAAAATCACAAAGATTATCAAATTATTCATATTATTTAATTATATCATAATTATATGATATATATGCATAATATAATTATATTCAATAATATCAATAATATTAATCACAAAGATTATCAAAGTGAATTCACTAACAAATCAATATGGAACTTTGACATCAATTCTTGATGCTATAACCTTATACTTAAAACCATTAAATGGCTTTTTTTCTCAATAGTTCACATAAAATACAAACATGTAGTTCATCTTGTAATAATAAAGTATCTATTCCAAATTTATGAAGAACATACCATTGAACAAACTGTTTGCAATAGCTCCACATGGAGCAATGTAAACGGTGTCATTTATATTTCTGTATGGCTGACAGTCACTAGTCAAGTCCTCTCCTACTTTTCCAAGTAATTGATTGTCATCTCGAGATTTAACATATCTTCTGTGGTTCTGATAGAAATTTGTCAATCCATAGTACATATAAACTTGGCCCTAAAAATACATAGAATAATAATTTAAATAAATTATGTGATATGTATGTAACAATGTAGCAAAATTCCACAGTATGTAGGTAAAAAATATTAAGATATGTATTTACAATTAAAACAATTTTTTAATACCTCACTAAAAGTTATTTAGGTTAAAAGAAGCGAATATAAAAGCATACCCGGAAATCTTCTGTAAGTGTGAAGTTAACTGCACATTTGCAGGTTTTTCCTGTATTGTTCTTTTCAGCTAAAAAGTCTCTGCAGCTTGAATACATAGACGCATCTTTTTGACCACCTAATGGTTTACATTGTAACGTGTAGTCCACTATTACTTCTTGGACCTAAAAATAAATTTTAAAGCATTTATAAATGAGAACTATAATGATTCATGTGCAAACAAATAAATGTTCACAAACAAGTGAAAATGAACTCAAATGAAGATAATTTGAAACAAACGTATCAATAACAAAGAATTTATTTGTGTAATTCTTACGTTATCTGAAGTTATCAAGAGAGCAACTCCTAGTGGAATGAAAGCAATGCCAATGGCAAAGAAAGCTGGTAGAACCGTGCCGGCTGTCATTATCGGCTGCCATGCTGGCAGCTTCTGTTGTTTAAACTTTGTATCTGCAATACAACAAAAATATAACTTAAATTATTCATTGAAATGCATGTGTGGTCTAGATCTAGAAATCTACTCAATTTATATTTTTAGTAGCCATAGATCTACACAATAATTATAGTAAAGGTTGCATATGTAAAACTAATATGTTATTTAACAATCTTTAAATACATAGAGGCAGCATTTCAAATTGACGGAGTGTACTATATTTTGACAGCATTCAACCAGCACATCAGGATTTGACATCCATACTTGCCATAAGTTACGAGACATAACAAACCAATGTAAACAAAGGAATACAACGTCCATAATGCGCATATTTATATTAAAATATAGATCTATAGCAAATGTCTAGTATATCATGTATAAACACAAGTGTATTACGATTGACAATTTTACCTTTAGGCCGTTTACTGGCAGATTTATCATCATTCATTGGGGTCGACATTCTCAAAAAGTGGAAATACGGAAGCACCTGCTGATGTGATAGCCTCGTTATAGTTCATGTAAAAAGTGCTGTTTGCGTTATGTAGTCTAAGGATTTTTACTGTTTGCGTTATGATTTACTAATTTTCAGTGAGCACTGAATGTGATTTCCCTGCATTAGGAGTTTGTCAGTGATTTAAAAGTATATTGTATGATTGTAATTATAAAATCAAAGTGGACATGATATAAAATTCGTATTTTGTATTTGCCTACTAATAATGATTATCAGAAAAGTAAATGTACATCTCAGATCCCGTGACACCAAGCTTTTCGAAGTTCAAATGATTATAAGCCGGATATATTCCACATACAAGATACATTCCTAATAAGAAATAAACTCAAATATTTTAATGTATTTTTAAGTACGAATATGTTTTTCGTTCTTTGTTTTTGTTTTATTATCTAGCATGCACACCGTAATGAAAATGTCATCAACTTGTCAATATGATGATTAGTAGTACTGAATAAAATAGAAAAGGATGAGTACTATCCAGTATCCATCTAATATAATGTGGACTAAAATAACAATCTATCTTCAGTAACAAAATTTATTTCAAAAC